>OW386285.2:339082104-339490422 GCA_936432065.2 Rutpela maculata | reverse complement strand
CATGATTGGAGAATATTATTTAGCTTTTTATTTATTGGTATGTAAAAATTTTGGTTTAAACGGTTGTAGCTTATGGCGTTTTAAACATCTCCAAATTTTTGATGCCGACAAATTAAGGTCACGAGCCATATTTCGAAGACTGGTAGTGGGATTGGCGTTAAACGCCGCTAATATAACATTATCATCTCCGTGATTTCGATTAAGATGTACTCTCGGTTTAAGCACATTGCCAGCTGTATTGAACAAGTGACATATTCTTGCTACGGTACCATGGTGTATTGGTTGTCTTAGAGGATGTCTTAAATTAAATTCTTCTGCTGCTTCTCTTGAAGACCGTACATTTTCACCGACTATCTTTATTATTTCAATTTTTTCATCAGTAGTTAAAAGTATTCTAACCATTATGAAAGATATGAAATAAGGAAACTTTAGTATAAATTAAATTATTAAAACAAGAAAAACTAACAAACTCCAAAGAAAATAACAACAATCACTTCTGTCATGAAAGCAATGACGAAATAAATAAAACAATACATATTGACAGTTAATTTCACGGCACTCTTAACATTTAAAACAATAAAACCGTCCATGTTCCTAAATTTCTGAGCCGATAAGGACGAAGGATATGATGGAGAGTTACTCCTCCAGAACAGAGATAACAAAAAGAAAAAAGAAAAGATATTACATTCAACTTGATATGTAAAAATAAAAAACCCTTTTAGTGTTTTATTGAATGCTGATTTTTGTTCACAACTTTCATTTGTTGGAATTTATCGCAGTAGGCAGGCGTTTTAGATTTAGACGGCATTTATGTGTTGAATAGAGTCACTTTATGGAGTTGAATTGTTCAAAAGCAGTTCATTAATTAATATATAATCTAATAAGAGTAGATAAACATTTTGGAATTAAACTCTGAGAAACGTCAACAAAATTCTTTTTTTTATTGTTTTGTTCTTATTCGTCATTTGTCAAAAAACTCCCTCTAGTTGTTCATTTGACGTAAAAGTCACGAAGTTATTTTTCAGTATAATAATGGATAATTGTATTATTTTGTAGATTTCACGGATATTGTTTTAGAAGAAAAGAAAATGCATGTGGCGGAGGATCCCAACAAGAAAAACAGAGAAAAAAAGGTCACTATATTGTTAATAAACATAACGAACAAATAGAGGCTTCAATATCGAACCTTCGAAAACTCCAGGTGGAATCAGAAATTGTCCAGGTTTAAAACCACTGTATTCAACACATTGTTTCCTAACAGTTAAAAAACCGCTGCCCAAGGAATCAATACTTCCACATCCAGATTCTCTATCCAAGTCACTCACAACGAAAAAACTTTGTATGTGGAAATAATTGTTTATGGAACTTTAATAATATAATATTGAATTCCTCTACCCCAAAAACCCATAAAACGATACCCCACATCGGTAGTGGAGTGGGGGCGGTGATAGGGGGTGGTAGTGGGGGTGGATGAAGTAAAAAAATATTTTGAGGTTTCTGGTTCTTGTACATATACTGAATCACATTTTTTTTTCATCCCCCTTAATAATGGGGAGGGGGTGGTAATGGGGGTGGCTAATGCCAAAAATTTTTTTGAGACTTTAGCTTCTCTTGTATATACTAAATACCAATTTTATGGACTTTTACCTGCTTGATTTACCCATTTACCCCCAATTTACCCCCCAACCCTTCGACGGAACAAGATGAAAATATAATCTAGTTCCAGATCTCGTTAAAGTACATATGTGTACCAAATTTCAAGTCAATCTTAAACGGTTCCAGAGTAAACGTGCGCACAAAAAAAGTTACAGACAGACCGACAGACAGAAATTTTTTTTCGCTCAAACTTAAAATCTCGACGTTTCATGACGCCAGCGCACGGTGACAGAGAACCTCAATACACATACAGGGTGTCCCACCGGGAACAGCATCGATCGATACAGGGAAAAGTACGCACCAACAATTTTGAAAATTTAAAAAATTACTAATGTCAGTATGGCCAATCCACATAAAATAATTACAAGAGTTGGCACTTCCGCTTATACCGAAAGTCGATACCAATTACCTATACCTGTTTTACTATTTTATACCTATCCTATTTTAAACGGAACACCTATACATTTCGAAGTTTTTGAAATGAGCAAAAAATTCTGAGTCGAGAACATGTAGCATACTTTATCCCCAAACTCAGACGTTTCAGAGATATTTGACATTTTATAAAAAAATTAACAGGCGTAAAAATTTGCAATAACCTTTATAACCTTTTTAACGTAAAAGATTCTCATTTTGTTCTTGGCATGCAGAACGGCCATGAGGTGAGCTATGCTCTACAGTTTAAAGAAATTCAATAATAATATACCAAATGTTCAGTTTATTACGTTACATTTTGTCAACTTCAAACCGCGAAAACTTGTTTAAGTCAAACGAAACACCCTGTATTTTTTTACATTAAATTATGTAAAATTAAATTCCCCTTTTTTCCATGTAGATTTTGTGGAGGTTTAACATACGACTTTTTGAATTATTTGCGATTTAAAATTGAAAATGCAGTTCCCAGTGGGACACCATGTATATAGAGATCAAATCGATGCGTATTGAGGTCCTCTATCATTCTATTCGGGTTGGTCCATCTTCAATGAAACACTTTGTATAATATTAACTCATTTAAGAAGTACCTAGTTTAGTTTCATTATTTATATCTGCATTATTTACTCTCCTGTTACTATGACAGATGTATTAAGTAAATCACAGTCGTAATATTACAAATTTTAAATCATGTCTATTTACATTATAAGTCTTGCAAGAAATATGTTCCTACTGCTGTATATTACATAAAAAAATTAATTATGCTACACAGTATTAAATAAAATTTTGCCCTTACGCATTAATCAGGTAGGCTAAATCGATTAGGTATGTTAATTTAACTGACGTCACTGCGGTCAGTTGTGACAAGGCCAACGGAGATTGATTTTTGTTTCTGCACGTTGCTCGTCATTAATACTAGTAATTTTTGCAGCTCTTTGTAGATCTAATTTTTCGCATAGTTTGACAGACTTTTTGTGACATGCATTATTTTAATCGACGTCGCCTTGCTGTATGGCACGTCTACCAGCATCACAATATCTATCATGGTGTTTAGGCATGTGGGATCAATATAAATTCTAACTCAATAACTTTTTTAGGAGTAAAATATTTTTATTCAAGATTTGACTTATAATGAATAGCATGTTCCTAAAAAACTTCTACTTTAATCTCCCAATAGAAAGTTGGAAAGTTCCGTAAGGGTGGCGGTGCCGCGCTTAAGAAAATGATTTCCTAATTCGGCAATTTTTCCTACATCCCTGAACCGATTGAAAAAATTCTTTTATAGGCTTTTAGAGAAACTTGATAGAATGATTCCAGACTATTGAAATCAACAAAGAAAAAATTATTGTATTTGGGCACGAGAAAAAAATTTTTTCCTTGTTGAGTTTTCAATATACCATTTTATAAAGTATCTAAAAGTCCATCAACACATTTTTTGAATTGGTTCAGGGACGTAGGAGAAATTGTTGAATTGACAACGTTCACCGCCCACCTTAAGCGCATGGCATATTATAGCACATTTATAGAAATATAGATCTCATGTACATGAAAACTTTTCAAAAGAAAGAACAATAATAAATTAACAAAAATATATCATAATACATTATTAGCTTTCTTTATAACGAGTGTTAAAAACACGACGTCAGATATTGATATTGAACCATATACGTCACATATGGTGATTGCCAGGAGCGTGTAAACCGTCATGTTAAACTACTTTTATTGTAACTATAAAGCAAAATGTTACTAAGTGGAGTCAATTTATTTCAGCATTCTTTCTCAGGCTGCGATAAGTAGCATTAAGTAAAGTGTTATGGAAAAAAGAGAGGAACTTGTTAAACTTGCTCAAAGTTCCAAAACTGAAAGGGCTTCCTAAGAGCAAATTACTGACGCCAGAATAAACCTCTTCTACAAAACATGTTGAAATCAATTATTTTTGGTTGCTCGAAAGGATTCGGTAAAACCTGTAATGCAGTAAAATCAGATGTTTAGCATGCACTGCAGTAGAGTTTAATCCGAGAACGCTGGAAGGTATGATATCGAGGACGAAGAAACTGTTGATGACATTGAGTAGATGAACAACAGAGTTTATGGCAATCGCCATTTGAGGACAGGGATTATGCAGAAGGAAGGAAGGAAAATGATAACACATAAAGCAATTTTTTGAATAATCATTTTCTTCAAGCGCCTTTATTGTTAATACAAGAAATTGATATAAATAAAGGAAACAGTGAAAGTCCTATTGAATCCTCCAGTCTGGCCAATAATTTTTTATTTTTATGGCCATATATTGAATCTGATCTGCTACAACTATTAATAAATAAAATTAAAAATACTAGTTCCAGTGGCGTAGATCAATACCCTAATTTTCTGTTGTTAGAAAATCACTGACTTTTTGGTAAATTTTTCTATTCATTGTGGTTCTCTTAGACATTATCTTAAAATAGGAAAATTAAATCCAACACTAAAAAATGGCGATCCTCTAAATATTAATAATTACAGGCCGATTCCAGAGATCTCAAAATGTTTGAGTACACTGACCTTACTAGACTTAATTCTTACTTGGAGGAAAACAAAATTATTACTGATGATCAACATAGCTTCCAAAAAAATAGAAGTACTAGTTCAACACATCGTTCTTTTCATAACAAGATTGATGCTGGCGAGTGCCCTGTTGGATATTCTGTGACCTCAGCAGATCATTCGATTGCGTTGATCATAATCTATCCAAACTAAATAAATATGGTATCGAAGGTGCAGCTTTAAACTGGATAAACTGATAATTGAACAACTGGTCTCAATATGTTCATCTAACTGAATTACTGACATCTCTAAAAGCTTTTCCCAGTCTGAAGTCGACCATGTTCAAATAGGAGTACCTCAGAGCTCCGTTACAGGTCCTATTCTTTTCATATTTTTTATTAATGATGTTGAAAAGTCAGTATCAACAACATACATACAAACTTAAGCGTATATTCCGATGACACATCTATGCATTGCTTGTATCTTGTAAGGATGATATTAGATTGGAAGATTCATGCAATGCTACTCTTTCTGATTTAAATACATAATTCTCTAGCAACTTTTTATGTTTTAACAATGAGGAAACTAACTATTTGCGTTTCCACAACTGGCAATGGAAGTGCAATAATTCTAATCTTATACTAAATAACTTATCTGTATCACCTGCCCTTACTAATGTTAAATTTTTAGACTTATGACAATACTTTGATTTTTAAATATCACAGAGAAAATGTTGTTTCTAAGCTATGCCTACGCAGTAAAACCTACCCTAACAACACACATATGTCCATTGGATGTCATTTGAGGTCCCGGTGTCCATGGACATTTAAAGGACATCCATTGGAAACATTTTTATGCTTATCCGCTGGATATCTAAAAATTGATATGCATTGGTTGTCCATTTTGGAGCATTTTAGTACAAATGTAATTTATCTCACATTTTTCAGATTATATTGTGTGTATGCGTATGCGTCATCTCTGTCATGTCGTCATGTGTCAAAAAATAATGATGTCATCTTTGTGGTTTGTTTTAAGCTGTATTTATGGTGTGCAATAAATTAGTGGGGGTGGATGAAGTAAAAAAATATTTTGAGGTTTCTGGTTCTTGTACACGCACTAAATCACAATTTTTTTTCATCCCCTTTAATAATGGGGTGGGGGTGGTAATGGGGGTGGCTAATGCCAAAACTTTTTTTGGGACCTTAGCTTCTCTTGTATATACTAAATACCAATTTTATGGACTCTTACCTGCTTGATTTACCTATTTTCCCCAAATTTACCCTAATTTACCCCCCAACCCTTCGACAGAACAAGATGAAAATATAATCTAGTTCTAGATCTCGTTAAAGTACATATGTGTGCCAAATTTCAAGTCAATATCTCAAACGGTTCCAGAGTAAACGTGCGCACAAAAAAAGTTACAGACAGACAGAAATTTTTTTTCGTTCAAACTTAAAATCTCGACGTTTCGTGATATTCTAAGCCTATTTGAACAATAAAAATTTTTAAAAATTTTTTTGTCGTTACTATACTTCCACTGGATGTGGAAGTAATTAGTTGAATAATATTGACAAGTTATAAGTTAACGCATAACTATAATAAATTTTGGTATGCACAAATATACTGATATATTTAAGCATCTTATGTATGTATCTGTGACAGCAAAAGTAATCACTCGATAAACAAGATAAATATGTTTTCTGATGTCAGATTCAGTACTTTGGGTAGGTAGCAGTACATAATTATTTCATAAACTAATAAAATTAAGAGTACATATGTTCAGCTCTTCCTGAGAATCCATAACGATTTGACAGTTGTGCCATTATTTTTGCTGGCAGTATATTAATCATTGCAAATTATTTGAATATCAGACACAAAACAAGAAAGCACTTTATATTCTAATTTATATTTCAGGAACTGCCAAGAGCTGCAATTTCAGGACGGACAATAATGAAAAAAATATTATCTGCGTCGTACTAAAGAAAGAAGAGTATTTAAAAACAAGAAACATAGCAAAAAAAAGAGATGAAGAATTTGATTACATTGTTAAATAATATTAATATGCATTAAATGTTTTACTGGTTTTCTTTTAGTAAACGTCTTCCTATATTATTATCTCATTAGACACTTAATTATTTCTTTGAAGTATTCTAAAATGATTGAGTACCTATTAATTTTGTATTAAACTGTACAATTAAACAGGATTATATAATTTCTTGCTAAAACTTGTAATATTTGCTAGGTTATGAGAGTAGTTCAGATTTTGATACACGGACAAGTTAATATGCAGGTAAGGAATATCACTTAGGTTCAGTTTTGCCTCAGTAGAAGCCACGAAGGAACTATTTAGGGTGTAACTTTGAGTCATGAGAAAGTGCTGTTGATTTACTCGGATATCTAATAGCAATAGATGTCTTTTACAATTATTTTTTATTTATTTACTTTCATCATATGATTAGAAAATATTATTTAGGTATTAAGTAAATCACAACTTACACACTTTTTTAATTTAAAATGAAGTTACCTTCTTTTTGTATATTGATGCATCAATCTGGTCACGCTAATGTACTATAGTTAAGTAAACACTTTAAAACACTCATTACAGGAGAACCATTCAAAACAACTACTCGTTTAGCTAATACTGACAAAGTATTGAATTACTAGATAGGATTTCTAGCATTTTAAAGCAATAAAAAAAACCGCTGCCCAAGGAATCACTACTTCCACATCCAGATTCTCTATCCAAGTCACTCACAACGAAAAAACTTTGTATGTGAAAATAATTGTTTATGGAACTTTAATAATATAATATTTGAAATCCTCTACCCCAAAAACCCATAAAACGATACCCCACATCGGTAGTGGGGTGGGGGGGTGGTGATAGGGGGGTGATAGTGGTGGGTGGATGAAGTAAAAAAATATTTTGAGGTTTCTGGTTCCTGTACATACATTAAATCACAATTTTTTTTCATTCCCTTTAATAAGGGGGTGGGGGTGGTAATGGGGCTGGCTAATGCCAAAAATTTTTTTGAGACCTTAGCTTCTCTTGTATATACTAAATACCAATTTTATGGACTCTTACCTGCTTGATTGACCTATTTACCCCAAATTTACCCCAATTTACCCCCAACCCTTCGACGGAACAAGATGAAAATATAATCTAGTTCTAGATCTCGTTAAAGTACATATGTGTACCAAATTTCAAGTCAATATCTTAAACGGTTCCAGAGTAAACGTGCGCACAAAAAAAGTTACAGACAGACAGACCGACAGACAGACCGACAGACAGACAGACCGACAGACAGACAGAAATTTTTTTTCGCTCAAACTTAAAATCTCGACGTTTCATGATATTTTAAGCCTATTTGGACAATAAAAATTTTTAAAAATTTTTTTGTCGTTACTATACTTCCACTAGACGTGGAAGTAATAGAAAACACTTAAATCGTTAACTTAATTTAAATAAATGACTTAAATATTATGCTAGGAATCCTATGTAATTCAATACATCTTCAGCTAGAAGAATAATTGGTTTGATTGGTTATCCAGTAACGAGTGTTTTAAAGTGTTTACCTAACTAGTATCTAAGCGTGATCAGAGATTGAGGCACCAATATACAGAAAGTAGGCAATTTCATATTAAATAAAAAGTTTGTAAGTTGTGGTCTGTTTAATACCTAAATATTTTCTAATCAATGGATGTCCTATGGACGTCCGCAACGGACACAATTGTCCACACAGGACTTCCATTGGATGGCTATAGCGGGACGTCATATGGATATCCAAAAAAGTGGCCACCCTACAGTCGAATGTACATCCACTGGATATCGTCACTACTTATTCTGGACAGTTATTGGACGTACAAGATATCCAGACAAGAATGTCCATTGGACACTCAATGGACATGTGTGTGTTATTAGGGTATTTATTCATCAATCTAAGAACTGTTCTATACAGAGATCAGTTAATAAAAATGTATAATGCAAATGTAGATTGTCTACTGAGATACGGCTTCTTCCTCTGTGGCTGGTCTACTCATACCACCAAGGTATTTACACAAATAATAAGAACCGTTGTTGGTGTTAATAGTAGACATTCTTGCAGATTGCTATTATATGAACTAGGAATTTTAACTGTATCGTCTATTTTAATATTCGAATTGTACATTTACGTATTTAGGCACCAATTAAGATTTCCTAGAAACTCTGATATCCATAACTCGAATAGTAGAAAAGACATAACTTTCCTGTTCCTTTCTCTAAATATAACACATCATATAATCATCTGATGTGCTTCTATTAGTAATCTTCAATAAGTTACCTCGTCATATTAAATGGATTACATGCTTTCTATCTTTTAGGGACCAGCTTAAATAATTTTTAATAAAAATAAGCTACTATTATGCGAAATATTTTTGGTGTTGATAGATAAGACAGTTTGTGTAGTCTAATTAAAATGTATTTGTCTGTAAATTGTTAATATGTCTTTATGGACTAGGCGGCGGCTGCAAAAAATCCTACCTCATAAGCAGTGATCGGAATTTTGGGTTTAATTTCAGGTGCGTCGTTACAAAGATTCATTAAAATATGCATACATTTTTAGTTGTACATATGTATATATGTATTCTATTATGCCAAAGTAAATGAGAAACTCATTACATTTAATTTCGATTTATTTTTTAAAAAAGAACAAACGTACATTTAATTGCTGGATGCAAAATTTTATATACCTATGTGCGCCACTGAAATTAAACCCAAATTCCGATCATTGCTCATAAGATACACGAATTAAGCAATCATGTAGCGAAATATACACCCATTTTTACTCCAAATTTATGTCATGAGATAAACGTATGATATTTCTATGCAACGATAAACGCTAATTAGATGAATAAAATAACGGGGTTTCTTAGACTTCGCGACCGACTGTACCGTATCTTAACGTAAACTCTGATTTCATGTGGCGCGAAAACGATGCAGCCAGCCGAGCCAGTCACGAAAATGCTATAGTTGGTCGCGAAAAAAAAAAGGATTTTAATTCAATTGCAGATCGCCAACCTCCACTTCCCAAATTTTGCAAATACCTATTTTTTAATTTGTCTACCTGGCTTTTATCGCTACATAGAAATTCCATTATTTTATCTTATGATGTAAATTTGGTGTAAAAATGGGTGTATATATTTAAAAATCATGAGGTACCTTGCAGGCTAGGATGTGGCAATCCTGTTTTTTAAAGCTCCTATTCTCGCTACATGATGATTTCATTAATTTCTATTTTTCCTACTGCATGGAGGCTAGTTACATATACTCCAATTCATAAGTCAGGGGATAGAATGGACATAGAAAACTACAGGGGTTTAGCTATAATGTGTGCTCCAGGTAAATTGTTTGAACAAATTATATGTTCTCATTTATACAGACATGTAGAAAAAAATTTAGCTGATGAGCAACATGGTTTTGTAGCCAAAAAATCTATTAATACTAACTTGTTTATATTTACTAATCACGGTTTCGAAACATTAGAGGAAAAAAAAAACAACTCGATACTATTTTCACAGATTTTAGCGAAGCGTTTGATAAAGTAGATCATGACGCGTTATTGGAAAAACTATAAAAATTTGGTTCGTCTGCAAAAATGATGTTGCTTTTAAAAAGTTACTTACAAAACAGATGTTTTGTAGTCAAGCACAATGGGAACACTTCTGGTAAATATTATGCAAATTCTGGAGTACCACAAGGATCAAATCTGGGACCACTATTATTTATATTATTTATTCATGATCTGCCTTCGGTTATCATATTCTCAAAATGTTTACTTTTTGCAGACGATTTTAAAATTTACAAGAAAATTGAAACAGTTAGAGATTGTGTGGGCCTCCAGAAAGATATTGACAGTATTTATAAATGGAGTTGTGATTTTAAATTACAATTTAATATAAAAAAGTGTTTTATAATAACAATTACTCAGAAAAAGGAGCCCATTGTGTTTGACTACAAGATGGACGACGCGAGTTTAAAAAGAACTAACAGCGTAAAAGATCTAGGTGTTACGTATGACTGTCGTCTGTCATTTTCTGCGTACATGGAAAACATATCCGCATCTGCAAATCGTATGTTGGGTTTTATAATGAGACAAACATCCACTTTCACAAACGTTAGAACAATTACAACCCTGTACTATGCATTTGTAAGTACCAAACTTGAATTTGCGTCAATAATTTGGCAGTCACAACCTCAAATTTACTTAAATGCACTCGAAAAAATACAAAATAAACTCTATACTATAAAAAATACGATATAAAACCCAACTATGATTTTGTTAGATCTGCTCATTTGCGAAATGAATTTAATAAAATGGCTCTTGATATGAGACGTAAGGTAGCGATACTCATGTTTTCATATAAAGTTATAAATAGTTTAATTAATAGCCCAAACAATTTAGCACTAATACCGTTTAATGTACTGTCACGACAAACTCGCTACGCATTAATGTACCAGTAGCAACTAACTCCACCCCCACTCCTCTCGTGACCATGCTTCGACTAGCGCCAATATTCTTGGCTAAAGATGTCGGTCTCGGATGTCTGGGGCCGGGCAGGACTATTGCCCTTTACCCCAGTACATCGCTGTAGACCGGGGACCAGCCTCGTGCAGGGCGGGCGAACTTACTTTACGTCGGCCCCACTCACAATTGTGAGCGGTGCAGACGATTTCGGTCCACCTCCCTGGGTCCTGGCTCGTTGGACCTTGCTGGCTAAGGCCTCTTCTGGCGTTCTTCTTTCTTCGTCTTCTGCTCTTCGCCAGCTTGTTTGCCCCCCGGGGGGTAGTCATCGGTCTGTTGGGTGTTTTGGGTTTGTGGCGGGAGTGACTGCCGGTACACAAGATGCCAAGAAGCATCCTGTCATCCGGATCATCGGTAGGGTAAGGATGAGCTGTGTAGCTCGAGGAAGGGCAGACCTAACTGCTTTGGTAGCATTTTTGGTCTGCCCGGAGCTAGGGGGACTACAGATACTGGACGGTTGTTTGTCCGGTACCCGCAGGGTCTTGGGTGGGTGGTTGGGTATCGTCATGTCTCTTCCGTGGGGGTGGATCGTCGGTTGGTGGTATGCTTCTCATATTCACCCGTTATCCAGGAGCTGCACCTTCGGCCGCTTGTGCCTCGGAGCATCTGCTGGGTCATAGTCAGTTGCCTCCCTGACTAGTGGGTTCCCATGCTCCTCGGCAAGGGCGTACATCTTTCTGGCTCTCTGCTTGATGATCTCAGTGACCGGGGTGTATTCCAGGTCCCTGTAGATGTCCTCGTTGCGGATGAACCAGGGTGCATCGACTGCCGTTCTGAGGGCGACGTTCTCCACTCTCTGGATCTGATGTAGGTAGCTCTTTGCTTGGTAGCCCCAAGCTACCGAAGCATACGTCAGCTGAGGCCGGATGAGGGACCTGATAAGCGTGAGCTTGTTCCTCAGGTTGAGTCTGCTCTGTCTACCCGTCATCGGGTAGATCAGGGCTCTCGTCCTCCTGGCCTTCTTGACGATGGCCTCCGTGTTCAGTCTCCATGTTAGGCCTTTGTCCATGACCACGCCAAGGTAGTTGGCGGAGTCGTGCCATTGGATGTCACCAAGCATGGAAACGTGATCTGTGGGGTTTTGTTTTCTTACCTTCTTGAAGAGTACCGCCTTGCTCTTCTCGGCGTTGACGGCTACCTTCCATCTGTTGCACCAGTCCTCTAGGAGGGTGGCCGCCTCCTGGAGGTTTCTGGTGGCTAGCCTGGCACTCCAGGATCTGGCAGTCAGGGCTGTGTCATCGGCGTAGAGGGCCATGGAGGTCCTCTCCGTCCGGGGTAGATCGGATGTGAAGATGGAGAACAAGTGGGGGGACAGCACTGAGCCTTGGGGGACTCCTGCCTCCATTGTTCTGTACGTGGACACCCTGTCCACGATCTTCACCCTCATCTGTCTCCTGTGGAGGTACGATCTCACTAGCTTGACGAGTGCAATGGGGTAACCCATACTCATCATTTTGGCTAGGAGACCGTCGTGCCAGACCCTGTCGAAGGCTTTGGCAACGTCCAGGAACAGCGCTGCCGTGACCTGTCGTTGGTTGAACCCCTTCGTGACCTCCTCGGTGAGGCGGAGCACTTGGAGTTCGGTGGAGTGCCCTGTCCTGAAGGCGAACTGCTCGTCTGGGAGGACTTCCAGCTCTTCTGTCTTCTCGGCTATCCTCTTGAGTATGACTCGTTCGGCTACCTTACTCATCGCTGGGAGTAGACTGATTGGCCTGTAAGAGGAAGGAAACATTAGGTTCTTACCTGGCTTTGGGATGACTATGACGTCGGCCTTTTTCCACCTGGAAGGGAAGTGTCTCAACCTCAACATTGCGTTGATGATGTTGACCATCGCCGCTACTCCTTTCCGGGGCAGCTTCTTGAGGGCGATGTTCCCAATGCCATCACATCCTGAAGCTTTCCTGGGTTTTAGGCTCCTTAGGATCTCCTTGACCTCCTCGGGGGTGGTCGGGGGGATGTGGTCTTCATCTGGCAGACGGTTCATCCTACGTACCCTGCGCCTCACGTCGTCCTCCCAGTCCTCGTCCTCATCATCGAGTTGGTTTTCCCTACACTGCAGTTCCAAGCTGTCGGCAAAAGCCTCGGCTTTTTCCTGGCGAGTGTAGACAACACCATTCTCTCCGTGGATCGGGGGCATGGGAGTCCGCCGGTTTCGCAGGGCCCGTTGGGTGGTCCAGATGCTCCTGTCCTGCGTGTCCAGGGATTCCAGGTGGCGTTGCCACCCTTCTTGTCTGTGTTCCTGAAGGGCGGCCTTGACTCTCCGGCTCAGGGTGTTGTAGTATCTCCTGTCCTCCGGGAGTCGGGTTCTCTGGGCCCGTCTCTTGGCACTACGTCTGTCCCGTATCAGCTGCCTGGTTTCCTCTGGGAGGTTGGCCAGGGGAGCTGGTGCTCGTCTTGTTTCCGTCTCGGTGGTACTTACCCTTAGTGCCGCCTGGATCTGGTCCTCCAGGGAGGTGATGGCCCTCTCCACGTCTGCCTCGGTTTCGAGTCTGGGAATGTGTGCTATGTTCCTCTGCAGTTCTGCACGGAACACTTCCCAGTCCGTCCTCCTTTTGATGAATGTTGTCGTGTTCTTGTTGTAGAACTCTCTAAAATCGTCCTAAGTTGAAGACATAATCAAAATTCGACTTAGGCAAAAATTTCATTTAAAGACATTTTCGGGAGTCTGCAGAGGCGCAGATCAGTCCACAAGGACCGTTTTGGGTTCTATAAGGCGTTGGAAATGACCAGGCGAAAATTCGAAGAAACACCGAATTTTCACTTAGGAAAAATGTTTTTGGTTCAGAATATCAGAGTAGAAGTATATAATGACAAAGATTTATGAATAATATACTTTTTCAAAGGTACCATAAATTGGACTTTGAAAAATAATATTTTTGGAAGGGCGTCAAAATTTGGCCCAGGAATCGATTTATCGAAAGTACGCCAAAGTTTCACTTGCAGACTAATTTTTCAAAACTGCGTTGAAATTTGGCTTGAAGATCGATTTTTCAAAAGTACGCCAAAATTTCACCCGCAGATTAACTTTTCAAAAGTACCTTGAAATTTGGCTTGAAAATCGATTTTTCAAAAGTACGCCAAAATTTCACCCGCAGATTAACTTTTCAAAAGTACCTTGAAATTTGGCTTGAAAATCGATTTTTCAAAAGTACGCCAAAATTTCACCCGCAGATTAGTTTTTCAAAAGTACCTTGAAATTTGGCTTGAAAATCGATTTTTCAAAAGTACGCCAAAATTTCACCCGCAGATCAGTTTTTCAAAAGTACCTTGAAATTTGGCTCGAAAATCGATTTTTCAAAAGTACGCTAAAATTGGTCTTAAAATGGATTTTTCAAAAGTACCACGAAGTCAGTTTAAAAAGTACCACGAAAATATAATTTAAATTATTTTTATTTTTTATTCCTCAACCAAAGACATTGACCTTTGAGGTACGGTCATTGAAAGCCCAATTCTAAAGTATGAGCATAAAATTTTAACGATGCACTGCATCCGAAAGGCAAAATAGAAGATTTTGTCAAAGCCGGCGTAGTGCCGATAAGCAAAAATTGATAAAAATCTATGCACATGTACAAGGCCGGTTTCTCACATAGAAAGAGTTTGGATTGACCCAGCGGCTCGCAATTTGGTCGAGCGCGTTGAGTGGTCCAGACAAAGCGATGGTAGAAAAGCCAATAACAGGGCTTTTCAAATGACAAAGTTATACAGGAAAACGCCTTGTGCATAAAAATCCAAAAATTCAATTTTGCCTAATAGTCGCTCGAAGGTGAGACGCTGCCAAATCGATATTATTAATCGACTGTGATAAGGGTTAGTAAGTCGTGGACTGATCGAACGCCACTCAACTTATGCAGTAATAAGTCCTCTGAATGTGTTTGAGTACGTGAATCTCCATGATACAAGAACTTTAAAGCTAAGTAGTCTCTAGCGAAACTAAATTCATTTAGTAAAACTTTTTTAAGTTAATTTCAGTCAGCCTTAATTATTCATTTACCCAGAGTCTGAAATGATTCAAAAAGCTCACATTTTGATTCTGAGAAGGTACGTATGAATCTTTTCTACCTAATCGATCGTTAGCGTGAGCGCTCTCGCTTGTATGGTCTGAAAGTCACTACCTTGATTGGGGAAGGCACGATTCTTATCTTGAGAATTTTGTATAACCAATTCTGTTAAATAAACGGATTCTTTGAAGTAATATTTCTTAATTGATCTTGAGGCCTGTTGACGGTCTATAATCCCTGGAACTTTCGTATAGAAAACCGGATGTGTCGAGTTAATTCGTATTAACGTTCGACCTTCTGGTTGCTTTACGGAGGTTTGAGAGGGATTTTTTTATGCGTTTTTTGAGAAATACATTCCGTTATTAATGGACCAAAACGTGATTTTCGCGTACCAAAACTAATCCCTCCGCAGAGAAATTCTTCGGTTGGGATTTTTTTATGCAAAAATTCAGGAAATTAAGAGGTGCCTAAACCCCTAACGAGGGAATTCAGGTCCAGAGAGAGCGTAGTTTCCGATCTGTGGTAGTGCCGCCTTGGTCCCATTACTCGGCTACCGAAGTGCATCTTATCTCGAACCCGCCTGGGAGGTAGAAGAACGGGGTAATACGCGACTGGCGCCCCCTGAGAAATAAATTGGTGTCGCGTCATTTTGACGCCCGGTAGTGCGTTCTTCTACATTCTCACTGTCCTTTTCTCCTAGTTCTAGGAGAATGGGGCTGTGATCGGTGGAACCATCCATCATGGCGGTGATTTCGGCTTCGAGGGGGATCTCCTTCAGCATCGCAATGTCCAGGACGTCCGGCCTCCCAACACCATTGTCATGGGTCGGTCCCTCCGGGCCAAGGACCAGCAGGTTGCCATCGTGTCGTCCCAGGAATCGCAGTAGCTCTCGTCCTCGAGTGTTTGTAATCCTACTGTGCCATTCCGGGGACTTGGCGTTGAAGTCGCCGATGGCAACCGTCTGGGTCCCTGGGGGAAGAACCAAGTCCAGGTCTGCGTCTAGCAGCATGTTGTTGGGTGGCTGGTAGCAGGAGACCATTCTGATGTCGCCATTTCGTGCCGTGGACACTACTATGGCTGTGGCCTGCAGGTTCTCCGTCTCTGGGAGTAGGATCGGGTGGTGTGCGATGCTCGTCTTCACTAGCAGGGCTACTCCTCTCATCACTCGTCTGTATGGCCCGGTCCAGTCCTTCCTGTATACGTGGTAGCCTGGGAAGTTGATAGCCTGGTCTGGTCGCAGCGTCGTTTCCTGCAGTGCCGTGATGGCTATGTCACCCCTGGCGAGGAGTTTCTCTACCTCGAGTTTTCTCTCTCGCAGTCCGTTGACATTCCACGATGCGACCTGCAGGAACCCTGGTTTGACCTGAAACAACATTATACATTAGTAAATGCTGGCATTTGTGCAAAAAATGCGCTCATTGCTGAGCACATTTGTTGCATTTGTGCAAGCACCGCGGTGAGGTTTTGGGCCTCAGCGGGTGCTTGCTGCCTGGGGGCTGGGCCTGGGTTCTGTCCCTTCCCTGCCTTGCCCTGAGCTACCCTGGCGTAGCTCAGGCCTCCAGTTGTGGGTGTTGCCTTTTTAGGGGCAGCACCGGTCTGGGTTGGCTTGGTTGCGGGGGCTGGTTTCGTCGCCGCCGTCTTTTTGGGGTACTTTGGGCACCCTCTGTAGCTGGCTGGATGTGCCCCCTGGCAGTTGGCACATTTCGCCGGCACGGTCTTTGGCTTCACACAGTCCCCTGAGTGATGTGGTTCGGCGCACTTCACACATTTTGCCTGTGCGGTGCATCGTCCCTGGGCATGGCCGAATCGTTGGCAGCGGTGGCACTGCGCGATTTCCAGGGCGGCTCTTTGCCTCTCAGTTCGGACTACCAGTGAACAGCAGCGGTTCACCGATAGGATTTTCTCCTCGCTGAGGGGGACCTGAACCAACATCAGGGGGATTTCCTTTTTGGTCCTCCTGGACGTCATCCTGTGGACTGTGACTGGCGAGAAGCCCTGGTTTTGGAGGTCCTCCTTGACCTCGTCGCTGGTCACTCCACTGGGGATGCCTCGGATTACTATCCTTAGTAATCTGTCCTCCGGCAGGGCGTATGTATGATATTCGCGCTTTTCCTGCGCGAACATCTTCGTCATTCGCCTGTAGTCGTCGGGCGTTTGGGGCTCGATGGCGATCCCCTCTCGCACGGTCCTAGCTTTGACGAATTTGATCGCTGTCTCATCCAGTCTCTGTCTGACTGCGGACCACGTCTCTGCCTTGCGGAGGATCACAGGCGGGATTTTGGGGTCCTTGTCCCGGGGGGGTTCCTGGCTGGGGGGCTCCTGGCCGGCCTGGTTGGACGTTGGTGCATCCTTGCTGGTGCTGGGCTGCACCACCTGATTATCCTGCTGGGCCGTCTTTTTCGCCCTTGTCCTGGTGACAAGGGTGAATTCGCCGTCACTGTCGGTGTCGGCTTCGGCTGCTTTCCTCTTAGGTGCCTCCTTTGGTGCGGGGGGTTGCACCACGGGGACATCCTGGGCCAGTTGTTGGGTCTGGGTTTGGGCCTGGTGGGCCGGGGGCTGCATCTGGGGGATCATGGGCTGTATCTGGGGGGCCTGGAGGGCCCGCATGGCGGCCAACAGCTCCTCGTGTTGGGCCTTATGTGCCTCGTGATGGGTCTTTAGCGTCTCGTGCTGGACTCTCTGGGCTTCTAGCTGCTTGGCCACGTCTGCCCTGAGTTGTGCCATCCTTTGGCTCATCTCTGCTAGTTGCGCTTTGAGCGCGTTATTTTCTGCGATGAGCTCTTTGATCATCACGTCCCTATGATCGGTCTGGTCCATGGGGTTGGGGGTCCCTCTTTGAGAGGTACCGTCCATCCCTTGGTCGGGCATGCTGTCCTCCCCAGCGATGTCCTGGCTTCCTGAAATTAAAAATTTATTAGTAATAGTAAGGGAGATCTGGAAAAAGGAAGGGAAAGGGTGGAAAATAAATGGTGTCTCCAATGAGGGAGACTTTATTTATCTTTTGTATATTAGCGTCTTAAAAAAGACGTCTAATATTTCTCCTCTTCCGTCTGTTTGTGGGGCTGCCACTTCGTAGTTCTCGCCTCGCTACGTTGCTTGCACTTCACTTCACTACACTACTGCTGCTAGGTGACCTGCTCGCTTCGACTGCTGCTTAAACTGTGACTAGCTAACAACATTAATAGTCTTATAGATTTAGATTGGACCCTACCTCTTAAGAAGTACTACAGCATTGTAATCACACATTTGTGTAATTTGTATGTATAATTGTGATACTGTACAATGTATATGAATAATGTATTATTTTTCTATCCTTGTAATTAGGCCAATCAGACCTGTTTGGATATTGTTCGATAAATAAATAAATAAATAAATTAATAAAAAAATAAATGAGGTACAGGGGCGGCTCAGGGTACAAGGTGAATTTTCCATCCCGGCGGGAGCACTTTTTGGCGCCCCTCCCTGAGATAATCACGGAAATTTCACAGACGTACTACGTACTAAAGTCCTAGGATATCCCTTCGGACTCCCGATCACTACTTTTTAAGTTAACACAAAACATGTCTCGATTTTTATGTGGCTGATAATAATCCATTCAAAAATAATTAATAATCAATGAATAGTAAGGAAATTATACCCCTTTAAAGGGGAACAATAAATGTCAGTTATTCTGCAATATCTTCCGACAGCCTTAAAATATAAAATTCATATTTTAAATTAATTATAGCCCGTCTGGACGTCAGTTTACATAGTATCAGTCAAACCCTCTGCTTGAGGGGTAGTTTTAGGGAGTGGCTGTCGGTATTTTACGCCAAACTTTTTTATTTTTTACATGTTTCTAAAAGTTCTTAAAAAAATAATTTTCAGATCATTAGAAATAAAAAAAGATATTCTTATTACATTTCGATAAACCATTTGTTTACACATCAATGTGCATTTACAACATTTTATTAATAATAACACAGGTCTACAAAAAAAAGTATTGTCCTAAGGTTCTCATCTTACTTGAAAGGGATGGTACGGGAAAACTGACACGATAAAAATTTTTTTTTGTCTAAAATTGGCTTCAGAGCCTCAAAATACTTCAGAAGAGTTAGATGAGAACCTCAATACAAGACCTTTTTTGTAGACCTGTGTAATTAATTTATAATATAAAAATTTTTATTTACACCATCTGAACGCTATTATAATGAGAGGACCACCGAAACTAGTTTACTTAGAGGAAGGTTCCTCTTTATTCCTCTTTATTGTTTTAATACTTCATACAAAACAAATTGCCGTTTATTTATTTTATTTTTTTTATCGCCTTATTTATTTTAATGTCCTGGCGGAGTTTAGCCGATGGCTATTCTACCACTCAACCAGGACGGACCCACATAGACAACATCACAACACCCATTCCCTGCGACATTGCCATCTGCCACAGCTGAGACTCGAACTCAGAAGAGGAGAGCGACTAGACCGTGTTGTCTCTCACACAACCGCAGTCTAGCCCATTGCTACCGTCTCAGAAACACGTGAAAAACGCCACTACACATCCATACCCTAGCCAGGATTCGAACCCGGAACCTTGTGGTCGCAAACCTTAAGCACTGCTCCACCGAGCCGGTAATTTATAACCAGTAAATTACGTAAGATATGAAATACCAACAGCTAATGTCGGTATAACAATTTTCTGAGCAGTCTGAATTTTTTCTGAATGAAAGTGCATATTGTTTGTGTTACATTTTTGAACTATTTAGGCGGTTTTAATGCTATTCGACTTTTCTGCATTATTACCATTTTAACTGTTATAGGTACTGATATTATTTGATATTATCTTCCAAAGAAAATTAAAAGGGTAAAAAAAGAAGTAAACAATTTTTGCTCTCACTTTGGCGCTCCTCTGAGCCGGCGCGGCGTCCCTGGCAGTCGCCCGGGTTGCCCAGCCCTTGGAATTTAATTTAACATAATTTGATGTAAAAAAATACATACATTTGAAATAAAAAAGTTTTTGAGGTTTGAATTTGACAAAATGTAACGTGAGAAATAAAACACTTGGTATACTATTTTGGAATCTATTTTTTTGTAGAGAGTAGCTCATCTTGTGTTCTTTCTACGTACCAAAGAGCAAATAAGGATCTCCTATACGAAGAAAGTTATAACGCTTCTTGGAAACCGCTGCACCTGTCAAATTTTTTATAAAATGTCAAATATCTCTGAAACTGCTCGGTTTAGGTATAGGGTGTGCTACATACATGTTTTGACTCAGAATTTTATGGTCATTTCGAAAAGTCGAAAATATATAGGGTGTTCTATTTAAAATAAGCAAGTTGGTATCGACTTCCGGTGTTTACGGAAGTGCCGCCATTTTGAAATTATTATTTTCGGATTCGCAATGGTCGACTAGGGTAGGGTACCAAATCTGAAATGGCTATCTCATCTGCAAGTGGGAAATATTCTAATGGCCGCCTTAAAAGAATCACCCTGTATAACAAAAGAAACATCTGTGGAACACTTTTCCATGAGAGTAATTACATATTCACAATTTCCTCAAAAGTGGATTTATTTTACCTGGAGGAGGAGTGGACTGGCGATAATGTTGTACACATAAAGATTTTTAGAACTATATTTATACAGTGTGTCCTCGGATTGTGTTTGCGATAGATGTAAAATACCAAAAAAAAATTAGTACGGCTTTCATTTTCTGCAGTCTCGGTCTGCTTGACGTAAAATGGATTTTTACCAAATTTCAGTTAAAATGGGATCTAACTCGCGGAGTTAATCTAAGAAGAAAATAAAAGAAAATAAATCATTGTAGGTAAACTGGTCTTTCTGTTAATTTTACGAAAAAATTCTATTTGGATAAAATATTTGGCATTGAAAGTTAGAGCCATATGTCAACCTTCATTGCATTTGAACAAAAAAAAAATAGCTTTTTATTTTTTAAAACAATTAACAATTTCAATGAATTCAACTAGAAACCTATTCAAATAGTACCTAAATTGCTACATAATTCCACTCTTCTTGTAATTCTTTGTAACTTCTTCTAATCTCTTCAGGATATATTATTATTATTATTATTAATTATTTTTGTTCAAATGCAATGAAACTTTCAATGCCAAATATTTTATCCAAATAGAATTTTTCCGTAAAATTAACAGAAAGACCAGTTTGCCTACAATGATTTATTTTCTTTTATTTTCTTCTTAGATTAACTCCGCGAGTTGGATCCCATTTTAACTGAAATTTGGTAAAAATCCATTTTACGTCAGGCAGACCGAGACTGCAGAAAATGAAAGCCGTACTAATTTTTTTTTGGTATTTTACACCTATCGCAAACACAATCCGGGGACACACTGTATATATACTAAAATTCAGTTATTTACCATCATTTTCCGACATTTGGCAACAAAATATTTAATATAATTATGAAACAATCAAGAGTGGAAATTAATATATATGCAAATGAAAACATTAAAACGTAATTTTGTAAATTTCTTTATGGAAATTTTTACAGACATTAGGTTACTTCCATATTATTGTATTTCAAAAAAATTACAAAAGGTGGAGTTTCTCAATTCGACCCGTATGGATATATTTTTTTAATTTTATTTTTTTTTTTTTTTTATATATGTATTTATATTTCTACAATCATTACTCTGGACTGGTTTTAGCGATTTCTATGAAATCTTTCTCAAATTGTAAAGTGTAACTCGGAGGTCATTCCATATTAATTTCATCAAGCTAACCTCTAGTGCAAGGTGAGCAAATATTGGAAATAAGATTTTTTTTACTTGAAAATTTTTTAATATTTGGCGGAGGCGCCGCGCAAATTCTGCTGATACCGAATCTGATCTCAAAATTAATAATTCAAAACGGCGAATAATAATAATAATAATAATAATAATAATAATAATAATAAAATGTCTTTATTTCTTCATTAAACAAATTTTATTACAGTTAATCAATAAAGGAGATGGCGATATTCAACTGGGTTGCTCTTCCATATAACCATCTCTGCGAATAAAACTAATTTATGATTAGGTTGGTTTCTGCAAGTCAGCAAACGGCTCCCAAACCACAAGGAGTCCGCGCACAATGACTTTACAGCATCGAAAATCACGTGCGAAAACCCCCGATGGTCCGCAAACCGCCCGCTGACCCGCAAAAACAAACCTATTATTTGTAGATTATATAAGTGCGTGCGCACAATTTACAAAATAGTATAGTTTCTTTTAATAAGTATATAGGTTTTGATCTGTTTTTTGAAGCTTACCAAGGAAGTGAGTTCTTTAAGTTTTTCAGGCAAATCGTTAAAAATTTTTACGGCGTTATAGCTAAATGAGCGTTGAAATAGGGAAGAATTATGCTTGGGTACACTAAACAGCTGGCAATGGCGTGTAGGACAGGTATGAATATCACTACCTTTAATAAGTTTATTTTGTAGATATGAGGGCATCTGGGTAGAATTAATTTTAAAAATAAGGCATGCTAGATGAACTTGAAATCTTTCATTAAGTGTTAACCATTTAGACTCATTAAATTTATCAGTAATATGATCGAATTTGCGAAGATTGTAACAAAATCTTATACACGTATTTTGAAATTTTTGTAGACTATCTTTATCTCGTTCCAACAAAGCAGGCCAATATACTACGTCACAATACGATAAATATGAAAGAATCAGAGAGTCACACAATTTTAATTTAATATCATTACTCAAAATATCTTTATGAATCGAAAGAATTTTTAATTTACCGAACGATTTTTGCAATAGATTTGACACGTTTTGAAAATCTTAGTTGAACATCTAATTAAATACCTAAGTTTTTGCAATTATCAATAGGTGTCAAAGTTGAGTTATTCAATATTATTCTAAAGTCCGTGTTTTGCAAAATTAATTCCCTATTTTTACCAAATAATAACAGTTGAGTTTTGGATTCATTTAAAACTAGTCCATGGGCTTTAGATATACTGGATATAGATACTAGATCAGAATTAATATTTTTTGCAGCCTGAATGAATTCTGTCGATAGAAATGAGTAATAAATTTGTGTATCATCTGCATATTGATGTGACTGACAGTAATCCAAATATTTACAGAAATCGGCCGTGTAAATTGAAAAGAGTAATGGCCCAAGAATACTCCCCTGTGGAACTCCTTGATTTGTATCAATAAATTGTGAAAAATTATTATTTACTCCCACCCTCTGGCATCTCCCATAAAGGTAGGTTTGAAAAAATGATACAGCTGTAGTACTAAGACCAAAATAGTATAATTTGGTGCAGAGAGTATTATGATTTAGAGTGTCAAATGCCTTACTGAAGTCTAAGAGAACCAAGCATAAATTTTTGTTTGCATCGCACGCCCTAAATATGTCATCAGTAACTTGTATGTCGCTATAGCTTAAAAATTAAAAACTATGCATATATTAATTTTTTTTTTTTCCCAAGGGAATGGCTTTGGGGACGTAGCCCGTATAGCCACGACGAAGTATTTGTCACTATGTCTATTCTAACCTAGTCGAAGAAGAGAAGCAAAAAAAATAAAAATAAAGACAATGAGAAAAATAAAAGGAAGAAAGATAACGCAGGAATAAACAAGGACACACTCTTCACGCCCAGGGGTCTTTCAAGGAGACTTTATATAAACACACAAAATTAGAGACCACGGTTGGGCATATATTAATGTTTTTCTCTATTACTTCCACGTCCAGTGGAAGTATAGTAACGACAAAAAAATTTTTAAAAATTTTTATTGCTCAGTTAGGCTTAGAATGTAATGAAACGTCAAGATTTTAAGTTTGAGAGAAAAAAAAATTTCTGTCTGTCGGTCTGTCTGTAACTTTTTTTTGTGCGCACGATTACTCTGGAACTGTTTAAGATATTGACTTGAAATTTGGTACACGTATGTATTTTAATGAGATCTGGAACTAGATTATCTTTTCATCTTATTCCGTTGAAGGGTTGGGGGGTAAATTGGGGTAAATGGGGGTAAATAGGTAAATCAAGTAGGTAAGAGTCCATAAAATTGATATTTAGTTTATATAAAAAAAGTTAAAGTCTCAAAATTTTTTTGGCATTAGCCACCCCCATTACTACCCCATTATTAAAGGGGGTGAAAAAAATAAAGTTGTAATTTAGTAATATTAGTGTCTACAAGAAACTAAGGCCTAAATTATTTTTACTTCATTCACCTCCACTACCAACCCTCTACCACCTCCACCCCCTACAACCGATGTGGCATATCGTTTTATAGGTTTTTGGGGTAGACGATTTAAAATATTATGTTGTTAAAGTTACTTCGAATAGTATGGATGCACAATGGCTTTGCTCGACTACTATGGATGCGCAGTAGGTTTCCCCGAGTATTAGGGATGCGCAGTGGCTTTCCTTGAGTATTTTGGATGCGCAGTGACTTTTCTCGAGTATTACAGATCGCAGTAGGTTACCTCAAGTAATATGGATGCGCAATGGCTTTCCTCCAGTACTATAGATGCGCAGTGGGTTACCTCAAGTGGTATGGATGCGCAGTGGGTTTCCTCGAGTACAAAGGATGCGCAGTGGGTTACTTTAAGAAGTATGATTGCGCAGTGACTTTTCTCGAGCATTATAGATCGCAGTAGGTTACCTCAAGTAGTTATGGATGCCCAGTGGGTTACTTTAAGTAATATGGATGCGCAATGGCTTTCTTCGAGTACAATGGATGCGCAATGGCTTTCCTCGAGTACAATGGATGCGCAGTAGGTTACCACGAGTAGTACGGATGCGCAGTGGCTTCTCTCCAGTACTATAGATGCGCAGTGGGTTACCTCAAGTGGTATGGATGCGCAGTGGGTTTCCTCGAGTAAAATGGATACGCAGTGGGTTGGTTTAAGAAGTATGAATGCGCAGTGGCTTTCCTCGAGTAAATTGGATGCACAGTGGGTTACCTTGGGTAGCATGGACGCGTAGTAGGTTTCCTCGAAGAAAATACTTAAAGTAGAGGCTTTACTCCTATCGTGTAGTTTACGGCACACAACGATTTTTTATATCTTTGTCATGCCATTTTCTGCGTATTACTTCCACATCCAGTTGAATTATATTAACGCAAAAAAATTTGAAAATTTTCATTGTTTAAATAGGCTCAGAATGACATGAAACGTCAATATTTTAAGTTTGAACAAAATAAATTTGTCTGTCGCGTCGGTCTGTCTGTTAGTCTTGTATCTTTTTGGTGCTCACGATTACTCTGGAACTGTTTAACATATTGACTTAAAATATGGCATATAAGTATTTTAACGAGATCTGGAACTAAATTGTATTTTGATCTTATTCTGCTGCAGCGTTAAATGGTAAATTGGGGTAAATGGGGGTAAATAGGTAAATCAAGCAAGTAATAGTCCATGAAATTGGTATTTAGTAAATATAAGAGGAGCTAAGGTCTCAAAAAAATTTGGCATTAGCCACAGCTATTACCACCCCCACTCCATTATTAAAGGTGGTGAAAAAATAGTGTGATTTAGTGTGTGTACAAGAGCCAAAGTCATTAAGAATTTTTTTCACTTCATTCATCCCCACCACCAATGTGACATATAATTTTATGGGTTTTTTGGGTACATGATTTCAATTATTATACTATTAAAGTTCCATAAACAATTATTTTCATATAGTGGAATGCAAATATAGTATTTTTGTTGTAAGAGACTTGGATGTGGAAGTAGTGATTCCTTGGGTAGCGGCTGCCACATGCATTTTCTTCTAAACAATGTCTGAAATCTACAAAATAATACAATTAACCAGTATTTTACTGAAAAATAACCTCTACGCCTATGACTTTTACGTCAAAGGATCAGTTAGAGGGTGGTTTTTGACAAATAATGAATAAGAACAAAAATATAAAAAAGACGTATTTTGCTGACGTTTCGGAAAACGAATCTGTTTCCTTTCTCAAAGCGTATTATAATGTTTGTGTGCTGTGTATATTAAATACACAGCTTTAAGAATATATTTGTTATATCCAGTATCCATAGATACTTACTGCTTACACAAAACCGTTGATATATCTAGTTGATAGTTTTATTTTAAACAATGTTGAGTTTGTTAAGTTCTTCTTTTAACATCGGCAGCCAGGTTGTGCAAATATCTACAGAACAATTCGACACGCATTTGTCCTCATTGAATAATATTATAGCCGCTTCTTTAATTTTTCTTTTCTTGCTATCTGCCTCTTTTAGACAATATTTATATTAATGTAATGTGTAGAGCTCAATAAAGAGGTCACTAAAAAGGGTAAACAATTTTAAAAACATTGAACTACTTTGACAAAAGACCGCTAAAAATCAGAGATAGGTTTTTTCCCTTATCGGGAATTTTCCCAAAAATGTTTTTTTTCCTGGGAGGATTAAAATGAAGAAAAAATGTTTTTTTCCCATTTTTGAATTTATCGCGAATTTTAACCTAACTTTTAGACTAGGTTAGAAATTTTCCCAAAATTGTTTTTTTCCTGGGAGGGTTAAAAGTTAAAATTAAAAAAAAAACAGTTTTTTCCCATTTTTGGATTTGCCGCCAATTTTAACTTAACTTTTAGACTAAAAGTTAGGTTAGAAATAAATCAAGAAAAATTGGAAAAGATCTTTTAATGACCAATTTATTTTGATAAAAAAAATATTTTTCCGGGGAAAAACCAAAAAAATGAAAACCGAGTTTTTATCCATCCCTGTTAAATATTGTGAAATAAAATATCACCGTCGCCCGAAAATATCTACATTGAGGGTCGATGTAAAAATGAACAAATAACGAATTCAAACGTTTTGAAGGCGGTTCAATTTTTTTTCAAAACATTTTTTATGTAGAATTTCTGTTTTATTTTATGTAAATCATTTTTACTAATTTTACACATTTTTTGGAGATTTTAGAGAAAACCCGTTTTTTTAACCATTACCCTATCCCTTTTAACTACAGACTTTTTTACATTTTCTTCCAATATACAAAATATTATCGCTATACAAGAATTCAAGCAGCTTATAATTAATGTGAGGTTTAAAAACTTTCGGTGCTGGGTTAATATTGATTAAGCTACGAAGGACTGTAAAAGTGTCAATGTTCACTCACGCTTAAAACTTAACAAAACATATGACGTATAATGTTTAACTTAAAAATGATACCCTTGACAATTGTAATCATTCTAATGTACAATAAACTAGGAATATGTAAATCCCACCAATTAAACAATCTTATCATTGAAGTTGGTCACGTATGCCTAATAAGCAGCAGCTAGTAATTTACTATTAAAGATATAATCAAATTAGGTCACCCAGATATGAAAAGGAAATGTGTTAACTCCTAAAAATACAATATTTAACGCATTTCTATATTTGTTTGCAGTCTAGAAACCAGTGGACAATAAAGAATTACTGTTTTAACTGGTAATAAGAGATTAATGAATGACATATATACTCTTATATTTTGTACGTTTTTTGTTTAATAATATACAGGAACATTGTTGAGAGTAGACGGAAAGGTAGTTGTTTACAAAAAGAGCACAAAGAGTGTAATTACTTTTATGTCATTAAAAAAACTAGTAGTGTGGGGGATCACCAGACCAATAAAAGGAAATATAGAATGTCAACGTTGCTTATAATTATTCACATAAACCGTTTTAAAAACTCATCTACGTAAATAGTAATATAACAAATGGCACAGTCGTAGCCGATCTGAAAAACTTTGCAGTTCAGGAGATTAAGTAGGATAAAACATGTCCAAGGAACAAGGAGTTCATCTGGAAAAGATCCTTTAGAACAAGAAGAGCTTCTTAGCTCTGGTGGTGAATCCCAATCCTTTGACCAGAAAAGAACCTACTCAATGAAGATATAAGCCGTGATGTAAATCATTTATCAATCATCTTGCTCACAAATTATCGTTTTCCATAATTTATTTAATCTAAGTATATTATACTGCTAATATACTCAGCGAATAAAATACAGTTCTCTTATCAATCTAATACCCATCATCTAGAACACGACGCAAAGAGTTTTGTTCAATTTTAATAAAGACTGTGGATAGGATAATGTAAGTTACGGATTTCTATCGAATGTGCTACAGTTCCACAAGGTTCGCGCCTGCCTATTTTGTTGCTTTACATAAACTCAAAATTAATAAATACTAGCATTTCTTGTAAAGTTTCGTAATTTGAGGAATTCCACCAATTTGTACTACGTTTCCGCAAGTTGCGGAATTTTGCCTAGTATTTCTGGTAAAATTTCGCAACATATGAGTATGTAATATTGAAGCATTTGCAATGAAACTAAAATTCTTACATATTTGCGAACAATTAATGGCGAATTGTTTGTACATTAAATATAGGTAACTTAAATCACATTCTAAATTCAGTAACATTCAATAATCATAACACCCATTTAGTAACAGCGTTATAAGAAATTTCACAAGTTTGTACAGGAACAATTTGTCTTTTAGTATTAAACTATCGGAAGTTGATCCAAATTTGGACATTATTCAGCTACAAGCATTTCAAGTAGATTTTAACTTAGTTTTTTTTTAAAATACTTCAATTTGTTCTTCAAGATATTTTCGTTATATATTTAATTTTTTGTTAATTTTATATGGAATGTTAACGAAGAAACGAAGTCATAATGGCTTTCTTTCAATAGATTCGATCTAAATTTTTTTTCTATTAATAACAGTATAAATTCGTGCCATCATATTGACTAATTACATCAAGTGCAAAAAACACGCAGCTGTCACTTAAATATGCTGAATTATCGACTTTCTCATTCCATTAGACTTTTTTAATAAATACCGCGGAAGTAATAAATGAAGAGGTCACTGACTATCAGAATTAGAAAAATACTAGGTAACAATTTCAAATTTTACATAAAGTACAAGAATTATGGATATATCGAATTAAGATATTAAGAAAATAATTTTGTGTAGTCTATTAACGAATCGTTTAAGTTTAAGTGATAAATCATCTCCAATATTATAAAATAAATGTGTGCATTGCATGAAGGCGTGGAAGGGCCACAAAGATTTATTTTTTAAAATTTCGATTTGTAGCACGAAATTTAACAGGTCTGATGAATTTTCCGGAACTTACTGAGAATGATCTCAAAATACTATTTACAGGCACATATAAAATGTCACAAGCGGCATTTTATCTTGCAGAACTAAGGGGCGATAGAGATATTATATGAGGTCGTTGCACGCATTTTTTTTATTGCATATTCTGAAAATATAATGAAAAATATTAGACCCGTGTTTTTTGTTTTTTTTTTGCATGCGTTTTAAGGGTGTAAATTAGAATAAAAGTTGAAATGATGACGTAGCGCGGGCAACGCCGAATGCCTCCGAAAATAGTCGGAACTTACCGATCCATCCGTGCCCGTCCCTGTCATTCAAGCGCTAGAGATGGGTCCGGTTCCTTTAGTGGTTTCGGTCCGTTTGGAACCGTTCCGCTTGTGGATTCGTTCCATCGGATCCGCTTCAAAATGTTTACGCAATTAGGTAGGAAACTAAAAATTGTCCATCACTTTTTTCTATTATTTTTATACAGGTATCTACTACTATCAATATCAAGTCAATGGATATTTTTGTTCTTTTTTTGTTGCATGTGTTTTAAGAGTGTAAATTAGCATCAAAGTTGACGTAGGCGGGCAACGCCGAATGCCTCCGAAATTAGTCGGAACTTACCGATCTATCCGTGCCCGTCCTTGTCATTCATAACAAAACAAAATGTTTGTGTTGGTTTGACAGTTTGATATTGTGCATGTTAATTTTAAAAGGTCCTCTGGACACGTCACTCCCGCGCAAGAATTTTATCCTGGAGTTACCAGGCAACCTGTCTCTCTTTTACAAATCTTGGCCTAAGCCTATGTGTCGATCAATAATCCGACGCAAGAGCATCATCGTTTTCAATTTGGTGGTTTAAATTTCGGACAGTAGTTCATGTAACACAGGGCATTAACAAACCCACAGTTACATTTTCCATACAAAATCACACTCAATTTCGATATAGTGCAACGACCCCAGTACACACATATCATACCAGATCAATGGACCGCAGACCCGGTTCGATCGACATCGTGGATTCGTTCGGACCCATTCCACCTCCGGATTCGTTCACTTGAAACGGGTCCGCCCGGACCGCCCATCTCTATCAAGCGCATCAGCGTTTTCATGACGTAGCAAGGGCACAGGAATTGTGCTGACGGCGCCATTTATTTTAAAGTGGCGTAGTTCAAATTTTGCGCAATAGTTTGGTCAATTTATGTAACACAGGGCATTAACAAACCCACAGTTACATTTTCCATACAAAATCAGACTCAATTTCGATATAGTGCAACGACCCCATTACATTACAAGGAACTGACAATATCATAAAAATGAAGGTCCGTTCACGGCATATAAACAGAAAACCAGTATTAAGTTGAATATAAACCGAACACTAATGGCTACAAGGGCTTACAAATATATACCTGTGACTATGCTAACGGCAATAGAGCAGTAGGCTGCTGTTCAAATGTAACTGCAATCGTTTACTATTTAGCACATGGCCGTTACAAAGCCCACCGAAGCACCAATCCACGTATTTGATGCAACCAATGTAACTATCACCAATGAAGAAAATAGTGGCGATGATTAAAGTTTCGTGTAATACAACAAACTATTCCATATAGATAAATAATTTTGTATAATTTTGTTTAGATAAATCGTTTTTTATACTTTACTTGGATGCCAAAATACACATTGTCTACATGGGCCACATCAGTTTTTATTTTTTTAACTATGTTCCATCAAGTTCAAACTCCTGTAATTTTTTATATATAATAGCAGATTAATAAATGATTACATATCATTTTTTGGTTGGTGTATCTAGGGGTTGCTATAAAAACCTACCACCAAAAAATTACTTGCTCATTTGTACCTCTAACAATTGAGGAAAAATTACGAAAAAAACATATAATATAGAACTAACAAATATCTAACGTTTCGTTTTTGACTCATTCAAATATCATTCATAGTTTCAGAGAAAAACTGTTTTGACGTCAAGGTTGTTACCCCCATAGGAGTTACTTCAGACAAGGAGCAATATATAAAAGACTAAAGTATGTAGATACGTTTCAGTGCATTTTTCAAATGATAAACCGGCTAAACCCTTTTGTTAATCTTCGACTTATAACTCGAATTTTGGTTAAAATTTTGGCTTATGACTTGAAATTTTGTTAAATTTCGACTTATAACTCGAAATTTTAAAAAATAAATATTTGTCCTCCTTCCACGCCTTCGTAGCATTGTGGATGTAAAAAAGATATAATTTTAGTCAGTGGCGCAGCCAGAAAATTCATCCATCATCCATATGTATGAATTTTAGCGTTTTTTCGTATTTTTCTCTATTTTGAGGAAAAACTATGCATTTTGGTGAAAAATATCAAGAGAGCAAAGTTGTAGAGCATAAAATTTCCTATAAGTTCTCCCTCTCCCATTTTTTTTCGAATTCCGCTTAGTTTCGCCGCTAGAGGGCACGAAAGAAATAAATATACATATGGACTTTTGCGCCTTTTTTTAGATTTTGTGCCAAAATTATGCATTTTTATGAAAAATTACGTGAGATCAAAGTTGTAGAACATAAACTAAATATATTTTTATTGAAAAAAAGAAAACTAGAACTAAAGATAGTGAATTTTATGTTCTACAGCTTTGATCTCATGTAATTTTTCATAAAAATGCATAATTTTGGCTCAAAATCTGAAAAAAGGCAAAAGTCTATATGTATATTTATTTCTTTCGCGCCCTCTAGCGGCGAAACTAAGCGGAATTCGAAAAATAAAAACAAAGGTTATAGTAAATGTTATGCTCTACTACTTTGCTCTCTTGATATTTTTCACCAAAATGCATAATTTTTCCTCAATATAGAGAAAAAGACGAAAAAACGCTAAAATTCATATATATGTATATATTTCTCAAAAGCCTTTTCTAGAACTGCGAGGGGTAAAAATCATGTTTAGACAACCCAAATACTTAACTTTTTACAGGTCTCATAACTGTGTGAAAATATTCTTAAACATTTCCTAATTTGAAGGGACTATTTGTACTAATAGTGATTATGCTTCTTTATTTTTTGGTTCATGGAAGACGGCTTGGGGGGGGGGGGCGGGCCCCATGGCCCCCTCCCTGGCTGCGCGCCTGTTTTTGTCGAATCAATTGTTCTACACGATGTTACTGAGTGTGAAATTATTGATGTAATAAATAATCTGAAGAATTAAAATTGGACATGACAAATTTTCTATAAAAATCATTAAAAATTGTGATCATTTTGTAGCAAAACCTTTGTGTAATATTATAAATTACTGTTTTGTTGAAGCTTATTTTCAAGATTTATTTAAAATATCGAAGGTAATAAGTATTTATAGGAGGGAAGACTTTAACCAAATATGTACAGGGTTATTCATTATATTTAGGCCACCCTTTATTATCGTTATTATTGGAGATAGAAAAAAAAATTCGGACGAAAGTTGTAGGGCTGTAACTAAACCCCTTTAATAAGTTAATGGAAGCACAGTAGCGTGCGGAAATTGAGGAGTACAACCGGCGCCGTAGCTCAATCGGTTAAGGCGTATTGAGTGGCGAATATGTTGATCGACTGCCTACCGCGCTCTGGGTTCGACCCCCAGCCCCGGTATTGACAACACCGGTGGGTGTGGATGTATGTCTGCGTTTTTCAAATGTGTAACCCCCTTCCACACAGCCTTGGCTATGGATTTGGGGGTTGTCTACTATCTGTGTTTATGTTTATGTTTATGTTTACGTTTACGTTTACGTTTACGTTTACGTTTACGTTTACGTTTACGTTTACGTTTACGTTTACGTTTACGTTTACGTTTACGTTTACGTTTACGTTTACGTTTACGTTTACGTTTACGTTTACGTTTACGTTTACGTTTACGTTTACGTTTACGTTTACGTTTACGTTTACGTTTACGTTTACGTTTACGTTTACGTTTACGTTTATGTTTATGTTAAGAAGCAATTATATTCTTCTTAATGGAACGCCCTGTGTATTGTTGAATTTTTTAATTATTATTTTTTTTTCTGATTTCAAAAATATGACATATAATAGCTCTATTTTTAACCGTTATTGAACATTGAAAATCGTATTTTAGCTATTTATTATATGAACGAAAATTACAATTATTAAAGTAGTCTATGAAAATGACAAGTATTCTGTTATTAAATCTGTCAGCGTTTCATATAATAACAGAATACTTGTCATTTTCATAGAATACTTTAATCATTGTAATTTTCGTTCGTATAATAAATAGCACAAATACGATTTTCAATGTTCAATAACTCGAAAACGGTTAAAGATAGGACTATCATATGTCACATGTTTGAAATAAAAAAAATAATAATAATTCAAAAATTCAACAATACACCGTTCCATTAAAAAAATATTATTGCTTCTGCACGCCACTGTGCTTCCATTATCTTATTAAATGGGTTCAGTTACAACTTTCGTTCGAAACTTTTCATTCCATCTCCAATAATAACGATAATAAAGGGTGGCCTAAATATAATGAATAACCTTGTAATTACCGTCCCATTTCTCTTTTGGCAGTTTTTTCTAAAATAATCGAAGAGTTCCTTGCAAGTAGAATATTATTTCTAAAATCAAATAGTACCTATATTATCACCCAATCAGCATGGATTTAGAGTAAACCGTTCTACAATTTCTACTGTCGACATTTTTAAGTCACATTAATAAAAATCTTGACGAGGGTAATAAAGTTATGGCCCTATTTTTAGATTTATTGAAGGCACTTGATTGCGTAGACCATGATACTTTACTGAAAAGTGACTGTTATGGTTTTCTTGGTCAGTGCAATAAGATATTATTAACACAGGGCAATTCTTTAAATATTATAGCAAACGATGATAGGAAATGGATGTTAATATTGGAGTTCCCAAGGGCCGTGTTATGAGCGCACTCTTATTCTTGTTATACAGGGTGTGTATGTTTTTTTTAAAATATGTAGATCTCGCGAAAGGACACTAGAAACAGGTTCTACTCATTCCGGAACTCAAAGTCACGGCCAACTACGACTATTATTTAAGTGGGAAATATTGAGAAGTACTGATTATTTTTAGAATACTGGACAGGATTCTGATTCAGGACCACATAAATAGCCTACACCTGTGTACCAATTTCTGTCGTGATAGTAATACATTACAAATAAGTTTTCAAAATGACGAAATTTTAAGTAAAAGGCACATTACTTTTTGTATTATTTTTATTGATTGCAAATGAAACTAAATTTTATGCATATAAATTGGACCACCACTTTCCATTATGCACTTTTCAATTCGTCGCCGATTATATTATTATTAATTACTTTCTTCGGGGTTTGTCTGGTGATATTGCGGCAAGCCACTCTACTACGATCGCAAAGTTTGTCCCTTGTTTGTGATCTTGACTTCTAAACCTTATTTTTAATTGTCTCCCATAGAAATGAATTTAGTGGTGTAAGGTCTGGGAATCGCGGCGGCCAATGTATTAAAGGGCTATTTCGCCCTATCCTACAAATAGGAAAATTTATATTTAACTTGTCATTATGAATTGTTGCCCAATCAAACTGTGGACGCAAGTTATACCGATAATCCAGAAGATATTTATCAATATCAACTTATTTTGTAAAATTTAAGAAACGCCGCCACGTTAAAATTTTCATTAAAATAGTAAGGTCCAAAGATTTTTTCATTGATGATTTCGCACCAGACATTCACCTTAGCGGAATATTGCCTCTTGTATTCCACCCCCAATGTAGATTTTTGTAAATAAAAAAAAGCAGCAACTGCTTAGACTGTAAGTAGATGGGCCAAACAAGTCCTTAGCGAAAGGAAAATTGATAATACTATATTTACAGCACTACGCATACATCCACGTCAGCTGATTTCAGGCGCGGTATAAACATTGAAATTATCTGAAAATTTGGAGGCTGGTCAAAGAGCTTAAGCATGTTCAATAAACTTTATTAGAGTCAATAGAAAACTTTGAGGAATGTTTAAAGGCTTCAATATAGACTTGTATAATGATAGATAAGTTCTTAAAGAGACTATGATCAAATAATACATACCTAGTAATAATGTATTTTTTCTGTTATTGTTATTATTTACAATAGAACTTATTATTGTAATGTTACCCGTTATTAATGTTAATATTAAATAGTATAATCGTGTTTCATATTGTTTCTTAGTTGATAACTAAAAAAATCTTCTTCAGATTTTCACATAATTAATGCAATATTAATATATTTCTTTCAACATATTATGTAATCTTGAGGAGGAGATTGTGAAATATAATTGAAAAATTAATCGATTTACCGATAGGAATAATAATTTAATATAATTTAAAATAACTATCTCAGAAATCTATTGCAGCAGAACACAACAGAACTGACATTGCTGTGCTCGACCGGTAAGGTGTGCGGGATGGACTGAGTGGAAAAAATTAACTATAAATATTGTGGCTTAATCTCTCTTTGATATGGAAACTGATGTGTATATAATCATTTTAAATGAGATGGTTTATATAATTTTAATTCATTTTTCTACAGCTAAGTCGATTAATTTTTCAGTTACCGAAAGATAACGGATTCAAACAGAAAATATATTTGGATACTATTGCAAATTATATATCGGGTGCCACAGGCCAGTGCCCCCCCCCCCCCCCCCTATATTTCCTTTATTTTTTAACTTATCTATTTGAAATTTGGGGCGCATAAACTACCTGTACGAATTTTTGGACATAAAAACTCAAAAATACGCGAAAATCTCATAGTATACTCAGAATCCAAATATGTAAAAATATACAGGGTGTTCCATTTAAAAATCGAAAACTGCGGTCATTTCCGGGTAAACCGGAAATGGTCTCATATCGTTTTTATGTCCAAAAATCAATTTTTACAGGTAGTTTATGCACCCCAAATTTCATAAATTAAAAAATAAAGGAAATTTAGGGGGGAGCCAATAGTCTGTGGCACGCAGTATAATAGCCAAGTAAGATGATAAACATGCATTTAAACAAATCATGTCTTCGTTTATAATCTGAGGCGCTCGCGCGCAAACCCCGATAAATCCACACACACAAAGTTGTGGGAAATTACAAAAAACTTCTTAAGCAAAAACCAATAAGTCTTTTTTTGTTCTTTTTAAGTCAAAAAATATCTTCTAGGCTGTAGAATATAAGACCAAAAAATAAGAACAATGCTACTTTATTTATTTATTTTTTTTTAACTTTTCTTGCTGGATTTATCGGATTTTGCTATGTAAATACGAATTTATCGATTTTTGCTTTAAAATAAAACATTAAAGATGCAGAAAAATAAATTTTGACAACATTAATAATTTATTAAAAATAAATAAAAACATTCATTGTTAACAAAAATTAATTCTCAATATCTGTTAAAATTTCAGATAAAACCGTTATAATATATTGGTAATAAAATGTCTTGCAGTTGTCTTCTTTATTTCTAGAAGAGAAGTAGGTTTTTACAGTAAATAGTCATATTACAGAGAACTTTTTCAAACGTCAATCAATATTAACTTTTCTACCTCACAATGGATGACAGTATATTGTATAAAAATGGATTTATCTGCTTTTGATCCCGATAATATTGGATTTATCTAGTTTTGTTCGAAACGGTCAACTTTAACATTAGATTTATATGGGATTTATGGCGTTTTGGTTATCAAAGATTATATAGGCTTGTAGAGTTTAGTCTAACATACATGAAACTATTACAAACTCAAAATTGACTTTTTGTGGATTTATCGGGGTTTGCGCGCGAGCGCCTCAATGTATAAATACGATTATTTTATTTAGTTTCGTGCAAGCATCGACAATTATCTGAAAGCCTGTTGAATGTTTACGTCACAGTAATTTTTACTTAAAAATAGTTACCGCAGTTTTATCAATTGTATGCATCTTTATTTTGCTTGACGTCATCTCGAAGCGGACAATAAGGATATTTTAAATTGCGTTACGGAAAAGACGCTATTTTAAAATATGAATAGTTCAAGGCAATTCTTTAAAATTAATTAGGCAATATTAATTTATTTTATGTTTTGGTATTACACGCAACAGCACCATATGTCACAATTATTCAAATAGAACATGAAAAAACAGAAAAATCGCTTTGTTATAGAAAAAAATATATAAAACACTTAGTACTTTTAAATATGTATGATGTAACACACAACATTAATTTATTTCACAGTTTTTTTAATCAATAAATGTAAAACTCATAAAATAATACTTCAAACTGAGAAAAAAAATATTTTCTTTCTTATGAAATGAACAAGTAATTTCTCTTTAAATAATATTGTACGTGAGCTAAAGAACTCTTTTTTGCGTAAAATAGGCCCCGACCTATTTTCTCCATATTTTGTAAGAAATATTTTCGAAAAAATAAATCGCAGAAATGATTTTTGAAACAATTATTTTTTCGTGTTGCCACCACAATCTGTTGGTGATACAAAGAACTTTGGGGCTCATTTGAGATTGTTTTTATTGCATATTGTTACATGTTCTACCCCCAGAGACTTCTATTTAGCTCCCTCTAAGTTCCATGCAGAAGAAACACAGAACAATTAAGTTAGTTATTGGTCAAAATCTAGGCATCTAGAAACATCTAGAGAAATGCTAGAAAGATCCAGAACTACTTACCCAAGAGTATGAAAGCAGAGAGAGTGGTCGTGCAAAGGGAGAACAGTTGAGTACAGTTCAGTTAGCAGAGTAGTTCAGTTCATATAGTAAACCAATGGCGGTGATATGTATAAGCGGGTATAAGCAAAGCTTAGGGGCCCCAAAAGCTTAGGGGCCCCGGATAGTACTGAATGAGTCGGAAGTGTTGTCCTGTGCCGTATCCGGTCGATCAATTCAGTGTTTGCCTAGGGACCCAAGGTGCTCTTGCACCGCCACTGTACTAAACAAAGTGATAAAGTGACTGAAATATTGAATTATAGTACTCAGTGTTATATTAGTGAAGTAATTATTTGTTGTAATTTATACGTAAGTTAATAAATTAGTGTTTAGTGTTACCCTGGTGTTATAATTTCCGGATCCACGGTAAACGTGCCTGCCCACCTCGACACTCAGTGAAGAGCACCACGGCGGGATTGAGTTGGGTCGCCCTTGCGAGCTAAGCCCACCGGCAGGACGTCCCGCGGCACGCCAATTAACACCGCGAACGATGAACCAGCGGCGCGGGACACAGATTCGACTACGAGATTTTTAACCGCAATAACTTTAATATACGCTATTGGAGCGGCTGCTGGCACCAGACTTGCTCTCCAATTGATCCTCTTTAAAGGGTTTAGAGTGTACTCTTTCCGATTACGGGGCCTCGGATGAGTCTCGTATCGTTATTTTTCATCACTACCTCCCCGTGCCGGGAGTGGGTAATTTCCGCGCCTGCTGACTTCCTTGGATGTGGTAGCCGTTTCTCAGGCTCCCTCTCCGGAATCGAACCCCGATTCTCCGTTACCCATTACAACCATGGTAGGCGCAGAACCTACTATCGATAGTTGATACGGCAGGCATTTGAAAGATGCGTCGCCGGTGCAAGACAGTGCGATCAGTATAAAGTTATTCAGAGTCACCAAGTTGTACGATGACGGGAGAACCCGCCACCGATTGGTTTTGATCTGGTAAAAGCGCTCCTTCTGTCTCCGGTCGGAGTTCTGTTTGCATGTATTAGCTCTAGAATTACCCACAGTCATCCAAGGGTGTTTACAAAAGGGATGTAAGCACGTAACAATATTTTGAACACTTACATTTCAAATAATTGTTGTACAAAAAATCACAATTTTATCACAACAGCTTTGAACTCAAGTTAATTATCAAATATACCGCGCCGCGAAACTGGGCGTGGCCAAATGTGACGTCACATCAGTCGATCCACAATTCAGGGACTGGTAGCAACGTTGGTGCGTGCGCTGTAATGAAAGTTACTGTTGATTTAATTAGCGAATGTTAGTTTTATGGGACTTTTGAAAAAATCTGTGATTACGAATGATAAAAAATAACGGACGAGTATTTCACTCGATGCTCATAAATAGAATAATACTGCAGTAGCTACACCAGACAAAAATTGTATTTCGTTACCAACGAGCTAAGAAAAGAACCGCCTTCATATCTACTAAACGAACGAACTATCGTTGTGAAGATCATTTTAAGCAAGTGTTAGAATTTCCTGAACAACGCAGATTTATTTTCCAGTTTGAAAAAGAAGTTTGTGTTCCTTAGTATATCTTTCTACAGACACATTCCTTTTTTAGTTTCAATCACTTCCAGATGATGTCACCTTAGTAAGCAAAACATGCATATGGAATAGTGTTCAGTGTTTCAATATTCGTAAAAACTAGGCCAGCGTTAGCAATTCTAAATAAAATAAATCTAACTTACCTGTTGCCCAGTGTACTACGGTGTGTTTTTCGTTGTCCACCGCATTGACGTCTGCGTTATTCGCAATCAGGAATGTCACAAGTTGCATGTTACCGGCGATAACAGCTAGGTGGAGAGGCGTGAAACCGTCTTCGTCGCGACCTTCCACCAGGTCGGGCGCAGCCATAACCAGGAGGTCGGCAGCATGAGCTGCGCAAATATTGTCGCCGGTGCAGCAGTAATGCAGTGCAGATTTTCCTGTTCTGTCTCGGTCAAATAGTGACGAAGACTGAAAAGAAGCAATATAAGGTTATTTAGGTTATTTGATACAAAACTTGAGGCGAAGAAAAACATTAAAGAATATACAGTGTGTGCTATTTAATACCGCAGCACCTCATTATTTTGGAACACGTTTGCCGATTTTAATTTTTTTTTTTTTTTGAGATATAGCGCTCGATGAGCTTTATTTGACTGTTTTGAAAATTTTGTTATTTTCATATTTTCAAGGCCTACTAAGCTCTAAATGGATTGAAATTTTGAGATCGACTATTAGACAATTTTTTATCGGCAATTTGGATAGCGTATTCGATTCACAATTATCTCAAAAACCTCTTTACAAAATTTTAGCTCGATACCTAATATAGGGTGTTTGTTATTCAATAGCCAAATTTAAAATTTCTCACATTTCTACTGGCCCTGTATAAAAGTCGGTTAGGTTTACTAAAAAGGTAAGGTAGACATTCGACTTAAGGCACATCAGACACGAAATGAGGAAGAAAAAAGAAAAAATATTCTTTAAATAAATAGTGCTTCTATACATTATTCGGTTGCTGTACGTACACTGGGAAAAATATCAACATTTACAGTGTAATTATAACCTGGCTAGAGGAGAAATACACTATTTGTTAGTGAAATATTACGCCTACTAGTGTGAATTTACATGGAGTACGTTTATAATTCCATAGTAATGTTTCTCCAACGTATAGTGTATTGTTGCGCTAGCCATGTTATAATTACACTGTAAATTTTCATAATTTTTCCCTTTTTCAAACAAATGGATTGGACGGAATAGCTTTTCTTTTTTCTTCCTTATTTAGTGACATCAACATCAGATACTAAATAAGGAAGAAAAAAAGAAAAGCTATTCCATCCATCCATTTGTTTGAAAAATTTTCATTAAGGCACCTACGTACGCCAACCGAATAATGTATAAAAGCACTATTTATTTAAAGAATAACTTTAGTGTTTTCTTCCTCATTTAGTATTCGATGTTCCTTAAGTCGAATGACTACTTTACCTTTTTAGTGAACCTAGCCGACTTTTATACAGGGCCAGTCGAAAAGTTAGAAATTTTAAACTTTGCTATTGAATAACAAACACCTCATATGAGGTACCGAGCTCAAATTTTGTATAGAGGTATTTGAAACAACTGCGAATCGAATAAAAAATTGCCTAATAGTCGATCTCGAAATTTCGACCCATTTAGAAGGGCTTAGTAGGCCTTGAAAATATGAAAATTACAATTTTTTCAAAACAGTCAAATCAAGCTCATTGAGAACTATATCTCAAAAAAAAAATTAAGTCAAATTAGAAAAATCTAAAAAAAAAACTCCTACCCTACAAAATAAAAATAATTCAACAGAGAAGGCCCTTTTTATCGAGGGCCCACCGGGAAACTCCCGGTATCCCGATAGGCCAGCACGCGCCTGGATACCAGACTACTGAAATCAACAATTTTTTTTATTTTTATTTTCCTTCTTTAGTTTTCAATAGCCCAGTACCATTATATAAAGTTGTGTCTGAAAGCCCATCAAAAAATTTTTTGAATCGGTTCAGGGATGTAGGAGAAACTGTCGAATTACGTTCACCGAACCGCTCACCTTAGGTAGTGAAACCGAACCGCCTACCTTAAGTGGTGGATAATATTCAATAAATTGAATATCCTTTCTGTATGACATTTTATTTCTGAAAACATTTGAAAAAGAGAGTTGAAATTAGAAAATAAATCATGTAGCAACGTAGCAAAACTCCCAGCTACAATATCTCCTATTTTTTCCGTATTATACAGGGTGAGTCATTAGTGTGTGGACTGTAAATATCTCCTCAGCTGTTTGAAATTTAAAAAATTCCTCAGAAAAAAACTGCGGGGAGATTAAGAGTGGCATATCTTTAAATTATTTTTTTTATTGGTACCCTATTTTGATTATTTAAAGTACGCCTCAGAGTGTTTAAATCCAAGTTTTAAAAACGCGCGTGTTTTAAAGTTACCATGGTACAATTAACGATCCAAGAAACGTGAAGTCAAAATGTCAACTTTTTAATTGTCAACATACTGTAACTCAAATAAAATATTACTAACGAATGTTTCAAAATCCTTCCGATTTTTGCGGTATTAACCGCGATTCTGCTTTTCTATTTAAGTAATCAATGTTAGAACTCATTTTAAAGCAGTATACAATCAGTAACTGTATTGACAATAATTAATCATATGTGACAGATTGCAAATTAATTTTTGTTTTTCTCATTTTCATGACACTGACAGGTATCTTGATGTCACATCACGAATTCAACCAATTTACATTCTTAATTCTTGTTTCCATTTTTTGTAGTAATAATACCAGTATTTATGATTTCAAAGTGTACCAATAAAAAAAATAGCGTAAAGTATTCGTAGATAACTGGTCTTTAAAACACTTGCTCTATTTCGAGCACTCGGCTGCGCCGTCGTGCTCGAAAAATCGCGCGTGTTTTAAACACCCTATTATCCACTTATACTTTAATATACTATTAAAATCTACAGGTTGTTTCACAGAGTGGTGGTAGGCGATTTTTTAAATAGAACACCCCTACATTTTTTTATATATTTGTATTTGCTCTTAATTCTCTATCCAGTCATATATTATTTTTGTAATTACACTGCGGCGGTATTGCCACGTTATTCTACTTTTTCTGAAAAAAAAACGTATTTGCAGAGGTCAATAGTAAAATCTGCAAAAAATATTTTCACAAATTAGTCCGTAGTCTTAGTCTGAACGTTAGTCAAGACTACTTACTAATTTCCAGATCTCTCAGAGTTGAACCCAATTCTACAGTGTTCTCCACCTTGACTCAAATTTTTACATTTTTAAACTGTCATAACTCATTTTTTGTCAAATGGAACACAACATATTTTTATCTAAAATGTTTCGGCAACCAATTACCTACGTGCTGATATCTCATAGTGACTGCTTTGTTTGACATTTTCTCGTTTGAAATTGAGAGTCATGAAAATTAGTATATGGACTTGACTAACATTCAAAGTGAAACCACGGTATAATTTGTGAAAATATGTTTTTTGTTGTTCTTACTCTTGGCCGCTGTAAACGCAATTTTTTAAGAAAAAGTAGAAAATGTGGCAACGCAGCAGTGTAAGCTCAAAAATAATATACGCTTAGATAGAGAATTAAATGTCAAATACAAATATATATATATATATATATATATATATATATATATATATATATATATATATATATATATATATATATATATATATATATATATATATATATATATATATATATATATATATATATATATATATATATATATATATATATATATATATATATATATATATATATATATATATATCTCTGCTAAAGACCCTGGAGATTTTAAAATAATTTTAGAATATGCTTCTCTTGACCTCCTATAATTTTCATCTCCAACATTTTTTCAAATTTAAACAAGAGATATTGACAGTCCACACACTGTTGCCTCACCCTCTGTATATTATTCTACTGTATTAAGGACAAAGCCAGACTTTTAGTCATTTTTTCGGTTTCTGACCAGGCCTGTGAACTTGGCACCACAACCAACGGTGCTAATTGCAAAACCTATATAATCATTTAGCACCCTCTGTATGTGTAAAAAAACACAGATGCTAATTGTTTTAACAGAGTTACTAATAATTTTATAAATTTGGTGCCAACTTCACACCAGCACCATAACCATCGCTGTTAATTGCGAAACCTGTACCACTATTTAGCATTCATTTCACAGGGTATTCACTCTGTATATTTTTAACCAAAAGTAAAGCAGGTTTCATTCTTGGCAGTTGTATTAACATTGTGTTAACTATTTTTAACCATTTATTATTTTTATTTATTTGCTTTTATCATGATTAGAGAATATTATTTAGGTATTATGCAAATCACAACTTACACACTTTTTTATTTATTATGAAAATACCTACTTTCTGTATATTGTTGCCCTAATCTGGACACGCTAATATACTAGTTAGGTAAATACTTTAAAACACTCATTATTGGAGAACCAATCAAAACAACTACTCTTCTAGCTAATACTGACGAAATATTGAATTACATGATAGGATTCTTAGCATTTTAAAGAAAAAAAAATATATTGAAATTACTTAAATCATTCATTTACATTTAGTCATTCACATCTTTTTTATTTAATATTAAATTATCTACTTTCTGTATATTGGTACCTTAATCGGGTCACGCTAATATACTACTTAGGAAAACACTTTAAAACACTCATTATTGGAAAACTAATCAAAACAACTACTCTTCTAGCTAATACTGACGAAGTATTGGATTACATGTTAGGATTCCTAGGATTAAGGCAAAAAAAATATATTGAAGTTACTGAAATTATTTATTGAAATTCAGTCATTCACAAGAATTATTGAACCTTACATTCTATTTCAACTCTAGAAAAGTTGTACAAGTTTTTTCGAACTCGTTAGTTCTCATCAGTAGAGTATAGAAACATTCATTCATTATTTACAAGCCTATTCTTGATTTATTTTTTACCATTTATTATTTTTATTTATTTGCTTTTATCATGATTAGAGGATATTATTTAGGTATTATGCAAATCACAACTTACACACTTTTTTATTTATTATGAAAATACCTACTTAAAAAAAGGTGTGAATGACTAAATGTAAATGAATGATTTAAGTAATTTCAATATATTTTTTTTTTTTAAATGCTAAGAATCCTATCATGTAATTCAATACTTCGTCAGTATTGGCTAAAAGAGTGGTTGTTTTGATTGGTTCTCCAATAATGAGTGTTTTAAAGTATTTACCTAACTAGTATATTAGCGTGCCCAGATTAGGACAACAATATACAAAGTAGACAGACAGACCGACTGGCTGACGGAATTGAAAAACTTTAACTTTCGAAATCTACAGAGGCTGGAACGTGAAAATCCGAAGATATTTTGGTGAGTGATTTCTTCACGATTACAGTACTTCCTCTCGATAATCGAAGAAGTAAAAATATTCATTGATTGTCATTTGACGTCGTTGAAGTCATTGCTCAACAGAAACAACATTCGAACAAAATAAATATCAAAATTTGATTTCAGTTTTGTTCCGAAGTTTAATCTCGCTTTCTATGCTTTATAATGAGAATTCTTACCATTGAAACTACGGTGTTTTTTTACTTACGTGTTAATAGATGAATATTACAAATAGGTACATAATAGAAACGTGAAACTTATAACTCGCACAACTTTTTAAACCCACAACATATTACGGACTGAAATCTAAGTTTTAGCCACTGTTCTTCTTTACTAACAAACTAAGTTTGATAACAGAAGTCCTCTAGAAGTTGCTATGACAATGTAAAATCATTATTTTGGAAGTGCATTCAACCGAGGGTAACTTTGTGTCAAACATGCAAACATATCAATTCCATAGATATTACTTAGGCAAATGAAAGAGCGGAAAAGTTGAATTTCCTGAATAAAAATTGTTTTTTTTTTATTGAAAAATTTTGTTCGAAATTGAGTTATGAATTAAGCTTATCCGGAAATAAACCAGGTATACCGGGTGACACAGGAGATATGTAACACCCCGTAGAATGTTTATTTAAAAAGTTATTATTTTGAAATTTGGTAGACTTATATAATGCATGATTGTCCTTTTTATTAAAGGGGGTGAAAAAAAAAATAAAATTGTAATTTAGCGTGTATACAAGAACCTAAGCCTCAAAATTTTTTTTACTTAATCCACCGCCACCCTCACCCCCCACCCCACTCTGCCACCACCCCCAACCCCCACTACCGATGTGGCATATCGTTTTATAGGTTTTTGGGGTAGGCGATTTCAAATATCATGTTATTAAAGTTTCTTCGAGTAGTATGGACGCGCAGTGGCTTTCCTCGAGTACCATCGATGCGCAGTAAGTTTCCTCGAGTATTTTGGATGCGCAGTGGCTTTTCTAGAGTACTATAGTTATTAAAGTTCCTTCGAGTAGCATGGATGCGCAGTGGCTTTCCTCGAGTACCATCGATGCGCAGTAGGTTACCTCTAGTAGTATGAATGCGCAGTAAGTTTCCTCGAGTATTTTGGATGCGCAGTGGCTTTTCTGGAGTACTATAGTTATTAAAGTTCCTTCGAGTAGCATGGATGCGCAGTGGCTTTCCTCGAGTACCATCGATGCGCAGTAGCTTGCCTCTAGTAGTTTGGATGCGCAGTGGCTTTTCAAGAGTACCATAGATGAGCAGTAGGTTACTTCAAGTAGTATGTATGTCAAGTGGGTTTCCTCGAGTCAAATGGATGCGCAGTGGGTTATATCAAGTAGTATGGATGCGCAGTAGGTTTCCCCGAGTATTATGGATGCGCAGTGGCTTTTCTTGAGTACCATTGATGCGCAGTAGGTTACCACGAGTAGTATAGATGCGCAGTAGGTTACCTCAAGTGATATGGATGCGCAGTGGGTTTCCTCGAGTAAAATGGATGCACAGTGGGTTATTTCAAGTAGTATGGATGCGCAGTAGGTTTCCCCGAATGTTATGGATGCGCAGTGGCTTTTCTTGAGTATCATTGATGCGCAGCAGGTTACCACGAATAGTATAGATGCGCAGTGGGTTTCCTCAAGTAAAATGGATGCGCACTGGATTTGTTCAAGAAGTATGAATGCGTAGTGGCTTTCCTCTAGTAAATTAGGTACACAGTGAGTTAGCTCGAGTAATATGGATGCATAGTAGGTTTCATTGAAAAAAATGCTTGAAGTAGAGGCTTTACTTCTCTCGTGTAGTCCACGGCACAGAATGATGTTTTATACCTTTGTCATGCTATTTTCTGCGTATTACTTGCACATCCAGTTAAAGATACTAACGCAAGAAAATTTTTTGAAAATTTTCATTGTATAAATAGACTCTCATGAAACGTCAATATGTTAAGTTTGAATAAAATAAATTTGTCTGTCGCGTCGGTCTGTCTGTTAGTCTGGTATCTGTTTGGTGCTCACGATTACTCTGGAACCGTTTAAAATATTGACTTAAATATGGCACACGTATGTATTTTAACGAGATCTGGAACTAGATTATATATTGATCTTATTCCGTTGCAGAGTTGAAGGGTAAATTGAGATAAATAGGTAAATCAAGCAATTAAGAGTGCATGAAATTGTTATTTAGTAAATATAAGAGGACCTAAGTTCTCAAAAACATTTTTGGCAATAGCCACCTCTATTGGTGAAAAAATATTGTGATTTAGTGTGTGTACAAGAACCAGTCATCAAGAATTTTTTTCACTTCATTCACTCCCACCACCACCACCAATGATGGGGCATATCATTTTATGGGTTTTTCTGGTACACGATTTCAAATACTATACCATTAAAGTTCCATAAACAATTATCTCCAGTTAGAGGAGTGCATTTTAGTATTTTCGTTGTAAGATATTTAGATAGGAAGTCTGGATGTGGAAGTGGTGATTCCTTAGGCAGCGGTTTTTTTTATTGTTAAGCCAAACATGTGTGCTAGGTTTTTCAGCGCGTTTCCATTTTCGTTAGGCCATGTGTGGATTAAAGTTTTTGCTATGATGCTTTTGTTCTCCTCCGTCTGATCGTCTTTTCTTATATGTGCATTAAAGTCTCCTAATAATATAATGTCCATTTTTCTTGATTTTTCATAGCGTTGGTGTATGTCGGGATTGTTATGTTTTCTCTTTAAAACTGATGGCTTAGTGCTCCATATAGACAGTCCTCTTTTCGCTTATTACTGATTTCTTTCTCCTCTTTTCCGCCTGGCGCGATTTCACTGCACTATATATATACTATGATTTACTGCGTTAGAGGGAAGCACTGTGTGAAGTTTTGGTTTGTATACCTAACTAAACACTAACTAATATTTCTTATCAATTACTGAAAATGTTCCGAGATACATATTATTTTACAAACACATCCACGTATACTTTAAATATATCTTCTACACGTTGTCACTATTTAATTTTTATAAACTTATATGGGTATCCATTGGTGACAGAGCATTATAAGGCACGTCTGGTCGCCTCGACAGCAAGATGAATTCAATGCGTTGCCGCATTGTGTTCGTTATTTAATGTTTATGCTCCTCTTTTTGTGTTTCTGCTTCTACAGATTTTCTTCTTCTCCTTCTGGGTTTTATGATTCCTCGGATTCTGGTTCTGGTAGAGTATATCGCTGCGATGTCTTTGTGGAATTTATTTTCCCCGTCGCTTTTATTTCTCAGCATGTTTGGTCCTTTCCCACTTTGTTTATGAACCGCTTGGTTGTTGTTTTTCACGTGTAGCCCGGTCTCCCCATTTTTAGTGTGAAATATAATGTAGAATTTTTCACTTAATAACGAGCGCAATTTTGACCTAAAAAACTTCACTTGATAATTTACCTAAGAAAATATAAGAAAATATAATGACCATACTTTAAGAGTGCCTAATGCATTTGATTATTACATGTGTTATGCTAACATGTAGAATTTTTCACTTAGCAACGGATTTTTTCACCCTTGTTTTCATTTCTCTGCACTGAGAGTTAGCAACGAGCGTAATTTCGATCTGAAAACACTCACTTGATAATTTACCTAAGATGACCATACTGTAAGAGTAAACTATTTGATTACTTACGGGTTCAATTTATATTAAGTTCGCCTGAGTGTTTCTAATAATTATGAAGAAAGATTATTTGAAGGTTAACATAAGAAATTATATATACTTTACGAACACTGCGTTATTGATTATTTCGGGTATAATCCAAATCAAATTATTTTGAATATTTTTATAATGGTTAAAAAATAATTTACTTGAAGGTTTACAGAGGGATATCATGGCATATTTCAACAATTTATTGCCCCATAAACTTGTCGAGAAATGTTGACTCTTCAGGTTTGATGGGCCTAAACACTTAAATAGTTATAAATATTCTTAAAATGTCTTTGCCGGGTCGTTTGTTTGTTTACGTTCTTTTCGTTTCTTTACACACAGCACTGGTCACTAAATAACTCCGTATTCGTTATTTTCAAATATTAATTCTATTTCATCTTTGTTCTTTTGTTATGACATATCGATTTGCGCGGGATTTTTTGGGCTACAATTCCCCTAAGCTTTGTCAAATTTGACGGAGTTTTTCCCGGTTTTTATGGGGTCTTGTTGGGAGCGTTTCAGGCACGCCTTTGTTCGAAGGCACAACCGACTATCCGCTGGTCAAATAGTAGAGATACTAAAGAAAGCCATCTAAGTACATGAGAATGACAACAATACCGCACTTTTGTTACAAATGCTATTACTTTTCAAGATAAATGCACTTAATGGAAGACAATAAATAAAGCTCTCTGGTTCGAGAAAATCATTTGTACAGTTTTACAGACAGATGAATAGGCAGAGCAGGCAACAGAGTAACCAGCACGGTCACCGGATTTTATAATTCTTGATATTTATTGTGCATTTAGATATAAATTGCCTATATAGTACCGTGGATTTTGGTCTATTGATATCCGAGCAACATCATGTATTCCCCAAGGTTCAGTAATTGGGCCTTTGAGATTGAATGTCTTTATAAATGACATCTTCATTGGTTTACATTGCAAAATGTTACTTTATGCCGGCAATCTCAATATTTACAAGTCTATCACTAATGCAGAAGATTGTGCTGGTTTACAAAATGATAACTCACAGATAAACATCTCGAAATGTAACTTAATGACCCTTTCCAACCAATAATTCAAAGGACCCCGCACAAAAGTATAGGAAATAGCCCTTCGGTCAAAATTTTTGAAATTTTGAGAAAAAGTTCTCATGGGCGCAATGCTCAAAATTCAATAGTTCGGCCGCCAGTGGTCTTTGAAATCCAAAAATATAGAGTTCTTATAGGTAGATGATCTAGATTATTTTTACAATTAATTATTTTTTATTTATTTGCTTTCATCATGATTAGAGAATATTATTTAGGTATTAAGCAGCTCACAACATACACACTTTGGGCAACAATATACAGAAAACAGGTGATTTCATAATAAATAAAAAAGTGTGTAAGTTGTGATTTGCTTAATAATATTCTTTAACCAATTAGATTCTTCTATTCTCTATTTTTTTAAATTATTTTAACCTCTTAGTAAACAAGTCAATATTTTACTTACGATGAAGTTTTCAAACGTCAATACAGTAAAGTAAGTCTGAATAACTTTCTCGCTTCATATATACATACTGGACAATATTTTACTTGCGAGAACGTGTTTTAACTTATATATGGAAAAGTATAATCCGAAAATTATTAATAATATTAATAAATCAAAATAATATTAAAAAAAATAATACATAAAAAATATTATTAATATAAAAAAAGATAATACCTTTTGTTCAGCATAACCAGGAGAACTTTTTCCTGCGTCGACTTAATTAAGAGTTGAAGAGCAGTAATTACTTCGAAGATCTCGGAGTTCTATTCGATGCAAAATTGTCTTTTGTTAATCATATCAATGAAATTATTGCTAATATCTTTAGCAGCTAGAATTTAAGAAAATTGCATTAATATTTCTATTTGACTCATTTTGTAGTCACAACTTGAATACGCTTCAATCGTGTGACGCCTTGGTCATGGAAATCATAAATCTAGCATTGAATTGTTTTTCAATATCGAAAATGCGCAATCTTGTTTTACCTGCAATTATTATAATGTTACTTTTATTACCTCATAATACCTTTGTTTAGTCTTGTTCGTATTTTTTTTATTTAGTTGTTATCGATTTTTATCATCTATTTGTAGTACTAATGATATTATTGTTTCTTGTGTTTGTATACAACGTTGACCTTTATATTTGCGTCTTTACTCTGTAAATGGATTTCTAAATTATGACCAGGTCAGTGGCAATCAAATTAAAATAAAAAGATACGTGTTTATTATTTTAATGGATTTATTGCAAAATACCGGCTCTGTAAAAGAAAAATAAAATTATAAAATATAGTCTACCTACCCTGTATATCTACGATTTAACTATAATTGCTGACTGTCCCATTTTTTTAATAGGTTGCCCATTACTCTTGACGAAAATTTGAACATTAGAAATTTATCGCATTACTGCCACCATGTAACACATTTGATCGATAGTATTCGATTTCAATGGGCATATAATTATATATACTAAGATTTTTTTGATAAATTGACCATCAGCCTAACGTTTTGAATACCATCCTCTTCGCTATCTGATTTTCCGTTAATTGTTAACTGTTCAATATTGTCCTGCTCATCCTTTTTTGTCTATACAGTATCCGCCAAAAAGCCTGCACCATATGGGAAACTTCGTTGTTATTGACTTTCTGGAAAATTTTATTTTCGTTAAAAGTTAGTGCATGTTCTCAAATCAAAAAGGGGCTGCATAAATGTGTGTTAGTCCTGACGCTTAAGTCGGAAAATTAATTTTTTTGAAATTGGCTCAAGAGTAAACTACCTCTGTTTCTGAAAATACCGTTATTTAAAGAAGTTGCTTATAACGTGAAGTTATATCCAGATATCAAATTTGGCTGTTCTATTTTAATAATAAAAATTTTCCACTTTTTTACGCATAATTCCTATTTAAAAATATTTAAAAATATAGATTTTTAAATATTTTTCTGTTATTAATAATTCTCTCTATTTAATAGTTTCAGCATAAGTAATGGATTAAAGTCCACTTTGGGGAACTTTTAGCAGTACTTTTTGACCAAATAAATATTTTCTGAAAAAAATTCTGAATTTCTTGGTGCAAAGTTGTTCTCTTTTTTACAAAATTAACTTTTTCGAAATTCTTTAATGCAAATCGCTTAAAACAAGTTTCATTTATTATTAAAGAATTACGAAAGAGTTAACATTAGAAAAGAAGAGAACAACTATGCTTCAAGAAATTCAGATTTTCCCCCCAAAATATTCATTTGGTCAAAGAAGTACTGCTAAAAGTTCTTCAAAGTGGATTTTAATCCACTACTCAGGCTGAAACTATTAAATAGATAAAATTATTAATAACAGAAAATTATTAAAAAATATAGTTCATGAGTAAAAAAGTGGAAAATTGTTATTTTTAAAATATAACAACCAAACTTGACATCTGGATATATAACTTAGCATTATAAGCAACTTCTTTATATAACATTTTATCTTCAAAAATAAAAGCAGTTTACTCTTGAGACAGTTTCAAAAAAAATTATTTTCCAACCTAAGCGCCAGGACTAACACACATTTGAGCATCCCCCTTTTCGTTTGATAATATGCACTAACTCTTATCGGCAATAAAATTTTTCCGAAAGTCAATAACAACAGAGTTTCCCAAATGGCGTAGACTTTTTGGTGGACACTGTATAATAAGAATTTACTATTATATATCTCATCCACTGTGCTGACAAATCTTTTGAAACTGAGTATATGATTACTCAAGTGTAAACAATTATATACACTGTGTCCTCGGATGGACCTAACTATACTTGTAATTTTCCTTATTTCGCATTTTAAGAGAAAAAGTCATTCTTTATAAAAAGTTTTGCTTATCGTGAAAATAGCAAATAAGGAAACGTGAATTTTTTTGAAAATGTGTGAAAAAAACCCCAGCAACAAAGATATAAGAACGATATTGCAAAATCTTCATTTGTTTAAAAGTTATTAGCAAAAAACCTAACCTCAAAATGTGACACTTCTTCAAACGCCATTTTGAAGTTGAAAATAATGCAAAGATTTACCATTAATGAAAAGTTTAAGTCTCAACAAAAAAAATGATGTTCGGATCAACCCTTTACGACAACGCGAACTGGGTGAATTTGCATTTTACATTATTTATGTTTTTAATAAACAAATTGAATATCTCTTAAACTAATTAAAATTTTTTAAAGGTAACTTTGGGGTAATAAAAGACATATTTTGTCAAGTTTCAATCACTAAAGTGCTTTTGTTAAAGAATAAAAATATTTGCAAATTGCAAAATTTTCACGTTTTTTTTCAATTATTTAAAAAAATTTTCAAGTTCTAACAGTGTCTACAAATTGAAAAACCTATCGTTAAAGGTCTTTGAGTTATTTTTAAAAAAGTCGATTTTTTGGAATTTTTCAACAATAAATCGTTAAATAAACAATGTTCCGGCGGTCAAAAAGTGGACCAAATTCAGGGCCATGTTCGTAATCAATAAAACTATCGTTTAATCCACGTGGTATCCTGAGACGAATTACAATATGCATATTTGCTAATTCCACTGGACTATAAGTGTCCCTTTCCAAAAATGTGAAAAGCGGTGCTTGTTTAAACTTACTCCACTCGCATGGGCGTCATTGGAAAAAATAGAATATCTGGATTCGTCATATATCAGTTGATATACTCTTCTGTAAATTTTTTTCTAGCCCTTCGATGCTCTTCAGTTATATAAGTAACAACCGCTGTAGTTCTTGACCGCAGGGGGTCAGTTCTCGAAATAGTTCCAATGGGAAATCGATATTTTATCTTTCTTTAATTCATTACGTTTCATATTTCCTTCCTCTCACTAAGTCTACTCAAGTCAAGAATAAGGCCCCAGTTGTGCTTCGTGAGATCTCTTTCATATTGTTTGCGTGATTGTAAGTCTATCAGTAGCAGAAAAATGGAAATTTCTTGACTGCAAAACAGTGCTCGTTCTCACTTGCAGGGCATACAAACTCAATGGCCCAACGCTTACAGTGTTAAGCTTTTATTACGCCATAGGTGAAATATATTTACTATAAATGCCTATAATAGGCATGACACATATTAACTATTCATTGTCAGAATATGAACAGAGGAAATAAATGGTTTTAAAGATTAAAGGTGTCAGATCTGCGACTACGGAGTCCTGGGTTCGAATCCTGGCTAGGACATGGATGATTAGTCGCAAAGAATGGTTGTTGTCTATTGTCTATGTGCCTGGCTGAGTGCTGGAATAGATATAGATAAAACTCCAATAGTATAAATAACACGTTAAAATAAAAATGAAATAAATTGACCAAATGACATGCAGGCTGTATTTTTTTGAGCCACTTCTGTGCAAAAAGTGGCAGTCCAGCAAATTGAAGCACATCAAGATGTTTTCTTTGTAAGATAATGTCTTCCTAAAACATATAGTTCAGTCGAGTTGCAATTTGACATGGTGAAAATACATAACCACGATTTTATTATTTTAAGTTGATGGGTTGGACATCCAAAACAAGCCCTTATAGCGTGCCAACTGATGTCATACCGGATAAGTTGAAAACTCGGTTTTTTGCGTTTAAATAGAAAGCTAATAATCTGAGAGGAAGGTTCAAATGGGAAAGTCATAAGTATTTAAGAAACCTATAAAATGGGCCCTCAAACGTTAAGATAGCTTTAATAGGTCAGGAGTAAATTAAAAAAAAACGAAATTTGGAAAAATATTTTTAATTTCATTATTAAAAATAATTATAGATATAAAAAATGTAGGATATACAAACGTTTTTTTTTTTAAACACAGTCGCCCGACTGCCCAATCCGGGCACCGTTACGCTCACACACACTTATTTTTCATATTATTCGAAAACTAATTATCATAGAGTAATTTTTTTTTGAGGTGAACTAAAAAGATAGCACTTCAAAATGGTAGACATGGTTTTTCGACACTGCATTCCATTCAAAAGATATTTAACTTTAATTGGATTTTCTTCGCAAAAAAATTTTCTATTTTTTCAAATTAAATTTTCAACACTTTTTTCTGAATAATGACCATATAGAAAAAAATTGTAAATATTGAACAACTCTCGAAGAATAGGATTTTTCTTCTCATAGCAAAATCCGTCAGAAAGTAAGTACTTATAGCCATTTTTCGAAGACTTTTTATCGAAAAAATTGAATGCAGATATCGATCTGAAATTTTTATCAGATGTTCCCTCCTGTATAGCACGTACTTTATAGACTGGCGGTACATGACCAGTCAGGTGCAACGTTTTTAAAATGCATGCCAATCATATATATGAATGAAATTACCATGAATATGCCAGAAATGCAAATTTTAGGCAGTCGTCGCATGCACAAGGGGGTGCAAATCGGTTTTTTTTGTGTCTTTTTTTTGGGTTCTATTTTTTTATTTTTTTTAATGGATGCCAATAGTGCCAAACGAAAAGCCTTAAAAAAAAATCCAAAATCAAAATCATCCAAAATCAAGAACACCAAAAATTTTTACGATTTAATGTGCACATTAACAGTTGTTTTGAGCGCGGAAACTGCATGCCAATGAATTTCTGCTAGATTTTTTTTCACGGCTTTTCGTTTGGCACTATTGGCATCCATTAAAAAAAATAAAAAAATAAAACCCAAAAAAAAGACACAAAAAAAACCGATTTGCACCCCCTTGTGCACGCGACGACTGCCTAAAATTTGCATTTCTGGCATATTCATGGTAATTTCATTAATATATATGATTGGCATGCATTTTAAAAACGTTGCACCTGACTGGTCATGTACCGCCAGTCTATTAGTAAAATTTCAAGTGTTTCTAAAATTTTGTTGAATTAAAAATTTTTTTCAAAATTTCGTTTTTTTTTAATTTACTCCTGAACTATTAAAGCTATCTTAACGTTAGAGGGCCCATTTTATAGGTTTTTTTAATACCTATGACTTTCCCATTTGAACTTTCTTCTCAGATTATTAGCCTTCTATTTAAACTCGAGTTTTCAACTTTACGCCTTATCCGGTATGACATCCATCATAAGGGCTTGTCTTGGATGTCCAACCCATCAACTTAAAACAATAAAATCGTGGTTATGTATTTTCGCCACATTTTAATACTATTCGTGATAATTTGACTCGACTAATAGTTGTTCACGATTAAACCTCAGGTTTGACACTAATGACATTTTATTTGAAATTATTAGAAGCATGACTACTGTGTTTTTCCATATTTAATTTTTTTTTTGTCACTATAGTAAAAACGGAATCGGAGTTTCTCTAGTTTGGGGAGGTACACGAATGTATTTGAATGAGAGATATGTAAATTTACGAAAGCATCTCAAAAATTAAAGAAATTTCAGCTATTTCAAGCGATATCTATTTCTCTGTGACTATTTTAGTTAGTTGTTACCGGCTCCTTCGCCATAACTTTAAAAATATTAAAATATCCTCAATGCAAAACGTAAAGTGTACACAGTACACCGTACAAACACCTGTCAGTAATTTCCTTTATTTCATGGCTAATATAAAATGTCCAAATCAATCAGTTTGTATTCTATGGCCTTACGTATCCAAGTATAAGGCTTTCAATGCTTTATAATGCTAAGATTTCAACAATATATACCCACTTCATACTTCTTTATCCATGTTTTTAAATGATAATCACGCAAGTACGTATGCCTAAATACTTAATATAAAAACATACGACAAAATTATACAAAATTGTATTACGTAACTACAAATATCTGTTTAAACTTTAGTGGGACAGAAGAAATCTTTTAAATTATGTGTATTTTGTTAATATTTTGGTCAAACTTTAAAGGTAAGTACTTTGGTGAATTTAACCTAGAATTACAACTTTAAATTTATTATTTTTGAATCTTAAATATTTGAAAGAAAATGTATTTTCTTAGTAGTAATGTAACTTATAAGAATTAGTTGCGGTCTTAAAAACACGAATTATTAATTCTCTATATTTATGTTTATTATACATATTTAAATTCAGTTTGTTTTATCTGCATATACAGGGTGTTTGGTACATCGATAGAAAGTTTTCACTGGGTAATAGTAGGGGTCGTTTGGGACCTATCTGACCATATTTACCCTTATACAAAGTCTTACCGTTTTTGAGATATCGGCATTTTTAGATGTTTTTGCGAAATAGTTGAGTTGTCACTAATACATGTTATTTTTTATGATAATATACTTTGAGCTTTCTTAAATATATTTTTTAGATATTTTTAATATGCACTTTGTCGAAACAACACAAAAAGAAATGCCGAAGTATTGGTATAAAAATTATGTAGGACAATTTATGTGCTGAAATGCATTAGTTCGATTTTTTTTTCTATTTTAAGTAAAATTTTCTCAAAAGCGGCGCCTACTTCAAGAGATTCAAATAGTTTTAAAAACTTCTCTATTGCATACTCTTTTTAATGGTATACCACGTTATGACAGAATTATACTTCATTAAATTAAAAAGGAAACATATTTGCAGACATTACATTTTTAATGAGGAAAAAATTAAATAAGTAATGATAATTTTATTACTCTTATTTGGTTTGAACTAAAACAAATGTAACTAAAACTAATAATTAATTCATTTCATTTTCAAAATGAGAACCTCCATTTGCAACCCATTTACGTGTCATCTTTCGTATTTGGGTAGTAAGTAGTGGTCATTTCTTCCCTTAATCTGGCACCTGCTTCATTAATTCTCCGTACAAGGTGGTCACGGTCGGTTATTTCAATCTCAAAAACTAGTTTTTCATTCGACCCCAGACATGAAAATCAAGAAGCATCAAGTCTGGAGACCTCGCTGGCCACAATATTATCCCATTTCTCCAAATCCAACGATTAGGAAATGTTTTGTCTAAAAATTCCCTCGCAGTAATTCGGTAATGAGCAGGACATCCGTCGTTTTGAAATATCAAGGTGTCTCTTATATTAGAGGTATGTTGTCTAAGATATTATGGTAAATTATTTTGCAAAAACTCTAAATAACTGTCTCCATTTACATTGTCTGGAATATAATAAGGGCCAATGAAAGCTCTGGCAGTTACCGCTGCCCATACATTCTCACTGAACTTGTATTGAAAAGAGGTTTTTTTTTTTCATGTGCGGATTTTTGTCAGCATCAGCCCAGTAATGAAGATTGTGAAAATTTGTTATTCCTTCTCGAGAATACTTCGACTCATGTGTGCACAAAATACTTTTAAGAAAACGTTTATTTTCCAGATCAGCGTTCAACACAAAACGGCAGTTCTCCGTACTGGGTCACCTTCTTCGAGTCCCTAAACAGGCGTATAGTGGAATGGATGTTTTCCTTCCATCCTAAGAATTGTCCAAACTTTCCATATGGACAAATTCAGTTGACGAGCTACTTTTCCAATACTGCTGGTAGGATCTGCTTCGAAAGCCTCCATAATTTGCTCATCTACTTCAGGACTATGTTGTACAATAAGCACCAGTTCCCTATGATGAAGGTTACCCTGTTTCACGTATACGTTGATACAAGACACCTGGACATTGGAAATTCTTCTTGTTGGAAATCGTTCCCGATAAAAATCTTTAGCTGCTGCTTCATTTTCGTCGGCCATTCCGTGTATAAAGAGATTATCGGCATATTCGGCATTAGAAAAAGATGCAATTGCAGAAAAATGTGACAATACTATGAACAATTAAATAAAATAGCGTTTGACACACGCGTGTCTCACTGATATCCAAGGAAAACAATTTTTTGCGTCTGGTCGCCTGATATCTACCCTTTGTTTATTTTATTTCTTGTTAACGGTACGTGTAAATACGTTTGTTTTTATTTCAATATGTCACAGACAAAAAATTGTCTTTAAACATTAGTAAATAATATCACCGATTTGCGGCTGAAAGAATTTATTATGATTTTGTTTAATATTCTTTTCTTATTAAAAACGTACTCGTCCACAAATATGTTTCTTTTTTAGTTTAATGAAATATAATTCTGTCATAACGTGGTATACCATTGGAAAGAGTATGCAATAGAGAAGTTTTTAAAACTATTTGAATCTCTCGAAGTACCGCATTTGAGAAAATTTTGCTTAAAATAGAAAAGAAAAATCGAACCAATGTATTTCAGCACATAAATTGCCCTACATAATTTTCATACCAATATTTCGGCATTTCTTTTTGTACTGTTTCGACAAAGGGCATACTAAGAATATCTAAAAAAAATGTTTAAGAAAGCTGAAGTATTTAGTATCATAAAAAATAACATGTATTAGTAACAACTCAACTATTTCACAAAAATATTAAAAATGCCGATATCTCAAAAACGGTGAGACTTTGCATATGGGTAAATATAGTCATATAGGTTCCAAACGACCCCAACTATCACCCAGTGAAAACTTTCTATCGATGTACCAAACACCCTGTATATACGTTTTCGCTGTGGCACCTACATTTTTTTCAAGACTTTCTTTTAAAAGATAAAAAATAAATGAATGTTACTATTTATTTTACTTTTTGCCTGCAATTTGAATTTTGTTTTTCAATATCTTATAAAGCAATGGAAAGATAAGGAAGCAGCTAAATAGAGAAAGATGGTAAAATTTGCAGGCACCCACCTTGTTTTTTGTTTGCTGATAGTAAATTTTGTGTGTAGTAAAATAATAATATTCTGAATGTTGATCAAGTGAAAAATACTTGGGGAATGACGGACATACCAGAGATAAAATAAGAAAGAACACTGGATTAGTTTAGTATGTTTCTGTTGTACCTTCAATAGAATCTGAGAAAAAGTTTTGCAGAAAGATTTGTTAGCGCGCTCTCAGATATTCTTTCAGACCAAAATATCAATCGAATTGCATATTTGGAAGCACGGTTACTTAAACTGTAAATATTCAAACCTTTTGTGATTCTTCAGCTAGAAGTTTTATATATAATTAAGAAACTAAATTAAATAAAAATGGAAATGAAAAAAGCACTGGTTGCACATAAAAAGCACCGATAAATAAATCGATCAAATTAATCGAGCACTGTATAGATATAGACCTCGTTTAATACTTCGCAACTGATGTGCTTCCCTAAATATATGTTAGGTACGATGTTGTCTCATGTGGATAGTCCATCATAGATTTCTTGATATCTTTTGGTTTTGATTTTCTTATTCTGTAACCTGTAATCTGTTTAAATTCTTTTTTCTCCTTCGAATTTTATTGGGCGCGAATCGAGTCAAGTGACTTTATAAGCTAATAGAGCTAATATAGTATATCTGACGTATCCTATATGAAACATTTTGAAACATTTCTGTAATGTCTTTCATCTGATGGAAATAAAGTATTATTATTATTATTATTATTATTATCTACGTTAATTTTTTGTGTTTCTCAAGAACAAACCACATGGGGAAGCGATATTGTCTCTCTCTGGCGTAAGATTCCGACAAAGCAGGACGTGTGCCTTGTGAATGTATTTTTTCTGTAAATTGGGCATAACGATATAAGTTTATGCTGAGTGAATTACGAGTGAAATTTTATACCTATTTTCTTTATGCTTTTTAGTAGTTCTTGGCTTTAAAATGTAACAACTGTTTGTTTGTGATAGAGTATCCTCTAGACAGAGAGATACTAGAAAGAATTCCTCGTAAGGGAGGTTTCTTATAATATATTGGCTTAATCAGACTTAGATCATCAGTATATAGAAAGAATGGTCTTGTTTTTCTTATTGAATGTTAGTAAGTGTATGAAAGAAGTTGACAAGTAGGTTCGTAAGGGTACTTCTTGTTGATATTCTAGCTTGATCAGATTTAGATGGTATATGAAAAGAATGAATGGTTTCTTTGAAAGTTATCTGCTGAACACCCAAAATAATATTTCATAATTCTAAGGAATATTTTCATATCTTAGGATTGTAAGTTCCCTCTCAAGAGGCATTTTTTCTGTTATTTCTTCGTGAGCAAGACTCCTACGTAAGAACTTTAAAAATGTTATCTTAGTTTTTAAGTACTGTCTTGTAAGAGGCATCGTTTGTTCTTTTGATTCTTCCACCTCATGGTAAATAAATAGCCTGTTAGAATTTCTACGGAGTTGGATGAGCAAGACCAACAATTCTGTGCAAGAAATCTCAGATTTCCATTTTTTATTTTTTTCCTAATAACGACATGAACTCGAACTTGAACTCGAATGATGACATACAACAGTGACAATCAGTCAAATTTGTTGACAGCTGTATACATTGTTTCTCAGTAATCATGGCCAGGCACGGAACTACGGTGGGGCCACGGTGGGCCATGGCCCACCCAAAATTGTGTTGGACCACCCTTGTGGACCTCAAACAAATTAATTTTTTTTATTGTTTTGCACGAACTGAGTAAATTTTCTAAAGTATTTAATTAAGTAAGATTGTGTAAAGTTGTGTGAACCCCTATCCCCTGACCCACCTAAAATTCCCAGTATAGTCGAGTAGTACCTTCGCCCCCATGCCCAGAGCTGCCATGCCGTTCACAAGAGTGCGGACATCTTTTGGCCAGAATTAACTTTTTAGCAAATAGGTGCCATAAAATGTATTACTTTTTGTCATTTAATAAGCTTTCCCAATAAAAGAAAGGTCAGTATTGACTTATATTAAAGGATTATGTTGGTACACAAGATTCGAGAAAATCGCATGCTTGCCTAACAATTTAAAGTGAAGTTGAAGTGCATATACAGCAATATTAACCTAATAACAATGGCACACTGACCTGATCACGAATAATCTTTCGAACCCTGTCGACGTTTCCTTGTTGTGCGGCGTACATGAGCTTCGAGACGCCACGTGATTTGGCGCGGCGATGTCTAACGTTATGAGCCCCCGTCGTTTCTACGGCGGATTTCGCTGCACTACTCATTCTGAGACGTCGGGACGCCCGCCTTCGAAATCACCCCTCCATCGTCTTCACCGCCACTTTCGTTACCTCGGCCGAGCCACATCGTAATTCCTGGAATTTAAGGGATTTCAGAAACAAACTCGAGGTCCACAGTATTATTGAAAAAAAAATCGTATATTTTGTAAAAAATTGACTTGACATATTTTTTGTAATATATACTAATAATCATTTCAATAAATAATAATTTGTTGTTTCAAATGTGTAGAAATTTAATATTTGTATTAATACATGTGGATGCCATTTAGTATTTGATAGAAAAGTTGTAAACAATTTTATTTCTAAATTTCACTTCAGTGTATTATTTTTGGAATTGGGAAATATCAAAATAAGACAGAATTTGTTATATGAGGTATTTCTTTAAATATATGCTTATATTTAAATCTATGAATACTCATCTTCCTGATACATGCAAAAATATTTATTATATCAAAATGCTCAAAAATAACAGACAAAATAAATGTTAACTATTGCAAACAATTATCGAGTACATCCATGATATGATGTTATTCCATATTTTGTCAGATCCTGGGTCAAGTCGAAAAAAGAAATGCAATAGTAGCAGCAAGTATCAATAGTGTGTGTCAAAATAGGCACTACGCGTATGTGGTAATGTTGTAGAACCCCCCCCAGAATCAAAGAGTCTATATAACTTATTTAGACTCTTTGATAATGGTCGCGAGACCGAAACATATGTCAGAATAATCTGAATAAAATCCAGTAAAACAAAATACCAAGTGTTGAAATTACTTTTTTCTAATTAATATGTTTCATCAAGAACCTACCGCAGACTCAATTCAATTAATAAAATAATACATTAAAACTAATTTCTAATAAAAGTTTAGTTAAACTTATAACATTAAATTATCTACACTGACAATAAATCCTGCCTTTACATTTATTCTTTAATATGCCTAAAACCCGTAATTTAGTCCCCCATGTATGGTCAGTTGTCTGTCCTTAAACGATTACTACGGGTAAACCGGGGTTCACGTAGAATTATTAAAAAAATATTCTCTTTTAGTTTGAAAATTTAATAATTTCGAGGTGTGCCTTTCACTGTACGTTGTACTTATTGTTTTTATAGAAAATTCCTCCAGAGCTACCGCGATCCAATCGGTGTGAATTACAGACTTACGGGGTCAGGAGACACACGATTAGGGTTTGGGTCCCGGGACGTCTCGTGTCTCGAAGTCCCGGGACTTTCCCCAAATTTAATTGTCTGGTGCCCCGGGACTTTCGGGTCGAGACTCGAGACACGCTTGTAATAATTTTATTAACAAAAGATCATAATGTTTATTATAAGCTTCATTAGTTCAGGCTTCCCGCACTCTGTCTCTGAGAGCGCCATCTGTTAGTTTAACTAGTAATTACTTGATACTCGTACGTACGTAACTTACTATACACAATAAAACCGACATCTATTGAAAACAAGAGAGTGTTCTCTTTCCGAAGGCATTATTACAAAAATCGGAAACGGATTGTCGGACAAAGTTGTTAATGCACTAATTTTTTTGAAAGAATATTTTATTAAATTAGGAAAAAAGACTAATTGATAGGGCAAGTGCGACGATCGCGGCGAACCGCGACCGCCTAGTAAAGTCACATTGTTTTGAGCCTTTCCACTCTCGGAACTCCAAGAGATATCGTTGTCACCTTCGACTAGAGAGGATACGGCCTTAGAGGCGTTCAGGCATAATCCCACAGATCGTGGGCACCACCGCCCGCTCGCTCGAGCCAGTGCGTGAACCAAATGCCCGAACCTGCGGTTCCTCTCGTACTGAGCAGAATTACTATCGCAACGACGAATCATCAGTAGGGTAAAACTAACCTGTCTCACGACGGTATAAACCCAGCTCACGTTCCTTATTATTTATTTATATGACTAATGGCTAGAGACTCAATTATGAATGTTGATGATTAGTATGATTACTTTTACTGAGTCTGTTTTATGTTTTATAATTATAAGATTTTATTTCCAAAAAATTAATCTGTGTATGAGAATTAAACATACGACTGTTTAGACTTTAACTAACGTTAGAAATGTTAGAATTTGATTTATGTTGAATAAATGTTGATTTTTAGTAAAATTGCGATTTTATTGATACATCTCGCCAAAAATGAACTCGATTGTAATTTTATTTTGAAAAGTCTCGAAGTCCCGGGACGTCCCTGGGCTTTGATCTTGCGATGTCTCGTATCCCGGGACTATGAAAATATCAAGACTTCCCAAACCCTACACACGATGTTCAAAACCGACCTAACACACAAATGCCCTTTTAAGAATAGTCTTGAAGTTAATCATTCAATCAGTAAAATGCAACAGTTCGTATAATACCATTTATTGATTAGATTCAAAAATAAAAACAAGTAATATTATGCAATATCCTATCTAATGAAAATATATTTCAAAGAATCGCCTCCCCAAGCAGGGCAAGATCGACCGCCTCTTCGAGAGTGCAAGTCTATCACAATACCATATATTTAGAGGAGAGCGTGCAATAGCAATCGATTAGGTAAATAGATTCACACAACTTCCTCAGAAGTTTATAAAGGCACTATGGTTTTGGGACTGACTGAAAATAATATAAAAAACCGCTGCCCAAGGAATCACTACTTCCACATCCAGATTCTCTATCCAAGTCACTCACAACGAAAAAACTTTGTATGTGAAAATAATTGCTTATGGAACTTTAATAATATAATATTTGAAATCCTCTACCCCAAAAACCCATAAAACGATACCCCACATCGGTAGTGGGGTGGGGGTGATGGTAGGGGGGTGGTAGTGGGGGGTGGATGAAGTAAAAAAATATTTTGAGGTTTCTGGTTCCTGTACATATACTAAATCACAATTTTTTTTCATCCCCTTTAATAAGGAGGTGGGGGTGGTAATGGGGGTGGCTAATGCCAAAAATTTTTTTGAGACCTTAGCTTCTCTTGTATATACTAAATACCAATTTCATGAACTCTTACCTGCTTGATTTACCCATTTACCCCAAATTTACTCCAATTTACCCCCCAACCCTTCGACGGAACAAGATGAAAATATAATCTAGTTCTAGATCTCGTTAAAGTACATATGTATATCAAATTTCAAGTCAATATCTTAAACGGTTCCAGAGTAAACGTGCGCACAAAAAAAAGTTACAGACAGACAGACCGACAGACCGACAGACTGACAGAAATTTTTTTTTTGCTCAAACTTAAAATCTCGACGTTTCGTGACATTTTAAGCCTATTTGGACAATAAAAATTTTTTAAAATTTTTTTGTCGTTACTATACTTCCACTGGACGTGGAAGTAATTATTCTACTTTTAAAGTTTCGAGACACTAGTGGTTAGCTTTAAGGTTCCTTTTAATGATTATATCACTTACAAGAACGAAGTTCAACGATATGTGAGTTTTGCTTTCCTGCCTCCTCTCTTCGTGATATGACTTCACTTTCGAGCGACTTTTTTGCAAATGACCTTTTTATCTTACTTATGTACGAGGCGGTTTTCTCTATAATTTTGCAATCTTTAAAGACCTGCATTTAGTTTTGCTACCACAGCTTTCTGCCGATTCTCCAACGCCCTCGTCCAAGTGACAAGTTGCTGGATGAACCTAAATTTGTGTTGCTTGAAAAACCAGCCTTGACCATTTTTATTAATTTTTGCCTAATAATTGCCCATAGACGCGCCCTTGCCATATTTTTCGGTCTCGCCTTTTTAGTACGTCGCCTATTCAAACTTTTATTGTCATTCTTTTGAATGACATCCACAATAACTGTGTCTCCAATTTTCCTGTGTTTCGTGAAGCGATAAAAAATTTAGAATATTTGAAAAGTTCACTTTTGGTGTATTTCTTAAGACGTATAACAATTTTTTCCTCGTCCCTAAAATATTTATTAAGTGAAATTTCTCCGCGTACTTTTGAAAAACTATAATATATTTTTCCTATGCCCAAAACATACTTTTACTCTTACGTCTTGGTAGTGGACTGCCGTTAGATTTATACCTAGGAGCCCTATTCCCATGAATCAACTTTAATGAAGCTTTTTGCATTGTGTTGCTAAAACCTAATACTAAAATGTTTATGGATTAGAAATTGATGTTTTTTTTATTTAAAAGTTCTTCTACAAAATTCTTTGAAAAAATACTCAATTCACATAAGTTTTAATAGTTTTTGTTCTATAGAAAAAAAAATCGTACCTGAATAGTATTGTAGGTTTGTGATTACAAACTTAAGGTAAAAATTACAAATTCAACATGTGGGACCCAAAATGGCGGCCAATAAACTTTAAAATAAGACATAATTAATACAAAAAACGTTAGAATTTCTGTAGAAATAAACGTATTGTTAAATCACATAATTCATAATAATTTTAACAAAATATACTATTTATCTTCGATAACTTCGTCTTCAACTTCGCTTATTTCTATAATAGAAGAAACAAGCAACTAAGTATCACCATTGCATTTGGAATAAGATGCAGTGCAAGGTAATCCATGCTTTCTAGATCCATAAGCAGCTCCGCATCCTGTCTTACATGTACAAAAAATAATTTTAAGTAGATTTTCAGGGGCTGGTGGCTTATTCATTGTTATCGGTCTCATGTTGTCCACTTATAAAAATTAGCACTGGTACTTGGCGACATAGATTTTAGTCAATTTATATTTTTCTTGGAAACAGAAATCAGTGTTCGAAATTAAATTATTCTGAGGGCGGAGGCGTTCATATTCCAAAGGCTTTCAGATGACCGAAATGATATTTATAGAAGAATAAATGTGTTTCTGGAAGCTCGAAGTGTTTTCAAAATTGATGCGAACCTATATAATCCTTACTCCTCATATAGTTTTGGACCAGAATAGGCTCTTTCATCTGCCATTCTATATTAAAGAGTCAAAATCAAAGTTGCTTATCAAAAGATGCCATCAGCAGCCGCACCAAGATTGATTTTGATCCGTGTCCCGCTGTGGCAAAATTTTTGGAAAAGAAAGTACGTCGACGTAGTGTTCCGGCTACTGATCTAAGTATATTAGTCGGGCAGCCCTCCCTAACTGTACATGCACCCCCGATCCTTTGGGACAATATTTTTCGTAAAGATTAAAGCCTAAGGAACAACTCTATACATGTCATAAAAAGAAAACTGGCTGTACTTTCAAAATGGGCTCGCGTAGTATATAGAAATGGAAAATTTACAAAAAAGTGTTTTGCCACTTATATGTAACACAAAAATTCAATGTTTGAGAGACAATTTTTTAATAAAAATGTAATTGAAAATCATTTTCCTTTTATTAGATAAAATTTTGTTAACAGTAAAATTAGGTATAAACAGTTTTTCAATTTGTCGCCCAGTGATTTTGGCCCAAAAAATTTACTGATTTGAGATGTTAATTAAAGGAGTTAAAGGAGAGAATATTCCGATGTATCGAATTAAATATGTTGGACCAGTAAGACGTTGAATGATATCTAGATTTAAGCAGCATAATATAGCTTATCTTACATATGACATCATTGGTAAGTCCAGTGTTGTCCAGCCAATTTTTTAAAATAATTATAGAATAGATATATAATATAAGCCTAATTGGAAATGTAACAAATAATAAGTAGACACTGCTGAAAGAAGTTTAAAATTACAAAATGTAAAGAGAAATATGAAATTCTAAGCCCCATATAGTTCGTGTTATTGATTAGGAAAGTAGGTCACGGTTCAGGGTTCATCGAACCCCCGCAAAGAATATATAAATACTTAATAAATTAAACCTGATATTTTTTAGCTAAAATATAGGGAGACAATATATTATAAGTTTTGATGTTTCAAGTAAACTTCAACGTAGGAGTTTTGAGGACAGAATTAAATTTTGTTTTCAAGTAAGTACTGAAATAAGTTTTTTTTTTAATCTTTGAGGTAAAAACCACACAAGTTAATCCTTCAGATACCCTTGTTTAAATTCTTCCCAAACACGAAAATAAAGAGTTTGATCAGCACATTTGTAAAACCGTATATATCGATTTAGTTAATTTTTCATATAATTAAATCATAATATTCTAGGTAACTTTCAAAAAAAAATTCACCCGCCCGTCTGTCTATCTGTCCATCTGTCTGCTTATCTAATTAAATAAATATTAACAAAATATAACGAAATTGTTATAAATGATATTTCCATAACTTTTAATGACTTTTATGCAGATGTAAGAAAAAAATCTGGCGGACAATATAATTAAACCATCAACTTTGCCCCCTCCTAATCGCCCAGTTCTGTGTTCACTATTATTTCAATCTACAAATAACGTTGAAGTCATTAATACTATAAAAAAGTTAAAAAAACAATAATGCTCCAGGAGACATGATTACATCTGAAACGTTAAAAGATCGCTGAAGAAATAGCACTTCCCTTGACACATTTAATAAATGAAAAAGTTGAAACGTTGATTTCAAGAGGGTAAATCAACGCAACAGGCCATCACCCCATTAACAAATGAAATATATAAAACTTTTGATAGAAATTGTGTCTATTCCTAGATCTTGCAAAAGCATTCGACACTGTTGATCATAAACAGTTGTTGGAAGCCTTGCAAGATATGGGCTTTATCGGAAATGCACTTAAACTAAAAACAAGCTATTTAACTATCCGTAAGCAATCCGTCGAAATAAACTCAATAGTTAGTGATGATAGAACAGTAACGTGTGGTGTACCGCAGGGCACTATTCTAGGTCCTATTCTTTTTACCATATATATTAATAATTTATTATCGGTTGATTGTGAAGGAACAGTTATTAGTTTTGCGGATGACACCGCCGTTTTCTATATAGATGCAACATGAGAAGGCCTTAAGCAAAAAGTGGAAAATAATGTGAATATTCTCATCGGCTGGTTTTACCACAAGATTTTAACTATTAATTTAGAAAAAACTGTTCATACCTTTTGTTTGCTATAAGAATTATTTACCTAGTTACAACAAATTAACCATCAACAACCATGGAAAAATAATAGAAATTATGTCAGCAGAGAAAGCTAAATATCTTGAAGTAACCCTTGATAAACATCTACGATGGGATTATTATATCGAGCATGTAACTAAACTCTAAGAAGTATTTTATAGATACTTAAATACTTATTTCAAATCATTTTTAGATATAACACATTTAAAAATATTATATTTTGCGTTAGTGGAATCACGCATATCTGATGGAATCCTTGTATGGGGCAGAGCTATCAATAGATACTTAAAAAATTTGAAATTTTACAGAAAATTAAAAAAAAAATAATTTATCAAAAAAAATCAATTTACTGTATGATGAGGCAAACATTTTGGACTTGCAACAAATGTTCCTTTTAAAATCAGTTACTTACCAGTGGAAATACAAACATCAATTAGTTTTAATTGACCATACATATGAAACTAGGAATAAAATAAAGAGCCTAGCGAAAACGTCTGCTGATGAAAAATCAGTGGGTTAAAGAAGCTTAGCTTCTTTGGCTCCTAGATTATATAATGAACTGTACATTTCTTAAATCAATTTAATACTAGGGCTAAGCAATTTGTGCTCAATATGAGTAGAGACGAGGTATCTAAATTATCAAATGTAAACAGGGATTAATATATGTACTTAGTATTATTATAGTAGTGTTAAGATTAGAAAGTAAGGGTCGGTGTTTATTTAGGTGTTTTTGTGTGTGTGTTTTATCTATGTTGGGGTAAGCGAATATATAATGTTTGGAATGCTGAGGAACTAGGAAACTTTAGAAATATTGCCACTTGCAAGTTTTAACTTTTGTAGTATTTTGTTTTGTTTATTTACCTACAACTTTATGTCTTACATAAACCTTTTAATATATGTTATATTGTACAGAGTTATTATGTATGACTTTTTGTATGTACGATAACCTAACGCTCTTTTCACACTATGCGGTTTTGATCGTACGGTAAAAAACCGTACGGCAGCATTCTTTTACTGGAGTGAAGAAAAGTATGGGACCTTTCACACTATACGGTGACGGCAAAACCCCGGTGCCGTGCCGTGCAGCAGCCGTCCTTTGCCACTGGACTCGACGGCTGCCGTACGGCAGCTTTGACTCATTGGTCTACACAACTAAATGCGTGCTTTCACGTTCAACGGTTTTGAGCCGTACGGCAGTTACATTGTTTTGTTGGATTATTAATTATTAACTTTTGTAAAATGGATGAAATTGATGCGGAAGTTTTGATAACCTTGGTTCAAAGTAGGCCTGTGCTATGGGAGAAAACTCTTAATGTTTATAAAAATCGGATTGCCACAAGAAAGTCTGGAAGTTTGCTTAGAACTGAAACAAGATTTTGATTCGATGGAAAACAAAGATAAAAATGCGTTTGGTAAGTATATTTAATACTTATTAAAAAACGAAAAATCTGAACATGAAATTGTCGTATAATTGTCTTTATTATTACAAATGAAATTAAAATGTTGAGCTTACAACGGCAAAAAAACCGTGCAATGTGAAAATAACCATATCACGACAAAAAGCCGTACGGTTTTTTACCGTACGATCAAAACCGTATAGTGTGAAAAGAGCGTAACGCTCTTTTCACTCGGTTTTGATCGTACGGCAAAAAACCGTACGGCCGCATTCTTTTAGTGGAGTGAAGAAAAGCATGGGACCTTTCACATTATACGATGACGGCAAAACGCCGGTGCCGTGCCGTGCAGCAGCCGTTCCTTGCCACTGGACTCGACGGCTGCCGTACGGTACCTTTGACTCAGTGGTCTACATAACTAAATGCGTGCTTTCACATTCAACGGTTTTGAGCCGTATGGCAGCTACATTGTTTTGTTGAATTATTAATTATTAACTTTTGTGAAATGGATGAAATTGATGCGGAAGTTTTGATAACCTTGGTTCAAAGTAGGCCTGTACTATGGGACAAAACTCTTAATGTTTATAAAGATTGGATTGTCACAAGAAAGCCTGGAAATTTGCTTAGAACTGAAACTGAAAAAAGATTTTGATTCGATGGAAGACAAAGATAAAAATGCGTTTGGTAAGTATATTTAATACTTATTAAAAAACAAAAAATCAGAACATGAAATTGTCGTATAATTATCTTATTATTACAAATGAAATGAAAATGTTGAGCTTACAACGGCAAAAAACCGTGCAATGTGAAAACAACAATGTCACGACAAAAAACCGTACGGTTTTTTATCGTACGATTAAAACCGTATAGTGTTTTGAATCATGTCGATCAGTAAAAAATATAAAAATTATTAAACATTTTTCTCGAGTATAGCCAGTGGCGGATCTAGGCACGTATATAGGATTTTCAGCAACAAGTGCTTTGTTTCCAACATCACCCCCACCTAGTTACGACCTCGTTTTAGTTAAACTGTATTTAAAAGGAAGTTCTTTAGGTTTCAAAATGTATATTTACAACATTTTAGTTATCATCATAGATTCTGATATTAGATCACCTAATTGTTTTAACTGTTATCCAAGCTCTTCTAATTTGGAAATATGTGTTGCAATATTATCTTTAGAATCCATTACATATTTATAAAACTGTATCAAATGAAGACTAGATTCAGATTTTTTTTCATAAATAATATGTATCTTGTTCCGCATGTCAGCAGCACTTTCACAAACAATTATATGTAATAAAGACTGTTGTCTTATAGTTGGAACTATAATTTTCTGTGCTTTATTATCTGCTTTTTCCCATTTGAGAAAACGTTCCTTAAAGGCGTTTCTTCCTGCGACACCTTCCCCATCTAATGCAGGTTCGAATACAGGTGAATATCTCCAGCAACTACACCATATAAATCACTTGCGTTCAAATGATTTCTAATAATAAACTTTCATTGGGCCCAATTATTGGCTCCTAACTTCTCTACCTTCAAAAGTTCACCGTCCATTTTAAAACTATTATATATTCCTTTTAAATAATTACAATGCGAACTGGGCCCATAACCAGTTAAACTGTATATAAAAGGAAGTTCTTTCGGTTTCAAAATGTATATTTACTAAAGTAATTATGAGAAGAAATAACAATATTGTTTTTGTATTAAAAGAAAACATACATGACTGTAACAAATTACAATCTTCAACAGTCTTTAGGACTTTCAAAGCACTCCTGGGCAAAAACCACTCATAGGACCGACAATGACAACTTTTAATCAGCATGGCTTGAACTACAAATTATTGTAAAGATTCAGCCGATTCCGCCCAAACCCCATTTCCATGGGGGTTGTTTTGAAGATCTTTTGTTTTAAGTAATAATTTAGTTTTATATCAAATATTAATATTAATTTTTTTGAAAGTTTTTTAGTATTATGTAATTTTCTAATAATTTCCAATAGTGCCACTCCTTGGCTGTTAGTAATTATAAGAAAAAATTTACCACAAATTAAAAAAAAATTATAATAATTTGACTAATGAACTAATGTTATACACATAGCACTTATTGAATAAAACAACATGCAGAGTGTTCACATTTGATTTTACCAGCGATAATTAGTTTTCCGTAGCGAAGATAATATACAAATCAGTTTGACATCAAACTAACGTTTTTGTAAAATTTTTCGTTTTACCTGTATTTTATTCTGCTATTATACAACTGCTTTAAAAGTTGTCATTGTCTACGTCAACAACTTTTTCAATTCTGGAATACACATCTATTTTAATATTAACTTGTGAATCGCAATAATCAAATTGGAAGATAGCCAGCAATATAAAGAGACGCCCTTATAATTACCTTTTGAAAACAATAAATCCATATCAGTGGACGTTGGTAACAACTTTGTTAAAATCACCTGTACACTGTACATACCCAAGTTGGCGATTTAATAAAGAAATAAATCAGCAAATTGAAAATTCGACCGTTTACCAAGTGGCTGCGGCTCTAGTTTCGCTTTCTCCTGCACTGGCGTGTTCTCTGGTATTGTGCACAGAATAACTGCTTTCCAGAACACATTGAAGCTCGAGAGAGGGCGAATGTTGAATATTGGACTCTTCCACTGCAGAATGACGGGTTTTTAGAACGGCGATTAAAGTAATAAGGAGTCGACGCTTCAATTAGAGTAATAAAGAGAGATATTTCAATCACTGTTGCTATAAAACTATATAATACTTATAGTATTCATGACACGTAATTTGTTCATTTATAATTTTAGTTATGTCAGGAAAAATGTATTTTATTCCGAAAATGATAAATAGTTATGTTATATTTTATGGTAATCTTTGTACATTTACTAAATTAACCAACAATTTTGGTGTACCATTACCCTTTAATTTATTTTAGTGATATTAGTGTTACCACGAGTATTTCCTTATGCCCTTCAGATAGATTACAACTGAAAGAATTCATTTTAGAAATAAAAATTTGTCTGGTGTGGATTAAAGCTTTTAAAACATCCCAGCTATCAAATTAAACATTTTAGTTAATTGATCTTATAAATCGGTGCTTTGAAATAGGTACGTTCCCTTCCTACCTAAAAAGTTCTGTTGTTGTTCCATTTTAGAAGAAAGGAAGTACTGATGGACTCTTGGTAATTAGTCTGTAACATTTTTTCGATAAAGTAATACTTTTCGAGATACTTGACGAAAGCCGTTTGGAAATACCTTTTTTTTTAAGCTAAAATCGCAATTTTGAAGTCGTTATAACTTAAAAACTATCAATTTATGTGAAAAATTACATAGAACCTTTTCTTCTTAAAATTTGATTCTATTTCAGCCCCAATAAATGTATATATTTTTTAAGTGCCATCCCTGAGAGGGGGTGGCATCCAGCCCTATAAATTTGCAAGCCCCCGCACAATATAGAAACTTTTCTGTGAAACATTTACTATTATACTGCCAAAAATGAACGAAATCCGTTCAATATGACATTACTCCGAAGTTAAAACCTCTAGTTACTGTACTATTAATAAATCTAAGATAATTTGCGGAGTTTCACAAGGGTCTGTTCTTGACCAAATTCTGTTTTTGCTGTATACAAACGACTTGCCAATTATAAATACATCGGAAAGATTTACATATTTTGCAAATTATTTTATGTAAATATTTTGAAAATATTAGACTAGATTTTTTCCCATATTTCTTTAGTAAGAAAAGGTACGATTCAAATCTTCTTACATTTAATATTGAAAAAGCTAACGTAATAACCTGTTGTTGCAACTTGGATAAACTTTTCCTTGGGAATCATATTCTGGGAAGTACAATTATTCATACCAAGTTCTTTAGATTGTATGTTGACAAGTTAAATTTTCAAGAACATATAAACAACCTGTATAATAAGTCTTGGGATGTTACGCTATTTGCATAGTTTTGATCGAACGACAACGACGGCTTACTTTTCTTAATACAGAAAAAAATAAAGAGAGATAGAAAGAGAGTAAGAAATGTAAGCTAGTTTTAAATCGTGAATGTTCGTATATGTAATCAGAACTGATTATATTGAACTGACTAAATGAAACCAAACTCTTGTTCAAATTAGAAATAATATTCCATATTATTTCATACTTCTTGAAATTTTGTTTATTTATTTTTTAGATATTTAATAAATGTTTTTGTGTCGGAGGTTTTTTAAGCTTGTAATTTAATTTTATCAAGCAGTCGTCCTGTAATCAATATCGTAGACAAATGAATGAGCTATTAGGGAAAACAAAGCTGATTAAATAGGACTAAAAATAACTGAACTGTAGACAGCAACGAATATCCAATTAATTTGGTGATGCGATAATTAATTATATTGGGGAGTGTTATTTTTACTATTTAGGTTATAATGGTTTTTAAAGGAGTTATGTGCTGCTAATAATATATAAATACTTGTTTATGTCTATACATATATACTCTTAATACATTTGTTTTTTTAACTACTTAGTTTATCTGACGATATTTTCATCGAAGTTAAATTGGAAATTGACTAATTTTTATTTGTGTTATTGTGACCGAAAAAAATTTCAACGAATTATTCTCCTTTGTAATTATCATTATATTCAGTAGCTCATCAATTGTATCAATTAAATTGATGTCAGTGTCATGATTAGTAATAAGTACATGTATTAATAAGCAAAGGAAAATCTTTTATAATTTTTGTATTCAATAATGTGAAACATCAAAATATCCGATCTTATTGTTGCTATAATTAAGGTATGCTAAGGTACAAGATGGCGATGACAATCTAAAGCAACACTTTGCAATACTTGAAGAATCAAAAAAATAACTACTTTTCTAGCTGATACTAAGACATATTGAATTAGATGAGCTAATTTTAAAACAAAGATGAAATAAGAGATACTTAAATATTTATTGAATTACCATTAGTTCACACAAATTATATTTTAGTACCAATAGTACCATTAATCAAAGGCAAGTCTGTCTAGGAATAACAGGAGTAATCAGGACTTCTCCAACAGTTGCAATGGGGGCCATTCTTGAACTCACTCCCTTGCATGTTGAAGTGGACCTGAAAGCTAGAAAACCCGCAAACAGACTCTTTAAGTATAGAATGTGGAAAGCGACTAGCCAAAGGCTAGGGTACACTAAGACTCTAGCTCTATCTATGTTAGGGCAAATTTAATTTTTAAATGTCGTACGTCACTGGTAGCGCCCTCAATAATGGCAATTCATATAGGGCGTTAGGCGCCAGTGTAAAAAAACACCCTCAACCATATAAGTTGTTAGTTATAGTGCAGGAAAAATAAACAAGCAAGGAATTTGGTGGAGATGTTCCACTTACCATCCTAATGAATACACTAAAAGTCCCCTAAAATCTAAGCTGTGCTTCCCCCGCCATATTGAAAAATGGCCGCTCATTATCAGATTTTTGTATATAAATCCTACCGCTGCAGATAGGAAAAAAGTTTCAAATAAAAAATGTAGGCAATAATAAAACAAACAATTTTTTTTATCTATTTATTTAACGTCGGCCTATTTCCGCTACCAGGGCCTATCACCGACGCCAGGAGACGAGCTACCCCCAACCTGGGAATTTTGCGGAACCTCTTCCCTTAAGAAGAGTAGGGATCTTTTACTTGCCTAACATTTAATAGACAAGGGACCGCCTGCTTTACATCCCCTCCGAAGGATGGTATATCCACCACGTAATCATCGTCTGAAATCACGTAGCTTACGCGTATACACTGATATACAAGTCGCTAGAAGGTGGGACGAGAACGCTGTATTTCCCAAGATTGGTTACCCATCTAAGTACTAACCGCGCTCGACGTTGCTTCCACGGAATATCGACTGAAATTCACATTGAAGTCGCCTCTACGCTCGCCCCTCAAACAATTTTGGATAATAACATTTTCTCTCTAAATCGAACGGTTTTTGAATTATGAATGTTATTGAATTTTCAAAAATCCCAATTGTGTACAAAATACACTGTAAAATGTGTGCTTATAGGTTGTAAGTAAAACAAAAAACATTTTTTTAGGTATATTACCATTACAGAAGAAAAATATACTGTAATTATGAAGCCTATAACAAATAGAATAAAATACGAAAATACGTTATAACATTAGTTCGTTATTATCAATGTCATCGTCAGCAGAGGCGTAACTATGGTAGGGCGAACCGGGGCAGTGCCCTGGGGCCCGGGAGACCAAGGAACCCAGCTGGCACCTGAGTAAGGCCGGGTATTAGCATTAGGTATTAAGAAAATATAGAATAGGGAGTCCCCAATAATTTTTTGGTCCCATGACGTCTAGTTACGCCACTAGTCGTTAGGTAACATATCTTCTGAGTTGATGCAAGATAATCCCTGGCAATATCCACGCATGGCAGAACACTTTAACCCTGCCGATGAGCACTCACAACGTTTTGTGCATCCCGATTTGCAACCACAGGATATAAGCTTCAGTAAATTGCTACGTCAAAACTGGTTTCAAAGCCCCAGGGCTTAACTGGCAACCCCAGGTAGTCTGCTCTTTTTACCTACCCACTGCTGGACTTGAAGGTATGTGCGATATGAGTGACTGGCAGCTGCTGCACTTGTAGCAGGAAACACTGCCAAGTTAAATTTGGAATGTAATTGCTGCTTACTGATCAGACGATTGTATAAAAAATATCTATACTCATCAATCATCTGGGACTTTGTTGCCCCATAAAAGGCAAGCAGAAATTTCTTCCCAGCGGCTGCAATGTCATCTTGGGATACAGCATCTTCCGTAAATAATGCAATAATCTGTTGCAGATTCGGGTTTTGGTCTAAAAGGCGTAAGCCTTTGCTCTTGCTCTTTCTAAAGGGCGCGGAGGTTGTGTCACAACCTGTAACAACATGTATGAACATCAGACAGTGTAATGTATTTCTGTGCAAATTTCGTTGCTTTGGAATGTAAAAAATTTACTTTTTTTTATTCCCTAAGCCTGGCCGAAGGAACTAAATATACGTCTCATCTGTTGACAAATTAGGAGGACTAATAAGTCGGTGTCCTAGCCAACAACAACTACTCGAGAACCATGCCTTGCTTTCTCAATAACTGCTGCTACGATCGACACATCAGCATCAGCTACGGCATCTTCTACCTGGACACCCCGACTTCTTAACTGAACGGCTAGATATTTTATAAGAAGTTTTTTTTTTTGCACTGTTTGCAAGAAATTACGCTTGCGTTATGGTGACAGTATTCAAAGTATTCTCTTTTCACTTATGTTCATACCTGCTGATGTCCTTCTTGCCGCTCTTCTTTCTTGTTCGTTCCCCTTCATTGTTGGGTATACAGGATAACCATATACCTTCTAATTTAAAAACCGTTCGTTTTAGAGAAAAAAATGTTAATATAAAACATTGTTTGTTTTATTATTGCCTACAATTTTTATTTGAAACTTTCTTTCCTATCTGCAACGGTAAAGGATTTATATAAAAAAATCTGAAAATGGACCGACATTTTTCAATATGGCGGGCGTAGCACAGCTTAGATTTTAGGGGACTTTTAGTATATTCAATAACATGATAACTGCAACATCTCCACCAAATTTCTTGCTTGTACTAATTTTTTCAAGGTTTGCATACTTTTAGGCTTATTTTTCTTGCACTGCTAAGTACATATATTGTGCACGTGAAAATAAATAGTTAAGATATACAGTCCACTCAGTGATTTACTTATTAATTCATATCAACGGAGTTTTAAACCACGAGAAATCAATTAAAACCAACCTGCACGGGACCAAGTCATCACTCAGAGTATGACCAGTGTCTCCCCGTCTGTAGTTTCAATGTTCTATGTATACAGTCTAGCCGAGATGATTGGGAACGCGATAAAAGGCACCTTCTGACTCCAGGAAGTCTGGAATGGCATACAGACGGATCAAAGACGAAGGAAGGAACCAGTGCTAGCGTAGACAAATGCAAATCAAGAGCTCGTACATCGGTGCCACTAGATAAGTACCCTAGTGTACTCCAAGCAAAGGAATATACCATCTTATTGTGTGTAAGAGAAAATCTAAGAAGTCCACATATTTTTATATGCAGCGATAGCCAGGGGGCTATTTCTAAGGTGGTGCTGAGTTGTCGGAATATTTAGACTTAGCTGTGTGAATGCAACTCAGGAGCATTAAAGAAGCCGCAGGAGAGGAAGCAAAAACTTCTTTTTTTGATTCTGAGCCATTTTTCGGATTGCCCAGATGTATGATTCATTCAGAGCTACAAGACTGGGCCATGGCACAACTATAGAAATGAGGCAGCCAAAGTTCTATGTAAAGGGGCCTTCAACTGACTCCACCGTAAAGTGTTTGCTTGGACTCGATAGAGATAGAAAGAATCGGATGGTAGGCCTGTTTTCCGAATAGCACCTACATACAATGAGTACTGCTCCAGTTCTTAATAATAATAATAATGTCACTAATATCAACTCACTGCAAGACAGATGCTTTGTGGAAATCCCTAAAATAGAACAGCATGCAAATTGCAAAGGGAACACAAAGCGAGATACGTAGACATGTGAAAAACTTTGAATAACCGCCAAAATTCAAGAGTCTGTACTCTGTAGAGAACTGGAGTCACATGCTGATCACAATAAGAGCAAGAACATTTTCTGAACAGTGCAGGTGATTACATGTAAATTTAAACCCGAATGTGATGACGCACCATTGGTGCGCTAAGAACTGAATCGGATTGTTCATTTTATACAACTCCCGAATTCATTTAATGGCTGCGATACAACCGCATTTTTTGGATATAAAAAAATTAAAACAATATTTTTGCCCAACGAAGTCGATTTTTTCCAAGGTATTGTAGAGATATTTAGTTAGAGTTAGAGTAGAGTTGAGTAGAGTAAAGTAGAATGTCGAGCCCAGTTAAAATAATGTAGACTAAAGTAGAGCAGAGCAGGGCAATACCAAGCAAAGTGGAATGAAATTGAGTACCTACATTATAATAGAAAAAAAATGTAAAATTTCTCAATATTATTAAGACTAAGTGAAATTAACTATTAGCCTAGAGTAAATTTAAGACTCTAGCAGAGTGATGTTTGATTATACTTTATTAAAATATATGCAATTTCTAAAAAATAAATACATTTTTTAACAGTAGGTAAGTCAGATTTAAAATTAAATTCTGTCGATAACACAGGTCTACAAAAAATAAGGTCTTGTCCTATGGTTCTGATCTAACTCATCTGAAGTATTTTGACGCGATGAAGCTAATGAACACAAAAAAGTATCTATCGTGTCAGTTTCCCTCTATCACCCCCTTCAAAAAATTTTTAAAAAATGACGTTCTCAATTCGACCCGTATGCATGTTTCTTAGTCCCTAAAAAGGGCAAAAATGAGATTTCCCTTGATATATCTAAAGATAATAGACATTTATTTATTACTTCCTCCACATCCAGTGGAAGTATAGTAACGACAAAAAAAATTTTAATTAAATTTTTATTGCTCAAATAGGCTTAGAATGTCATGAAACGTCGAGATTTTAAGTTTGAGCGGAAAAAATTCTGTCTCTGTCGGTCTGTCTAACTTTTCTTGTGCGCACGATTACTCTGGAACCGTTTAAGATATTGACTTGAAATTTGGAACACGTATATACTCTAACGAGATCTGGAACTATATTATATTTTCATCTTATTCCGTCGAAGGGTTGGGGGTAAATTGGGGTAAATGGGGGGTACATAAATAAGTCAAGCAGGTAAGAGTCCATAATTTTGGCATTTAGTATATAGAAGAGAAGCCAAGGTCTCAAAAAATTTTTTGGCATTAGCCACCCCCCATTACCACCCCCACCCTATTATTTAAGGGGAAGAAAAAAAATTGTGATTTAGTGTGTGTACAAGAACCAAAAACCTCAAAATATTTTTTTACTTAATCCACCCCCGCTACCACCCCAGTACCGATGTGGGATATCGTTTTATGGGTTTTTGGGGTAGACGATTTCAAATATTATATTATTAAAGTTCCATAAGCAATTATTTCCACATACAAAATTTTTTCGTTGTGAGAAACTTGGATAGAAAATCTAGATGTGGAAGTAGTGATTCCTTGGGAAGCGGTTTTTTACTTCCACATCCAGTGGAAGTATAGTAACGACAAATTTTTTTTTAAGTTTTCATTATTCAAATAGGCTTAGAATGTCATGAAACGTCGAGATTTTAAGTTTGAGCAAAAAAATATTCTGTCTCTCTGTGTTTGTCTGTCTAATCTAGATGTGGAAGTAGTGATTCCTTGGGCAGCGGTTTTTTTACTTCCACATCCAGTGGAAGTATAGTAACGACAAAATTTTTTTTAATTTTCATTCTTCAAATAGGCTTAGAATGTCACGAAATGTCGAGATTTTAAGTTTGAGCAAAAAATATTTTGTCTCTGTCTGTGGGTCTGTTGGTTTGTCTATCTTTAAGCTTTTTTATGCGCACGATTACTCTGGAACCGTTTAAGATTGACTTGAAATTTGGTACACGTATGTATTTTAACGAGATCTGGGACTATGTTATATTTTCATCTTATTCCGTTGAAGAGTTGGGGTAAATTGGGGTAAATGGTAAATATGTAAATCAAGCAGGTAAGAGTCCATTAAATTGGTATTTAGTATATACAAGAGAAGCTAATGTCCCAAAAAAAAATTTTTGACATTAGCCACCCCCATTATAAAAGAGAGTGAAAAAAAATATGATTTAGTGTGTATACAAGAACCAAAGGCCTCAAAGTATTTTTTTTTACTTCATCCATCCCCACTACCACCCTCCTATCACTACTCCCACCCCACTACCGATGTGTTATATCGTTTTATGGGGTTTTTGGGGTAGACGATTTCAAATATTATATTATAAAACTTCCATAAACAATTATATTCAGATACAAAATTTTTTCGTTGTGAGATATTTGGGTAGCAAATCTGAATGTGGAGGTAGTGATTCCTTGGGCAGCGATTTTTTATTTTGTAAAGTTATGAGTACTTACATGATGATGTCGTCATTAAGTCTGAATCTTCCACCCCCACTACCTCCCACTACCTTTTTAGGGACGTAAAAACTGCAGTTTTCCTATATCAATCAACATTTAATGACCAACAAATTAATTTTATTTAAATTGTAAAGTTATGAATATATGATGAATCTAAAATCTGGTTCGTTGACGGTTATCGTTAATAAAAAAGAATATCCGCGTCAAAATTTTTAACGAATATTTAAAGCATAACGAATTTTAAAGCATGATAATATCGTGTCAGCGACTATGATGGAAAATGGAAATTAAAAACTTCTTGAAAATCTGAAAGTGAACGATTTTCGTGCAGAAGCTTCATGACATAAAGCAGGCGTCAATTATGTGAAAGTAGACACGACGTCTCACGCGAGCCTAGCAAATAATGTTTCCAAGGAAAATTTTCCTACTTTATTTACCTTAAGAGTTAAAATAGTGTGTCAAAAATGAATACTTACAATGCCATGTTTCTCAGAAATAATTAATACAATGTAATAATTAATGAACGCATTGGAAGCTTAAACAGGGATGCTCTAACAGATTACAGTATACAGGGTGATCCTTGAATACATCAGAACGTTTCTAACCATGTCGGTTGGAGATACAGCGAGTTGATAAAAATAAAATAGGTGTTGCGTAATATCTCCGTATTATGTAAAATTTTTGTATGAATTTTGGTGTGTGTGTATATATATATATGAGTATTTACCTACTTAAAAAGACTCCAAAAGTTTTTTTCTAAATCTCCTAATCCGTTAATCCTCTTAAACTACAAAATAGATTGTTCTTGTGCGATGAGTCGTTTTGAATGCAAGAAAGGTTTTGGAATGTATTAAAACATAGTGGCACATCACTAATTAATTTAAAGAAAGTCCAGAAAGAAAGAAAGAAATAAGTAAAAAAAAATGATGACAGATGAAGTGTTGAAAGTGACTCTCTGCAGCTGTATACATGCAACTAATCTTTGTGTAGAACTCAGGAAAATTGATCTAAGCCGAAAAATGGCAAAAATTAACATAGAAAAATTTCACGTCTCAAAAGATGCTTTATAGCAAACACAGCAAATTTTTTGAAACTATGCCGAAAACTGACTTATTTTTTAACGTCTCCGACGACTTGTAACTCAAATGGCGAAAAAGTAGAATGGCGAAAACATTTTTTAAACGTCGCACGACGACGTTCAACGTCCTAGGAACAAAATTCGGCACACTCGAAATTTGACTGGCAGAAAATGCGAAAATTTCCAAGGGCGATTTTTACCATAATTATAAAACATTTTCTTCCGGCGCGGCGACTTAACCATGGGACAAGGACACCGGATGGCCATTACAAAAATATAATATGTCAGGAGGTGAATTTTGAATTTTTAACAAAATACTACAAAATTCCAATTGGCCCATAAAAATCCTTATGCGAATATCTCCAAGGTCGAGAGTGAAACTACCTTTATTGGGTTGTACTTGTGCCGTTAATACGTTTTAGTTATAACCTGATAATAGCCATTTAACGAGGAGTTTTGGTTCTTTTTGTAAATAAATAAATAACCATATATTAGATATTGCAACTTGCACCGTTCTTATGGGTGGTGAATGGTGAGGGAAACGAGGGGGGGGGGTGAATTTAGCATTTTTTCTTCTTTCTCTACTTACCTAACGAAACTGAGTATTTTGAAAGAATTTCCTGTACTAAAGAAAAACTTTTTGTTGCAAGTTCTAATATCAATTTCAATGCCACCCCCAATTCGATGTTTTTAGCCAATTTAGATGACAGATTTGAATTCAGCATCCTAAAATTAGTAAAAAGAGATGGTTTTTACACTTTACCACGCATACCACACCCATTTTTAACGTTTGGCCATATTGCTGCAGCAGAAGAAAGAAACGACCGATTAAGCGATCACCAACAGCATTCAATGAAAATTGAATTCATTATTGGATGGAATTTACCAGACTCCTCGCCATACCCCAAAAACGGTTGTCATGAAACTCATTATTTCATATCATCCGTGCCAAAAATATTGTAATATATAACTTGGTCAAATAAATTTCTATTCTATTCTATTCTATTCTATTCTATTCTATTCTATTCTATTCTATTCTATTCTATTCTATTCTATTCTATTCTATTCTATTCTATTCTACGGATATCCAGAAAGTGTGTATTTCGAAGTTTATCGGAAACCTTCGGCACAAATCAACACATTGGGGAAAATTGCTATATTAAAAAGGCCTATCCTGTTGAATATGGTAAGGATTATAACTTCTGATCTTTCAAAATACGTAAAATTGTTCGCTGACTGACATTTTTCTTCTTCTTCTCTCAGTGGGGCGCGAAGGATCGCCGCACTCAGGCCTTGTGGCTAATTGTGCTACCGCCACGAATTAGGGAATTCCTCCATTCAGATCGAATTCTAACCTAAAGGCCAAAATCCTTCCTATGGGACATCCCTTACATTCTCCAGCACCGGAAAACCAATTCCGAAGTGTTTGTGCCTCAAGTTCAAAACACTAGGGCAGGAAGTTAGGACGTGGATGGAAGTTTCTTCTTCATTCCCGCAGAATCTGCAGTCGGAGTTGTCAATCACCACTATAGTGTACAGGTGTTTTTCGAAAGAATTGTGTCCAGTCAAAAGACCTACCACGATTCTGACCTGTCTCCTGCTTAGTCGCAGGATTTGTTCTGCTCGCTTGGGCAAGTTCCCTGAAATAAGAAGCTTCTCTTGCCGGAGTCTTGGGAGGAGGCCTATAAGCCAAACAACTGAGAACGCGTCCAATTTTCTATTGACTTCTTGGCATTTGATTTAGGGAAGCCGACAGCCGGCTCCGCACCCAGTAGGGGCCGCCTGGCCACAGCGTCTGCCCCCTCGTTACCCTCAATGTTGCTGTGTCCAGGCACCCAGAGAAGTTTGACCGAGTTTGGATGGGCCAAGCTCACAGAGAGCCTGTTTACAGTTTTGAATCAGTTTGACTTGATCCTGACTAATGCAAAGGCCTTGAGGGCCCCTTGACTGGCATACTACTAGAGAAATTTTTCGGGTGTTCCTCGATAGCATTTCCTTCCAGAGAATCAGGTATTCTGACTATTCTTCAACTTCCAGAAATATTAGAGTAGTGTTCGTAAAACTTCCTGCCTCCATTTAAGCATAAGGTAGTACGCGATTGCGTTATTTGCTGGTAGATATGCCACACGCCTCGTTGCACATGGTTTATCGTCAAGATCATAAACAAAGAGCATGTTTGCTAAAGAAATGTTGTGCAAATCAATTACAACTTTGAATTTTCGTGAGTTAATAGACTGTAAAACTAATAATATACTGTTATTAATTGGTGTTTGAAGCTATCGTTACACTATGTGATAAAATGCTTGCCATTGACATGATTTAAAAAAAAATTAACTTAGCAAGAAACACTAAAGAGTGTTTTAAAGGAGATTTATAACAGTGCAGATAAACGATTTGAACTTTGAATTTTCTAAGTGTACTTATAAGGATCACCACAAAAAAGTTTCACCAAGAATAAGAATATCTACCGGCACGGTAGCTCAGTAAGCTAAGGAATACTGTGTGGCAAATGTGCTGGTCGCACTGTCTGTCCTGTAGTGGATTCGATCCCTAGCCCCAACACTGACAATGTCCGTGGGTATGAATGTATGGCCGCCTTTTTACAAATGTGTTTTCGCCTTCCGGACAGCCTTGGCTTTGGATTCTGGGAACTTTGGATTTGGATCTACTATATACGGCGTTTTCTGTTTATTGTATTAAAGGAGATTTTTTTGATATTCAAAAAAGTCCAGATAAACGATTCTAAATGTACGTAAAGATCACCCTACATAATGAGAAAAATGTTATACCTACAATACGAATATTTGCAGTTATTGGTTAAGTAGGTATAGTATTTGTTAAAACAATTAATTTATTATAATGAAATTCAGTCTTGTTCATTTTGAGGCGATAAGAATAAGGGCAAGTATTTGATTAAACATAAATTGGGTAACTTATGTACAGTTTTATAAAAGTGGACCATCTCTCCTGTATTTTGACAATAATAAATAGACGACTAGCAAACTCACGTCAACGAATGCTTCTGACCACTTACGTGCGAATGCAAAACTAAAATCTGGGTCAGTTGTCGGTCAGGGCCACCTATAGTAATAATATAGACCCAAGTCCTGCACACGCAGATGGGAGGATAAATTTTAACCCACTGTTTATCCACTAAAAAATCAAGGAGGACGTTAATAGCATCGGTCTACAGGTAAAATAGTTAATGTTCAATAATATCAATACGTTAAAGCATGTAAGTATAACAGTTACAATGGATTATTAGCTTCAGAATTGTTGATAATTTTAATCATAATGAAGTGATACATTGTTAAAAACTTGTCTCCCGAATAATTTGTTAACTATGATAAGAGTTATATAATCTAAAACGGAATTCCGACTCGCTATTTGAATTTCTCTCTCTTATGAAAAATTATCTTAACTCGAGGAGCTTACCAGATGGAAATGGAAAATATGCGAATTCCATTGTCAGCCATAAACCATATACCTAGTAATTCATATTTGGCACGAGTATGCGTATGGCATAATTCATTTATAAAGGATGCCACTGTGACTCAGTACACATTCTACAGTGTGTGCTATTTAATACCGCAAAACTCCGTTATTTTGGAACGTGTTGGTTGATTTAAAAAAAAATTTTTTTGGAGATATAGTGACCAATGAGCTTTATTTGACTGTTTTGAATTTGTAATTTTCATTATTTTGAAGGCCTACTAAACTCCTCTAAATGGGTCGAAATTTCGGGATCGATACCTCATCTAGGGTGTTTGTTATTCAATAGCCAAATTTAAAATTTCTCACTTTTTGACTAGCCCTGTGTAAAAATCGGTTAGGTTTACTAAAAAGGTAAAGTAGTCCTTCGGCTTAAGGAACATCAAGTACTAAATGAGGAAGAAAGAAGAAAAGTTATTCTTTAAATAAATAGTGCTACATTATTCAGTTGCTGTACATAGATGCCTTAATGAAAAGTTTTCAAACAAATAGATTAGAAGGAATTGCTTTTCTTTTTTCTTCCTTTCTTGGTATCTGATATTGATGTCACTAAATAAATAAGGAAGAAAAAAGAAAAGCTATTCCGTTCAATCCATTTGTTTGAAAAATATTCATTCAGGCACCTTAGTACAGCAACCGAATAATGTATAGAATCACTATTTATTTAAAGAATAACTTAATTTGGCCATTGAATAACAAACACCCTATATGAGGTATCGAGCTGAAATTTTGTATAGGGGTATTTGAGACAACTGTGAATCGAGTACACTACCCAATTTGCCGATAAAAAATCGCCTAATAGTTGATCTCTAAATTTCGACCCATTTAGAGGAGCTTATTAGGCCTTGAAAACACAAAAATTACATTTTTTTTTTTAAATCAGTCAAATAAAGCTCATCGAGCACTATATCTCAAAAAAAAAAATTAATCGGCCAAGGCGTTAAAAAATAACGGGGTGTTGCGGTATTAAATAGCACACACTGTATATATGTTTTATTTTTATTGCTAAATAAAATAGGAATTCGCACTTGGCAACGCATAGATGCAACTTTCATTCGTTTCGTTAAACACAAAGAATTTATACCTCATAATGTAAAATTGATATATGACCCAATCTACGTAAAAGTTGTTGACACCTGAGAGACACACTTGTAGGTATAGGTGACAGTTCCAATATTTTATGCGCTTTAGTATTTTCGTGATTAATTGAAAACCTTAGAAACATTTTGCTCTAAAATTCTAACAAAATATAATTTGCAAGGGAGTTTACACGCCTCTGGCGATCACCCTGGATGTTTTAACGCCTTATTCATATTAACGTTCTCGCGAAGATTAGCTATCACCAACCAGGACACGCACACATACACACATAGACAGCAACACTCGCAACAACACAATAACCATTCCCTACGACATTGCCATGTGCCGCAACTGTGTGTGACTCGAACTAAGGAGAGGAGAGCGACTAGCCGTATTGTCTGTCAGACAACTGCGATCTAGCCCGCTGCTGCAGTCTCGGCAACATGTGAATAACGCAGGTATGGATATGTAGTGACATATATCCATACTCTAGCCAGGATTGGAACCCGGGATCCCGTGGTCGCAGGCCTAATACTGTAGGCGCTGCGCTCTACTATGGCCGAATTTCAATAAGGGAATTCTACCATGCTGGTCTACACACATTTTTTATGCCAGAGTCATCTGATAACTGAAGAACGAAAAGTTTGATCGGATTGAAATTTGGACAGTAAGTGATTGTGGACCGTGCAAATGATAACCACCCAGACAGATTAAGTGTATCTAGAGCCCTTATGAACAGTACTGGAGACTGCGAATTTAAGATTCCGCGAAGAATACAGATTTCAAGATCGGCAACTTACCACTTGAACAAAATTTGACGTGACAGAAATATCACGAGACGTACAAGGGTCAGATTTACTAACGCCCTAGTTTTCTCTTTCTTTCTTTACGCCTCTGAGACATGGGCCGTTAGGAAGCAGGCAGACGGCGTATTGATGCTTTCGAGATGTGGGTCTGGATAGCCCATTGCACTAATGCCTCAATTCTTCAAGAAATACGTATTTTAATTTATAATTTTCTAGAGTACCTTACACCTACAGGACCTTTAGTTTCACCAAATTTCATTAAAAAAGATTAATAATTTCTTTAGGAATTTCGGTTATTGTAAAATTGGAATTTTTTGTGACTTTTCCTTTTTGCAGAAACAAAACGAATTCGCAGATTGGGCCTATGTAGTTTATTCATAATTTATTTAGAAATATTTTGATTGTTTGTTTGGCCTGATCGGATCAACAGAACCTGAGATATTAAAATAAAACAAGGCAAAAACATATTCCTCAAAATTAAAACTTAATTTCCAAGGAACGCTCACCTCCCAGATTGGACAAAAGTTTACTGTATAACTTCCTGAAAACTTACAGATTGCATTTGCTTTTTGTCTTGTCACTTGAATCAGTGTGTCTCTATATACAAATAGTGGAGTGTATTTTCCATATTCAAAGATTTGTCGGATTCGCCGGTAATTTCAATTAATTACAAATAACAGGGTATTATTTTCCTGGTAACATTCACAAGATACAGAGAAGTTTTACTAATATCTGTCGACTTATTAGTGGAAAGTGGAAAGTAGCAAGAAACTGTAACTTATTACTTAATATCAATTTGAAATCGGTGTAAAACGTATTCTTGAAGTTGGATATTTTTGCAGATTTCAAATTGATATTAGGTAATAAGGTAGTTCCTTGCTACTTTCCACTAAAATATGTTTTGAGTTAGAAATCTGAAAAATTTGAAAACAAATTTTCGATCTTACGATTGATGTACGGGAAGGAAGAAATCCCAAAAAAAAAATTGAGCGAGTGACAAACAAATCCGAAAAAACTTTTCTAGGAATAAACCAATACGGAACTTTTTCGGGACAGCACCTCAAAAAACGGGAACTGTCCCACCTAATCCGGGATGAATGTCACATTAGGTCAGACGGGCCGGGCCTTTCCTGCGGGCCACTCAAAATCCCGGACCCCTAAACTCTGTACCCAGTAAACTCCCTCATATTGGGGGCCTGCTTTGTTTAACCATATGTACAAACTTTCACAGGCAAGGTTGTTTCCATGTAGCCACACCATTGGAGAAATCACCGAAGAAAACGTTGCGACCAAATTTTTGGAAATTTTATTGTTCAAATAGGCTTAGAATGTCATGAAACGTCGAGATTTTAACTTCTGTCTGTCTGTCTGTAACATTTTTTTACATTACTCCAAAAAGTGCATAGTTCCAAAAAAATATGTAAAAAATGATTGTTCATTAAAAATTTGTAAAAAATTTGTCTTGTGGAGAAAATTTACTCTAATATCTTTGAAGATATTTAACGTAAACTCAACTCTTTCGATACGATATTTACAACGAAAGGATACGGTAAGCTAGTTCAAACTGCGCCCCATTTATTCTCCCTTCGATTACACGAAAATGATTAAGAAATGCAAAATAGCTTGTAAGATCTTGCTTACGGAAAATTTAATTGGCAATATCTTTGTTCAGTACAGTTTTATCTAGGACGAAGTGTTTGGGAGATAAAGACGAAAAACCATCACCATGACTCGGCCAGGGATGGTTTCTCGTGGACAGGTGATTGTTACTAGTTTGCTTTACTTTCCCAATTTGTCTAAAACTCAGAAAACGAAACAAAAAAAGTAATACTGCCTGATCAAAGTGGATAATTACCGTATTTTTATTGCATTCATTAGACACGTAGTTCACTTGTAGAAACCTCTGCTCATTACCTAGTTAATTTTACCTTGCTGTGAATATCATCCAATGTGAATCTCATTCTATTCAAAATTTTTGTGAAAAAAAATGTTTTAAAGTAAATTATTTTTGTTTGCTTATAGAGTAAAAAAATGTTATTATATTATCTCATTGCACAAAAGTAAATGGGCACTCTTATATTACAATCGATATCTCCTTCCAGTTTGAAGGGAAGTAGATATATATTTCTGCACTAAAGCAAAATTTAGCTAAGTAATTAATTTTTCAACATACCTAAAAAGAATATGAAAATGTAAATTATTCAGGATTTTTATTTACTATGTCTATTTAAGTGTAAACAAACAAAAGGTACCTAATCATTCTCGAATCATTTGAATTATTAGTGGAAAATTAGAACCTAATCTACTTATCAATCTAATCGATAAAATATCTACCACACATTCACATTACAATAAAGGTATAACTGATTGCCTTATAAATTGTTTACATTTTCACTTTCAATCGGTAGAATTATTTATTATAATGGGTCTTCTGATAAGTTCCTATTTATTTAATCTTTAAAACATGTCATAAAAAATAAAACGCTAAAATCCATACCTATGCATGTGTCGAAAGTGTAATGAAATGTAAACTGCTAAACAGTCATCAGTCTATGAAAATTTATGACGTAAACAACACGCACCACCACTTGATTTTACGCTGAACTGTCAGGGGTGCTTTTGTTTTGTAATCATTTGTGTTTTTGTTGTTATAGAAACGCAACCAACAATACTTCTGCGCGTTTTGTGAAGGTGGAACGCGATTTAAATATGAAATTATAATAAACCAGCTGATAAAATTTGTAAACTTTAGTGGTATTCACATATGGGAATAATTAATTATTAATAAATTTACTTTAATTTTTTAATTACCAAGAATGTTTTATTACATCAATATGGTAGAGGATTTCAAAAGAGGACGAGGTGGCCGAGTGGTTAAGGCGTTGGACTGCTAATCCAATGGGCTCTGCCCGCGTGGGTTCGAATCCCATCCTCGTCGGACTCGTTTTTTTTATTGTTAAACGAAGATATTTTGGAACAACATTGGTTATATAATTATAGTATGTAAAAATAAATAAGCAATTACAAGAATTGGTAACAATTCATTGAAAATCATTTAATTATAATTAATCGTTGACAATGTGTTGAGGTTCGTTAATATTTATCGTGAAAAAATGAGCAAACAAACCGCGAAAGGAAATCTACTTTTCAATTTTATTTGAATCCTATTTTAATATTACTATCTCCAGGGGCGTAGCGAAGGGGGGTTACTTTACCCCCCAACTTTGTCAGACGGGTAAAAGTTGGTTTGAGATATAAGTTGGCAATTTTTATTTCGGTGGGAAATTTTTTTTTTTTTGAGGAATTATTATTTATTTATTTATTTACAAAGTTGGCTTCTTAAGTTTATGAAGTGGTCAAATCAGGCCTGTAGCTAGAAAATGCTTTAAGGGTGCGGTGGGCAAACAATTTTTCAGAGGGGGCCCGTGGGCCAAAACATTTTTTATCGTTTTTCCGTAAAAAATAGCTACCTCATTATTTTCTGCGGTCGCCGTAGGTCGGGCGAAAATTATCCCAGGACGGGCTACTATACGCCCGTCCTGGCCCACCCCTAGCTACAGGCCTGGGGCAAATCTGAAAAATAACCTCCTAAAGAAGTTGGCTCTCAGTTCCTAATAATAAAAGGTTATGTTCAAGACGCGCCATCTTGGAAAATGGTGACTAAAATTCAGTTTTGTCAATTTCTTTAGAAACTGTAAACTTCACAAATAAAAATTTTTATGCATCAAATTGTCATCAGCAATTTTTTATTTTGACCAACTCCGGAGGCACAAAATGGTCGTCATCGAACTTATGTCTAATGCAAATCTTGTGTCCAATGCGCAAAAGCACTGATTTTTTTTATATATTTTACTTATGTATTTTAGGTCATTCTACACGAAGGTTTCCTTTATTTTTCTTAAACATGCATTTTTCAATGCTAAAAAAACATTTAAAAAATTGATATTTCCACACCTATTTGGGAATGAAAAATGTAACCCATCAATTTTTAAAATACTACTTATGATATTTGACAGCAAGGAATTCGAAAACATTTTTTTTTTCAATTTTTTAAATAATTGTCTACTTAAAAATTGTTATAAACAAAATTATAAATGTATTTTTTTAAATGTTTTTTGCAGTACTCAATGAGGATTAAAAATATAAAACCAGGTCCCTCAATTTTTTTATTTTTTTAAAAAACTATTGTTGAAAATAAAAAATAAATCATCTTCATTTATATTTACGTTCTGGTGGAGTGGCTACTACATCACTCAAACATTTTTATTATAAGATATAAATTACTAATATTCAGGAACAAAAAAATCATTGGTTTTTTATAATTTCACATACTCTTTCTAATGTTACCATTAAAAAAATTGTTATTTTTCGTTTTCATCATTATTTATATAAAGAACAATTGAAATTTTCCATATATTTTTTTAAGTGCTTATTTTTCTGAAAATTTTATTATGTATTTAAATTACACACAAATTTTTTAATAATTATTTAATACCATTTATACACTTTTTTAAAATGCTTGTAACCCCATTATTACTCAAAATATTAAACAAAAAGAATTTTTATTTTTTTTACCACAAAAAGAATAGGTATCATATTTTTCCGTTCCCATATTCAGGCCTGTCGAGAGGGGGGGGGTGATTCTCTTGGGGCCGGACTTGTTTTGAGTGGGCCCGATTTTGAAGTGTTGAAAATTTGAAAAATTTTGTTGAAAAATAATTTTTTCTTAGCATATTTTATTTATTTTTTTAATTTCTACCCCCCGCTTATCAAAAAAAATTTTTTTCATCGAATGTATTAAGGATTTCTCGCTCTTATCAATTTTTTCCACCGGGCCCTTATTTTCTCTCCGCGGCCCTAAGCAGGTTCCACAAAGTGCTTATAACAATTTTTTATTTAAAAAATGTTGTAAATTAAAAATTTCATTTTTTTAATAAAACAACTTTCGTTCCGCTTATAATTTTATAAGTAAATAAAAAATTTTAATCTCAAAATTTTTTTGAGTGGCCTGAGTTTGTATTTTTAAGCCCCATCGAGTGCTGCAAAACCCTTCTTGAGAAATAGTTTATTTATTATGAACTATTTATAACAATTTTAAAATATAGAATTATTCGCTGTTAAATATTAAAAACAGTTTTTTTAATAGATCGAGTACATTTTCCACCTGCAAAAAGAGGCTGAGAAGTTCAATTTTTTGTTTTGTTTTTTTGCATTAAAAAGGCATACTTATTTAAGAAAAATAAAGGACGCCGTCGTGTAGAGTGACAAGAAATACCTACATAAGTAAAAAAGTAAAAAAATATATAATGTTTTAAGTATGGCAAAGAATAATTTTCTATTATTAGGTCTTCAAGTTAATTTTTGTCATTCAATTTGTCTCTACATTTTAGTCAATTTTTAACATCTTTTTAATATATTGCCAATACACTTTTGCGTTTGTGGATACTGAGGAGCAAAGGCGGATTCGTATGACGACTGTAAAATGTTTGAAATCTTACCACTAAGCAAGACTTTCTTTGACTCCATGAAATTTGGGGAGTGTCAGGGTAATGAGTAGACCACTATATTTGGATTCTGGAACTTGGTCGTTACGCGTGTCGTTGGTAGGTGCTAGTCCGGATAGCTACCGAGTTGATCAAACGAAAGTCCCAGATAGCAAACAGATAATAAATAAATGACAAATGACAACGCAAAACAAATTCAAAATGAGCATAGGTATTATTACTGACCGGTGAAACTAATAAATGGATTAATCAGTTTTAAGTAATTTTAAATTATGTAAGTACGTTTACGTTTAGAGTACCCATTAAATCATTTAACATAACCGTAGTCTGAAAATTAACCCGTCCATACATAACTGCTCTTTGTTTGCTTCAGGTATTGATTTTTTTTCATTGTACACATTGATCCATGGTATTAAATAATTATGAATAAACATGCATAATAAACTGCCAAAGTGCTTACAACAATAAACCAAGATAAAATGGATGTTGCAAGTGCAGAAAAAAATGACAATCAACAGATTGTAATTCAGTCTAATAATTATAATGTTACTGTTATACCAGTCGAATTTAACAGAAACAGAGTTTATAATACGCAAAACTCGGATTATATAATGGAGCAATACAGGTAAAAAATTAGTGTACCTATGCATATTAAAAAATAGTTTAGAATAGAATTTGCAATGCGATTTGTAATGTAAAATATAAAACTACCTGTTTGTCAAGTAGTTTAGTTGTCTTTTGACATTCAAATGTTTCTATCACTGTCAGAGTACCCTTTGATCAACTATTTTTATTAAATTTGCAGTGAATATCCTGGCCGAACTCACGATGACTATGTTCAAACAGAAGAACTCTCATCTAGTCAGGGAGCCTTATACTCAGTTTCTCAAAGACTTCCTCCTGTTAGTACTAGTTACTCCAGTTTGTGTGCAACCGAAGCAGGCTATACTGCTGATCAGGTGAATTATCCCGGAATCCAGCAGGAGTGGGAAAGGGAACGAACCATTTCCACGACAGATACTAATAAAGATACAAGCTCAGATGGCAGTGACAAACAAACAAATGGTAATGGTAAGTAGCCTTTATATTTACTAATGTAGTTTTAGATTGGACAAGCTGGATGTATATTAGGGTGGCCCATCTTTTTCGAAATCGAAATTTTCTATTTCTCACCCCTGCAAATGGTTCCATTTGAAGAAAAAACAGTCCCCTCAAAATATTATTGAGGCAAATTGAAGGCAAGGGGTGCCGCAGAATGCATTATTATGCAATAATAAAAGTAAATGGAATTATTTACATTCTTTGGTTGATGCATTGTTTTTTTTTTTTAATCAGCAACATTTATCTTTAGAATGACTAATCAAGTCATACAAATATCAAAGACATTATCTGTTGTGACTATGACATGTGTCATACTACTGTAAATTCATAGTCTAAAAAACTAGACTAGAAGTTTTTGAAATAAAACTCTGGTTTTATCTTTGTGTATTTTATTATGAAACGTTTTTTTCGTACATAGTACCAAATATTATCCTAAATCTACAAGACATATAGTAATAAAAACAATATTTTTTGCACTAGGCCAAAGCATGCGACAGGGTTTCTTTTTTTACATTTGGAAACTGTGATTTATAATCATTTACGACTTGGAGTAAAAACTGTTTTTGGTCTTCATTTTTTGTTAAAATGTCATTATAGTCAGTAATAAGTTTGATTCCTCTCTCAGCGGCATCATTTACAACTTTAATTTTGTTTACAATATTGAAACATCGGGTATAACTTTTATTTTCCCTCCATGTTGTTGGATCATTTTCCAAAAATTCCATAGACAAATCTAATTTTTGAAAAAACTGTTTAGTGTTCTCGCATATGAAGTCCTGAATTTCCTTGTTTTCAACGTCAGTAATGTTACTAATCATAAGTCGTTTAATACCCTCTTGATTTGGTGCTTTCCTATTCAAAGCTTTAACCATTTCTCTTTTAGTGGTAACTGAAATATCGTCATCAAAGAAAGATAAGCCAACATTTACTGAATTAAGGTACCACAAATGGTTCACTATTTTCCTACTTGCGACTTGAAATATTTTGATAATTAATGAGTTCTTTACAAAAGTCTAAGTCATGAAGCGGTGCTTTACTAGCAAATGACGCTGTAAACCAGGCCTTTACATAAACCTTTACAATAAAGAGACATATATCTTCAATACCTATTTTTTCTTTTTTAGTTAGTTGGAACTGATCTTGGAAAAAAAATATTTTTAGACAGTAAATGGCTTTGGCCATCCAACGTGCATGATCAAATGCCCCTGGTTGATAGAATGTCGTGTGAGTGGGCTCATCTTCAACAAAAAGTTTAGAAAGCATTAAAAATTCTTTATAATCATCACGAGGCTGTTGGAAAGTTAAAGCTGCATTTAGAAACTTTACAATTTTGGCTTTAACTGGTTGTAAAATGTGTTTAATTTTTGATACCTGAAATCCAGTTTTTAGTTTATTTTGATCTATTTTAGGCCAAAATTCCCTAAAACGTTTAAATAGTGGCACATTTGGACCAGATGAGGAAGGCATTTTTGTGTCAAAGACACTTCTCAAAACCACTTCAAAAATATGATGTCTACAAGGAAAATATAGAATATCTCTTCTAATTTTTGTTGCAATAGTGTGGCTGCCCCATTTATATAACCCATGTTTGATGCTGTTGTATCACAACACAAAGCTATTACCTTTTCGTCCAAATTCCATTCACAAAGCACATCATAAACTGCTTCAGTCTGTTCTCTTCCAGATGAATTGGGCAAAGCTGGTACTCCAAGTAGTTGTTCAATATCTCCACTAGTAACTAAGATAGCAAGTCTATCGATATTTCCCATTCCAGTGAGAGAAGGTAAAAGTTTTCTATCCCAATGGATGACTGGGGCCGGCAATTCAGAATTACCGAAGGCAGTTTTTAATATTTCAGCTCTTTCTTCGCGGATGCGTTGTCTAGAGCGCTGAAGTGTGGTTCTGCTGATGGACAAAGATGTGGTGTCATGTCCTAGTGCTTCTGCTACTGCCGTCAAAATATGGACTCCATACCTGTCGCTTATTTTGCAAGCATCAAATGCAGCGACTATTTTTGGGCTTCGATTATTTCATCTTCATTTTCGTTGGAGTCGGCTGAATTACTACTTGATGATGGACAGGTGACTGTTTCCTCTAATCTAGCTTTTTCGTGTTGACTTCGTTGCATTCGTTCGGATAATTTCTGTAATTTCTCCTCAGCTGATTTTTCTTGAGAAGCAAGTTGGTAATCAATACCATGCATAAATCCAGGACGTCCCTTTTTTCTTTGGTTAATTAAAAACTGCTTATCTTCATCTATTTTCATCAACTCCAATGCATTTGCATGAGAAATGTCAAAGAGATCGTCCAATTTTTCAACGAAATTTTTTTCTTTACCTCCCGCATTGGCCCTTTTAGCCGATTTTTGTAAGTTCCTCCACTCTGCATAAAGTTTATCTAGTTGTTTAACACAATGAAAATCCTGACGTGTCGGAATGCGAGCTTTATCCCAAAAAACTGACACCTCTTTTATTGTTAATTTAGCACTTTCATGTACACTAGCTTCACTTCACGAATGTTATAAAAGAGCACTTGTAATACTTGTCTATTAGACGGCAATTTATTGCCAATGATTCGTGACGAATAGTGTCCAACTAAGTAAATGAAAGTATCCTTTCGTGAGGATCTAACATCAGCCATCGTTAAATGTTTTTTCAAAAAGGAACGTATGCTAGAACTTATAATGTCACCACTGTAAAACACAATTGCAAACTGACATAAAAACCTACCGTAGGTGCATTATATTTCCAAACTTCCAAAACAAATAATTTCTAGGAAATAATTACACCAATAAAACATTATGAGAAAAGAGGTAGATATTTGTATTTTAAGTAAAATTTAAGTGTATTACCGTAATAAAATCTTATCTACAAATTTCTACCTGAATGCGGCACGGGTTACCATTCACCGAATTATCTGAAACTTTGACATAAATTATTCCTAGTATAATAGTATATTTTCGTGGGGTGAGACTTAAAAAATACGCAAAAAAAATTCACCCCCTATAGAGATGGGCCACCCTAATGTATATGTGTTCAAATATTTTATAGCTACCTATCGATATGTTAAGGGTTGATTCCGAGGTTGATTCTACACCAAATTACCAGTACTTACCTCGGTACTTATCCATATCAAAATGTCAACGTTTTTGAGGTACAAGTGTCAAAGCCCAAGTAGGAAAATAAATTTTTAATCCAAAGACTAAACGAGCATACTTATTTAGTGGAGTAAAATTAATGTGAATTGTCTGGTCAGGGCAGTTTTTCTGTTTTAACGTGTTCAGGGGGTCAATTTGAGTTCACAGCTCAGTTTTGCAGTTTCTGCGAGCTAGATGTATTGTTTATTTAAACAATTTCATTTTTTCGATCGTGTTTTCCACTGGTTTTCTTTGAATATCTCGAAATCTATAAGTCCTATGGAAAACAATAAAAATAAGGAAAATGCTCGTTTTCAGCTGTACAATAAAAGTGCATAAACTATAATTCATTCCAGTTGTTATTGTTATTAAAAAAAATTTAAACATAGCAAAATTATGCGTTTTATAAACAAATCATTATTTTTTCAAAAATAATGGACATTATCCAATGAAATCTTGGAAAAATATAGCTCTTACAAAGTACAATCACCACATATGATTTCAAATCAAATTGATTACCAAAACGGGTCAAATATACAATTGTTGCTAAAACTTTGCACCCTTGTGAAATCCTGCCATCAAGAGCAAGAAATGTGTACATGGCTCAAATTGTAGCATTCTACACCGGGTGTCACAGGCTATAGTGGCTCCCCTCTACATTTCCTTTATTTTTTAACTTATCAATTTGAAATTTGGAGTGCATAAGCTACCTGTAAAAATGGATTTTTGAACATAAAAAACGGTACGAGACCATTTCCGGTTTACCTGGAAATGACCGCAACTTTCGATTTTTAAACGGAACACCCTGTATAATTTTACATATTTGGATTTAAGACAACATTTTGAGTATACCATGAGATTTTTGCCAATTTTGTAGTCGATGTTCAGTTCTATTAAGCATTTTAAGACATTCGTCTAAAGTGCTTTGGAATACCAAAATTTGTCTGCTGCAGGTCTGCAGGTAAAGTCCAAGGGAAAAACCGCTGCCCAAGGAATCGCTACTTCCACATCCAGATTTTCTATCCAAGTCACTCACAACGAAAAAATTTTGTATGTGGAAATAATTGTTTATGGAACTTTAATAATATAATATTTGAAATCCTCTACCCCAAAAACCCATAAAATGATACCCCACATCGGTGGAGGGGGGGGGGGGGGGGTAGTGAGGTATTTTGAGGTTTCTGGCTCTTGTACACACACTAAATCACATTTTTTTTCATCCCTTTTAATAATGGGGTGGGGGTGGTAATGGGGGCGGTTAATGCCAAAATTTTTTTTGAGACCTTAGCTTCTCTTGTATATACTAAATACCAATTTTTTGGACTCTTACCTGCTTGATTTACCTATTTACAACAAATTTACCCCAATTTACCCCCCAACCCTTCGACGGAACAAGATGAAAATATAATCTAGTTCCAGATCTCGTTAAAGTACATATGTGTACCAAATTTCAAGTCAATATCCAGAGTAAACGTGCGCACAAAAAAAGTTACAGACCGACAGACAGACATTTTTTTCCACTGGATGTGGAAGTAGGTAATTATTTCTTTTGTTAGTTGCAGATGATTATTTAAGCAGTTCAAAGTTGTCATTTGGTAGGTAGGTATTTTGTGTAAAACTTACATAGTGGAAAAACTTAGAAAATTGAAACAAATATAAGGATATAGCTAACTAAGTGAGAAATGGAATTGCCGAGAGATGATACCTACTGTACTTATCTGTAAGGCATACATACATAGTTTCGGCTATTCCTTCACAGATGGTGCTTTCAAAGGGCCACAAATCCATTATTACCAAAGTAGAAAGATATTATTGATGATATACCAATTTTTAATTTTATTGTTAATATTTCGCTAAGTTTCCTAGAGCAGTATTACTATGAGAAGATGACAGCAAAAAATATGCGCAGAGACGAGTTTGTGCACTTCACCATTCTAAACCAATGACAATGAATTACGTGACATTCAATAACGACGCCAGTGGCCTGCAGTAGAGCGGCGGCGTCCGTAATAATAATAAAATAATTTTATTAGGCAAAGTTTAGTACAAATTACTAGTCTTACACTTCTCCTGAACAAAGGTTACTCGTAACAGTTGGGAAGTTTTAGTCTACTCCATTACACAGCTCCTTGACCGCGAAACTTTTATTGCAATTACACATCCCTATACCCCAGATGACGCTATACCACTGCCCACTGGTAAAAATATTGGCGCATGTTGGCTCCGCCTCTGTCATTTTCTCATAATAATACTACTCTACTTATGTGAAATTTCCTTTCGTTGTAGAGTCTATGCAATAAAAGAAACATTTATAAGGTTAAGGTTAAGTAAAACACCGACCTGTTTTTAAATTTTCACAAATGTACTTATTTAAATACAATACATGAAGAACAAAGTTAAAAAATCTGCTTTTTTGACCCATCCGTGGTAAAGTGTGGAAGCCATCTTTTTTTACTAATTTTGGGGGGCTGAAAACGAATTCCTCACCCGTTTTGTCGAAAAATCTCGGGAACACATTAAAAAACAACCCTTATTTGGGTGAAGATTCTCATTTTCCCAACAGCAATCATTTTTTGTTTTTAGATATAAACTAAAATCACTCAAATCGAAGTGTTTACAAGCTTATCCTTCGATGAAATAAAAAAAAACCGCTGCCCAAGGAATCACTACTTCCACATCCAGATTTTCTGTCCAAGTCACTCACAACGAAATATTTTGTATGTGGTAATAATTATTTATGGAACTTTAATAATATAATATTTGAAATCCTCTACCCCAAAAACCCATAAAACGATACCCCACATCGGTAGTGGGGCGGGGGTGGCGATAGGGGGTGGTAGTGGGGGGTGGATGATGTAAAAAAATATTTTGAGGTTTCTGGTTCTTAAACACACTAAATCACAATTTTTTTTCATCCCCTTTAATAATGGGGTGGGGGTGGTAATGGGAGTGGCTAATGTCAAATTTTTTTTGAGACCTTAGCTTCTCTTATATATACTAAATACCAATTTTATGGACTCTTACCTGCTTGATTTACCTATTTACCCCAAATTTACCCCAATTTACCCCCCAACCCTTCGACGGAACAAGATGAAAATATAATCTAGTTCTAGATCTCGTTAAAGTACATATGTGTACCAAATTTCAAGTCAATATCTCAAACGGTTCCTGAGTAAACGTGCGCACAAAAAAAGTTACAGACAGACAGACAGGCAGGCAGCCAGGCAGACCGACAGACAGACAGACAGACAGGCAGGCAGGCAGGCAGGCAGACAGACAGACAGACATAATTTTTTTTCGCTCAAACTTAAAATCTCGACGTTTCATGACATTCTAAGCCTATTTGAACAATAAAAGTTTAAAAAAAATTTTTTGTCGTTACTATACTTCCACTGGATGTGGAAGTAATACGACTCTTTTGATTGATCGAGACAAAAGATAGAACAAAAACGTGAGAAAATTGTAAAATAATAGATACAATTATTTTTTCGTTTAACTCGCTCTAACTCAAAAACGGGACATCAAATTTTTACCGTGTTATAACTCCATATTTGTTAACAAAGTGTGTTAATATGAGAGTCAAATTTTAATAAATGTAGAAAATAATAATATGATTTTTTTTTTTAAGGCCATGTCCATAAACTGTGAAAATGTACAGGTGCGAATATAACAACCGGGACACTTTTTTATTTTTCGAAATATATAAGTAACAAGTATATCGAGGACATATGAAGATAAAGGATGGAGCTAATTTTTTTATTTGAGATTTTCTTTTCTAGGATTAACAGTTTTCGAGAAAATCGCAATTAAGTATAGGGAACGCCCACGCGGACGATACAGCGCAGAGAATGCGGTGTAAAAAAGTGTCGTTTAATGAAATCGATTTAGATTTTCTTGCAGTGTCAAAAAATGAATAAGATTTTTGAGCAATTCAATGAAGAGTCATTAAATATTTTACAAGAGAGAGACAATTACAAGAAAGAGAACACATTGATATGTCTCGTGTTATTGAATTAAATCGTACCGCGAAAACACTATTTTACACATGCAAAATGTATTTTCAGGATTTTGCAGAGTGAGAGGGAAATATGCGATTATTTAAGGTTTATAATGAATATTTAAAAAATCATAAATGGTATAATCTTTAGAGTAGTTTCAGCTATTGCTCTAGGAAATATACAGTGTCTATCCTAAATTTTATATATAGTTAAATGCCATGCTCTAATAATGAGATTAGGAACTATTTTCATTCACATTATACTATGTTTGATTTTTTAAATGTTTATAATAAATCGAAAATAAACACATATTTCCCTCTCACTCTGCAAAATCCTATCCTTAATAGAAGCATTTGAGAATCCGGGAATTTGTTAAAATTACTAAATAATAGAAAACATAATTTTCATTCTTGACTGTCTATTTTCATGAATAATGTTAGATAAATGCACTTAGTCCATGAAATTCTCTACAATTTTCATTTTATATACTTTTTTCGAATTCGCTCCGGAAAAGTGAACATTTTCAAAGGTGGCTTCTCAAAATTGTAGTTAAAGTCAGAAATCATCATGGTCAATTGCAATTTGCCTTCTAGAGCTTTTGCAACAGCTCAATAGCAGCCAGAACAATTAGTAGTGACTCTTGATTATACTATATACTTTAAAGCTGAAACAATGCGGTTTGTCGGCTAAACTATATTTTCCAGATTTGCGGCTGATGATTGGTATTTACAACTGCATTTATCAGCCAATTTACTGGCAACTATTATGTAAATTAACTGCCATATTTCCTGTAAACGCGAAAACTGAGAAGGGCAGCCATTTTGAACAATTTTTTTTTTTTTACATTTATTGCCATTTACTTTAATTTTTGTAATAAAGATGTGCTGTGATATTCTCTGGTGACTACAACATTAAGAATTCGGTGATTTTAAACAATTTTCTGGTGAAATACATACAAAATAATAGTTTAATAGTTTTGTAAAAATAGAAAATATCTGAAGCCCTTCGAACATACAGAACTATCACATACACATTTAATGAGAAAGTGAAAACCGCACGCAATTTTATGAACGATTCGTCGTCAAAATCGTCTTGAAATTTTTATAAGTACATGTACTATAAGGTATATGCACCATTTTCATATTAGTATCCAATAATGTCTATTAAAGGTAATTGTGCAGCCAAATTGTTTATCATATGTAAATCCATAAATATACAGCTCAATGGCTGTAATCTGGTTCTTCCACCAGTCAAATAGCTACACCAAGGTTTTAGCAACATTTTAGAAGCAAGGAAATGTTGTACCACTTTGACAGCGCTGTTGCAACCTTATTAAGGTTTCCGCGGTAGCTGCTATAGCTCAATAACTGCCAGTTCTTGTTTCCGCAATGTTGGCGCAGCTTTATTACAGCTTCTTGTGCTACTTGGGTGACATCAGCTCCCTCCCACCAACTGAGAGCGCAGCTAAACAGCATTCCCCCGGAGCACCTACCACCAAGTGCAGCAGTGGCTCGGGAATGAGCTGCCCCCTCAAGAGTGGGGGTGGAAACATGTAGGAGACACCCTGGTGCCAATTACAACAGAAGATCCTCCAGCACCGGAGGTCCTACTGAAAACGATATTTTGCCGCTGCACCAAGGATTGTGGTAGTGGCAAATGTGGATGCCGGAAAGCAATGCTGAATTGCGGCGTGCATCCACTGCCAAGGGAAATGCCTCAACGGCGTGCCTGTTTACGACGAGGACGACGATGAAGGTGACGTAAAGCCCTTCAGCAAGAACCACCCACCTCTGAGGATGAGGATACCATGGACGAGGAACCCTTGCCAGGAGCCTCACGGCCAGAGACCAGAGGATGAAAACGTGAATCCAGAGAAAGTTGAGAGTTTAACATTGAGAAGTGATTAAGAGTGAGAACAATGAGAATTATTGAAATCGAATAAAATTAAACTTACCTTATATGTGTTTTTTTTTTATCATCTTAAAATACAATTTTCTATTTTTCAGGTAAAAATCTGTTTTTCGAAAATTTTCACTTTTCCGGAGCGTGTAGCTCGAAAACGGTTGCGAATTCGAAAAAAATATATAAAATGAAAGTTGTAGAGAATTTCATGGAGTTTTCATTTGGTATGAGAAAATTTTTCCCTGCAACGCACCGTTTTCGGCTCCGGCTCACCTTCCGGCTCATCTCCTAAACGTCAGGACTTTCAATATGTTCACTCCCTAAGCACCCTGAAGAACTTTCTAAAGGAATCGCTTAGGTCCTTGCTCACGCACTCTACACCTCCTTTATTGACTGAACTAACTGTTTCATAATTAAATTAATTAATAATAATAATAATAATAATAATAATAATAGTTTATTGGTGCTATTACAGGTGCTTACACAAGTCAAATACAAAGAACAGTTTAAAACAGTTAAAAACATGTATGAGAAAGAAAAAAAAGAAACATGTAAAATAGATTACTAAAGACATGCCCAAACCGTGTCGGTTAGACATATCTATTAGTCTATCTAAAACACTTTAAAATGGAAAAAGTTCATAAGCAAAAATCGAAAGCAGAACAAGTGAAAGTATGCCTTAGTAGAGAATAATAATACGTCTTGTCTTGAAAATAACATTTTCTAAGGTTATGTAAAATGGGCTGATACATTATCAGGTCCAAAATTAAAAATTTTTGCCCTACAATCTCACTAGAGTGTCAAACTACAATATATATATGTACAGTAAACGGACAAAAGGAAACTTATTACATCCATTCTTTAAGAGACGTTGAGAATTAAAACACGGCGGGGTGAAAGTCTAATGAAGAAAACCCAGCATGTCAATGAAGTCGTTTTTAAAATATTCATTAATGTTATAAAAACACTCGCTAAGTAAATAGTTTTTAACTAAAATTTTGAATTTGGGTCTGTCGAGAGACCTCACTGTGAGTGGCAATCTATTAAACATTTTTGGCCCTAGAAATCTAATTCCCGTTTGTGTTTTCTTTAAAGGAAACGTAGATATTGTTTTTGTTTCTTGTCTCGTAGTCATGCACATCATCGTGCGTGTTATATAACATCATGTTATCCTTAACGAACAGCAAACATTGAAAAATATATAGACAGGGGAAAGTTAAAATTTTTAGTTTTATAAAAGCTGGTCTACAGTCGTCCCTGTAATCTAGACCGGCAATTATTCTGACGCTCTTCTTTGAAGGGAGAATACTCTACATGTTGATGATGCATGGCCCCATACTACAATTGCATATGATAAATGTGATTGTATTAGTGCAAAATATGCCGTAATTAATGCTGATTTAGGGGTCGCCCGGGTGAGGTTCCTTAGCAAGTAAACAGATGAAACTAACTTCTTACATACAGCTTCAGTGTGATATTGCCAAGTTAGTTTCGGATCCAAATGGACGCCCAAGAATTTCACAGGCCGATCATTATTTAAAAGCTCATCGTTGTTTAAAAAATTTATTGAGAGGGTAAAATATATTGCAATGGTTTTCTCTTCATTGAGAGAGAGTTGGTTTTTTGAGAACCAATCCGTCACCCTTGACTGGGCCTCCTTTAATTTCTCGTCCACAATACCTTTTTGGTGGTGTTTATAGATAATATTTGTATCATCTGCGTATAGTATAAACTCCATGCTGGGATTACAGTCAGTGATATCATTGATATAAATCAAAAACAACACCGGCCCCAGCACGGAGCCCTGTGGCACCCCATGAGTGGTATTAAAGTAATATATTACTTACTGTGTGTTTAATTAAATGAATTACAATTTTTAAATAAAAACAAATTAAATAGTAATATATAATAGCTGATAACACTTATAACTCGTACGTGGATCATCAATTATTTTGGAGTAGTTTTCACCAACATTTAAACCCACAAGGACCTTATTGCAAATTGAAAAAATGCTGACAAGTGCAGTTTTTGAGTTTTATAATATTAAAAAGTAAAATATCTGCCTGCAAATTTCAGCTTTCTAGGTCTTAGGGTTTTTGATGTTATCTTAGACAGACATCGGACACGAGCCTGCCACGGGCTTGATTTGGAGGTGATTATAGAGTGATGCTATACACACACAGCTGGTACTCTTACCGAGCGTATATTGTATGTCCTATTTCATAGTAGGTATCATGTTCGGACATCACCTTTATACTTCCAGATCTCTGAAACCATTATTTCTATAAAAATTATAAAAAAAAAACTAAATTCATCTTCACTTTAGTAGCTTTCTTATTTGTCTCTAGCATGTTTTCGCTCAATGTAATGCCTTTCGAGTTATTTGCCGAAAATCGTTTTGAAGTACCTCTTTCAAGCCAAAATCCCAATTTTCAAGTCGCTATAACTTGAAGACTATCAATTTATATGAAAAGTTGCATATGACTTTTTCTTCCCAAAATTTGATTCTCTTTCAGCTTCAATGTTGTTTTTTTTTAAGTGCCACCACCTGAAAAAAACAAAAAAAAATCGATTTGCACGCCCTTCTGCACGCGACGACTGGCTAAAATTGCCGTTTCTGGCATATTCATGGTAATTTCATTCATATGTATGATTGGCATACATTTTAAAAACGTTGCACCTGACTGGTCATGTACCGCCAGTCTATAAAAAGGCAAAAATGAGGTCTTGACGCACTGAAGCCAATTTTGCGCAAAAATATTTTTTCTACCATGTCAGTTTCCCTCTACCACCCCTCTTATCCCCTCAAAAAAGGGTCAAAAACAGGTTTTGTCTGAAGGTTCTGACCTAACTTTTTTGAAGTTTTTTGACGCGCTGAAGCCAATTTTGGACAAAATATTTTTCTATCGAGTCAGTTTTCCTCTACCACCCCATTCATCCCCTAAAATTGTTTTTTGTCCAAAATTTGTTTCAGCTTCAGTTCATCAAAATATTTCAGAAAAGTTAGATTAAAACCTGAAGACAAGACTTTTTTTTTGTAGACCTGTGTAATTTGAAAGGACCCCGGAACAAAACCAATAAAATTGGTGTTTCGGTGGAATTGGCTGAAACTTTGCTATTTTGTAGATCAAGTCATGCTGTACAAAAATTCTCATCAGATCGAGCAGATCCTATGGACAGTTTTTGAGATACAGCTTGTCAATGATAGGTAATTTGCGTCATTTTAGACATTCAAGAATTTTTTTCTCTTAAACTATTAACTTTAGCAAAAAATTGTAAGGGTCGAAATATTTTTACTCAACTCCAATAAAGCTCAAGAATTTTTTTCAATATTTTGTATTTATACCTAAAACAATACGAAATATTTTTTATTTAGAAACGCATAATTTCGTAAGGAAGCACTTTAGGACTAAGGTACGTTTGGTTTAGTCACTAAACTGGTTCAATAATATAAATTTGACAAACGCTAACTTGGAATGTGCTGAAATACATAAGTGCGATTGTACTAAAAATGGTGCATTTTATCGACATGAAACAAGTAGACCTTATTTTTGTAAAATTGGTTATTATATCATAATATTAAGTCATACGAACCCAAAATAATAATAATAATAAAAAGTTATGATAAAAAATAAGTAAAAAAATACGCCGACAGCGCCGTCTATGATATGCAGATATACTTATACCCTCACATTATTCGGACTCCTCTAAATTATATGTGTACCAATTTTCAGCTTGATTAGTCATTTGTTTTCCGAAATATACCCATTATAGAATTCAAAAAAAAATTGTTTTAAGGCCCTATAACTCCTTAAGGAAACACTTTTGGACTAAGGTATGTTTAGTTTAATCGGCTCCATTTGACCTCAGAAAGCTACAGTTAAGCCGGGTGTCTTTACTTTCCGGACACCCTGTATATGTCATATTTCGGGATCCTTCGGTGGAATTGGCTAAAACTTTGCTATTTTGTAGTTAAAGTCATGCTGATCAAAAATTCCTATTGCATATGAGTCGATCCTATGAGTGGTTTTCGCGCCAGGAGTGCTTGAAGGTCTTAACAACGAGGTAACAGGTAAATCTATGTACGTGTTTATTAATGGCTTCCAGCGTGTTTGGGTACGTACGTGTACAAAAAATGTAACGTAATGTAAAACTAAGTTTGTATTATTGTCAATATGTGTATAAAGTTGCGTCCCTGTAAATCAAAAGGTTTCTGAAACATAAAATAATAATCGGTTTTTGGGTGTCATTTTCAAAGGTATTTGCGGACATATTTTTGCATGTAAAATCTGCACCAGAAGTTTGCCATCGATATTTCCTAAAATTCTTTATACACTGGCACATACATACACACAAACGCACGCACGCACGTTCACAAACACGCTGGAAGCCATTCGTAAACACGTGTATAGATTACCCGTTACCTCGATGTTAGAACCTTTAAGCACTCCTGGCGCGACTCAGTGTAATAGGAATTTTTGATCAGCATGACTACAAAATAGCAAAGGCTATAGCTGGATAAGATGATGAAAATTGCCCCCGCCTGGAATTTTATTTCGAATTGGCCATTCGAAAGGACATATTTGAAAACCCTTTCAGCCAAATTTTCAGCCCCCTAGGTGCTAATGGGGTGCTCCTATCGTAAAAAACGTGTTTTTTCAAAAAAAAATTTCTTTTCCTCGACTGTTTGCTCCAAAAAAACTGAAAAAATTCATGGACGTGTGTTTTTGAGAAAGAAAACAGCCTGATTTTTTTCAGATTTTTCGGATCAAAACTGGGGCCAGGAAAAATATTTGAATTTTTCAATGATTTTTTAAGCAATCAAGGTCATATTTGGCTAACTTCTAAATAATAATTTCTTGTGTACTTTTTCACGTACTTTCGAATGCCGGTGTCAGAATTACCATTTTCAAACCGGAACATGCTCAAAATTTGAAAAAACCGTTTTTTCCGCATTTTAATCTCCCCATAAAATTGTGGGAGGTTACTAAAATTGGTCCAAAATCGAAAATTGAGATAACATCAAATCTTTACGTTTTGAGATCCCAGGAATCCAAAAAAGTGATTTTTGAAAAATGTCTGTGTGTATGTATGTTAACACGATAGCGGCGAAACTACTAAACGGATTTGGATGAAACTTTGCATGAGAGTTTCTTTAGTGGTCCAGAAGATTTGAAATGGTTTTAGTTAGATCGCATTACGTTTAGTGCCGTTTTGGCATAACAAGTTGTTTATTTTAAGATTACTAACAATTTGTAATCGAACCACTGAAAAGCAGTAAAAATTCCGATTTCAACGATATATTACACTTGCACCCTTTCGAAAAAATTGAAAAACAAAATAACACGCTTCTTGTGTAAGATATATTTTATAGTCTAACCTAACGTTCGGTAGAGTAGTGTGTTAAAGTATGCAGACTGCCATACTCGGTTTTTTTTAAGAACGTCAAGCCAATTGTGTTGGTTGGGAACTTAAATTCCGCTGCTGGTCACTATATATTTTGAAAATCTCTTTTTGACAGGTGTCAGTTACTTTCGCGCGTGAAAGATTTTTGACAGCTGTCAGATAAAATGCGTCTAAAAGTTGTTAGTTGAAGACCTGTCACTTTGACACCTGTCAAAAAATTTTGTCACTAACTTTATTGGAGGGGAGGGGAATGTCACTTTGGCAGCTGTCAAAATTCTATTTCCAAAACTTTCCTGGGAGAATTTATTTTTTGACAGTTGTCCAAAAATTTTTAAGGTGATATTGCACTTTGTTTTTAGGTTATGATTGTTTATATAGTTTTAAGGTTATAATGAACAGAAATGTTTCCGGCGATGCGTCGGAAATAGGTTCAAAGTTTTTGGACTTTTAATGTCAATGTCACTTTTATTATGATTTGATGAAAAACTCACTTTGGACCCAGTTAAGGGCTGTCCGTAATCACACGGGTTCCTTATGGGTTATGTAGGTTCCACACAGCTACCACCGGCTTTAAACTCTCTCTCTCTCTCTCTCTCTCAAAAAAAAAAACAGTTGGCTTGACGTTCTTAAAAAAACGTATATGGCAGTCTGCACGCTTTAACACACTAGTCTACCGAACGTTAGGTTAGACTATAAAATATATCTTATTTTGTTTTTTAAATATTTTTCGCGGAAATCAAATCGAAAGTGTGATATATCGTTGAAATCGGAATTTTTACTGCTTTTTGAATAGTTTCATTAAAAATTGTTAGTAATGATAAAATAAACAACTTGTTGTGCCAAAACGGCACTAAACGTAATCCGATTTCAACCAAAATCTTTTCAGATCTTCTGGAGCACTAAAGAAACCCTCATGCAAAGTTTCATCGAAATCCGTTTAGTAGTTTCGCCGCTATCGACATTTTTCAAAAATTACTTTTTTGGATTCCTGGGATCTCAAAACGTAAATATTTGATGTTATCTCAATTTTCGGTTTTGGACCAATTTTAGTAACCTCCCACAATTTTATTGTGGGGAGGTTAAAATGCGGAAAAAACGGTTTTTTCAAATTTTTAGTATGTTCCGGTCTGAAAATGGCAATTCTGACACCGGCATTCGAAAGTACAGGAAAAGTACACAAGAAATTGTTATTTAGAAGTTAGTCAAATATGACCTTGATTGCTTAAAAAAATCATTGAAAAATTCAAATATTTTTCCTGGTTCCAGTTTTGATCCGAAAAATCTGAAAAAAATCAGGGTGTTTTCTTTCTCAAAAACACACACGTCCACGAATTTTTTCAGATTTTTTGGAACTAACAGTCCAGGAGGAGACATTTTTTCGAAAAAACACGTTTTTTACGATAGGAGCATCCTACTAGCACCTAGGGGGCTGAAAATTTGGCCGAAGGGGTTTTCAAATATGTCCTTTCGAATAGCCAATTCGAAATAAAAATCCAGGTGGGGGCAATTTTCATCATCTTATCTCGCTATAGCCTTTTCAGCCAATTCCATCGAAGTATGCCGAAATATGACATACGTATTTTACTTAACCTAAAAGTTTAAAAAAATTCTTAAACTTTATTGGACTTGTACAAAAATATTTCGACCCTTGCAATTTTTTGCTAAAGTTAATAGTTTAAGAGAAAAAAATTCTTGAATGTCTAAAATGACGCAAATTAGTCAAATTACCTAACAAGCTGACAAGCTGTATCTCAAAAACTGTCCATAGGATCGGCTCGATGTGATAAGAACTTTTGATCAGCATGACTTGAACTACAAAATAGCAAAGTTTCAGCCAATTCCACTGAAACACCATTTTCATCGGTTTTGTTCCGGGGTCCTTTAGACAGTAAGTTAGTTAGAGGAAAAACCCTTAATTTATTTTCAGAAAACTGCGAAAAGTATACTATATTTTGCATAATTTTTATCTCTAGGTACTGTAGTATATGGAATATTCAACGATTATATAGAAAATTTAAAGTAATAATGTTTACATCTAGTCTGAATTTCTCACAATAGGTCTCTCAGTAATAATCACACTTGGTAACATGAGAGTTTTCTGCTGGACTAAAATAAGGACATAAATTAAGTTCTAATTAAATGTTGTAGATTAGTATCTTCAATATCGGTATATAACTGCGCCGCTAACCTTTTGTGTACAATCGATATTTTTTATTACACACAGAATTTATTATTATTGTCATTAGCCTTATGAGCCAATAAAACAAAATTTTTATTAAAAAAAATATTTAATAGTAAAATAGCATGGGAATTAACGTACATTGTATAATATTACGAATGATCTCGACCAAATAGATCAAGAGTCCATAGAAATTTGATTTGATTTCTAAATTTTTTTGTACACTAAATGAATGGTATCATCATTTATGTTCGCTGTTGCTTGTGTAATTTTCTTTTTAAAAAGTTCTAGTTGTCATGGAGATCATGCTTATAAACTTTTTGCTTTAGGTGTCTCCATAAACAAAATTAAGTGGGAGTAATGCCAGGAGAGCATGCAAGCCACCTTGCAGGACATGTTAAAAATAAAAAATATATAAGAGTTGATCGGTCTAGCGGTAATATTTCTTGACATATCGGACATTAAAAGTTTGATATACAGTGTGTTTCACTTGAAATGGCAACACCCCAATAACTTTTTTATTTTTTTTCCGATTTGAATCAAATTTTACTTAAGTATGGAACAAATTAGGATCTACTTATGACCAGAAAAACATTCGCCTCCTACAAATACAAAGCCACCTGCGGCACCAAAATATACGGAGAAAATCAAAAAATCATATTAGGCATTTTTTATCGGAAAATTTTGTTAATGAAACTTGTTCAGAATTGTCCAAAAACCTTATGCCCAAAATTTAATCAAAATTAAAGAATTGAAAAACTAAAATTTTGAAAATTTTAAAAATAATAAAAAACACTAAATTATTTGACAACTACCTGGCAGCTTGGGATTAATTACAAACAGAGTTGTTAGGGTACAGTTTTCTAAACGAAAAAACCTACTAAAATGATATTTTCGGACTTGGGACATTGTTTCAATAAAAATTTATATATTTTTTATTTTGATTAAATTTTGGACATAAGGTTTTTGGACAATTCTGAACAAGTTTCATAAAAAAAAATTTCCGATAAAGGATGCCTAATATGATTTTTTGATTTTCTCCGCATATTTTGGTATCGCAGGTGGCTTTGTATTTGTAGGAGGTGAATATTTTTCTGTCATAAATAGATCCTAATTTGTTCCATACTTAAGTAAAATTTGATTCAAATCGGAAAAAATATAAAAAAGTTATTGGGGTGTTATACCATTTCAAGTAAAACACACTGTATTATAAGAATAAAAATAAAAGCCTGAGATGAACAATATTTTATAACTATTTTATGGTTATAATTCATTTTGTCCTTTAAATATCCCCACAAAAATGCATCCAAAGGTGTTAAATCAGAGCTGTTTGGTGGTCATGAAGTTGGTCTACGGGATAATTTAATTATTTTATTATTTTTATATTTTATTTTTTTATATATTTGAAATCATAAAAAAAAGATCTAGAAGAATATGTAAAAATATACAGGGTTTTCCATTTAAAAAACAACCTTCATTGTTATATCACGCGACCTATGCAAGCAATTGTTTTTTAAATATATTTAAAAAATATGTATGTATGTATGTATATATACATATACCCTACAACTTTTATACGAAACTGCTCTTTGATTTCCAATAATAACAGAAATAAAAGGGGGGGTCAATATATAATGAATAAAACCCTGTACACTGCAATCGAAAATTTATGAAGTTGAATACAAAAATGCCGGAACATCACAATTCTAACCATCAAAAACCGCGAATAACTAATGATTGTTTCCAAGACATTTGCTTGCATACTTATTTCGTGTTTAAAGTTGAAATCAATCTATGAAAATGCTTTTCAATGTCAGATGTTTTTTGTTTTTGTTATTTTTTTGGATTTTTCCTATTTTGCTACAGCATTAAAAATTTCTTACAACTCTACTTTACTGTTCATTTGGTGTACGAAGATTACACAGGTCTACAAAAAAAAAGTCTTGTCCTAAGTTTCTAATCAGACTTTTCTGAAGTATTTTGATGCGCTGAAGTCAATTTTGGACAAAAAATTGTTTCTACCTTGTCACTTTTTCTCTACCACCCCCTTTATCCCCTAAAAAGGGCAAAAAAAATGGTCTTGTCCTAAGGTTCTAATCTAATTGTTCTGAAGTATTTTGATGCGCTGAAGCCAATTTTGGACAAAAAAAAAATTTTCAATCGTGTCAGTTTCCCTCCACCACCCCCCTTTTATCCAAATAAAAAGGCAAAATTAGATCAGAACCTTAGGATAAGCAAGACCTCATCTTGCTTATCCTAAGGTTCTAATCTAATTTTTCTAAAGTATTTTGACGCGCTGAAGCCAACTTTGAGCAAAAATCTTTTTTCTACCATGTCAGTTTCCCTCTACCACCCCTTTTATCCCCCAAGAAAAAGACAAAAAACAGGTTTTGTCTGAAGGTTCTGACCTAACTTTTTAAGTATTTGGACGCGCTGAAGCCAATTTTGGACAAAAAAATTTTCTATCGGGTCAGTTTTCCTCTACCACCCTCTTCATCCCCTAAATTTTTTTTTTGTCCAAAATTTGTCTCAGCGTGTCAAATTACTTCTGAAAGGTTAGATGAGAACCTTTTTTTTGCCTTTTTTAGGGGATGAAAGGGGTGGTAGAGGAAAACTGACACGGTAGAAACATTTTTTTTGTCCAAAACTGTCTTCAGCGCATCAAAATACTTCAGAAAAGTTAGATTAGAACCTTAAGACAAGACTTTTTTTTTTGTAGACCAGTGTTATTAGATGGAAACATTCCGATTCCGAAACTCAGGTTCCCTGTGTGAATCTTTTACTGGACTAAACGTGTATCATAGTGCAAGAAAGTCAAAGATGCACCAGAATGCTGTCACTTCTAATCAAATAGGTGAAGTTTAAGTACCTCGACGAGGACCAAATCTCAAGGAACTCTTGGTCTAGAATACATCTTTGATTGCTCGTACCTGTATTTTTAACTCACTATACTATGCATTGGTGGAGGAAACAATCAGTTAGCAGCAGTACCTTACAAAAGCAATAATAAATTTTTTTTGACTAAAACACTTCAAGTATAAAATTAGCCTCCTAAAAGCCTATTTACGTTAGGAGGGCAAATTTAATTTTCCTGCATTAAAATAGTTCTCACGAAAACCAAAACACTAAAATCGACGCGCCTTCGCTAACCAAGTTGACATCACATCCTCTAGAAACCAACCATCCTCTAGTTTCCAAATACAGTGTAAATGTCAATAAGCAATTTACTTAAAAATCTATTCCAGCTTGGTATCTCTAGTTTCTTTGATACTAGCATGTATAACAGTTTTACCATAGAGAACTTCCAAAGAGTTTAACCAGTGTTTGAGCTGGATTCACTCTTCGAAATCGGGTTGTGCGCTTTTCCAGTGAGCGACGTACTCCTGCTGGTGGTAGTTTTCGAGTTCGGCGCAGACTCATCCCCTTTATTGGTATTTCTCATCATCATGGCATTTACTTTTTTCTTGACGAAACTTCTAAAGCCCTTATGCCACCACGCGTATATTATGGGATTTAAAAAACTGTTCATGAACCCCAGTATTGCCAAGGGACTGGCTATCAGCGATCGCATAGTCTTGCATTTCTTGCTAGTATTCTCGATGTCGCAGTTGAATACATATATGACGCTTGTAATAAAATATGGCGACCATGTTATGATGAAGCTACCAGTGGTGAAGAGCACCACTTTTATGGCTTTCCATTTATTGGGAGCCTTCACCGCAGTCGTGGGTTTTTTCTTGAAGAACCTCAATATGCCGTGCTCTTCTTGCTGAGGTTGTTCATCAAGGTCTGATTCGGATTTGTTACCACCACCACCTCTGAACATCCGAATATTACCTGAAGATGGATCCTCCTCAATATTGGTATTGAAGCTACCTGTTACTTGCCGTAGTTGGATAATTTTCTTTATTGCGTGGTATAAAATAATCGAATACAGAAGTACGACGACGATAATTGGAATGGATCCCATTAGGACGGTTAACAGTACTAGCCCTTTGGGTGCAAGAAGTATGAACCAGCATATGCTCCCATTATTCGTATCGCCGTACCACCCCATCAGCGGCATGAAGCCGATGATGAGTCCTGAAAAGAAAAATACTTCGTATTAATTTGTTTAATAAAAGAAATAAAACCACCTTTAACAATAATTTGAAAATAAGTAATATAATAATAGTACAGTAACTAGAGGTTTTAACTTCGGAATAATGTCATATTGAACGGATTTCGTTCATTTTTGGCAGTATAATAGTAAATGCTTCACAGAAAAGTTTCTATATTGTGCGGGGGTTTGCTAATTTATCGAGGGTGGATGCCACTCCCTCTCAAGGGGTGGCACTTAAAAAATATATTTATTTATTGGAGCTGAAATAGAATCAAATTTTAAGAAAAAAAGGTTCTATGCAATTTTTCACATAAATTGAATTTTTAAGCGATTTTAGCTTAAAAAAAAGGTATTTCCAAACGGCTTTCGTCAAGTATCTCGAAAAGTATTACTTTATCGAAAAAATGTTAAAGACCAATTACAGAAAGTATAAACTGGGAATTAATTATATTTTTTGTTAATTGATGTAGGATTAATAATTTCGGAGACATTTAAGTTTATATTTGGTATCCAAGTGTTTCGAAATTACCTTTAAAGTTTAAAATGTATTTTTTTTCTAAAGCAAGTGCTTTAAATGAGCAAAAAAATTGAGCATCTAGGTAATGCTACATCTCAACCAAAAACTGTATTTGAGATAATGTTTTTAAATTACTGGCTAATTAGAGTAACAAAATGGCGACCTTTTTATATAAAAAAATATAAATACGCACATTTTTCCATCATAATTTCTTTATTTCTTATGCTACAGGAACGAGTAAAAAATAATTTGAGAGTGCAATTAATTGTCTTTAATTTCATTTCTTATCATGCGTTACGTAGGTGTCACAATTTCTGAGATATTTAACATTTAAACTGCATTTTTCGTCTTATAAACGTTCGGACGCCATTTGTATACTTTCATATCTCCGAAACTATTAAATCTATGTAAATAGATAAACAAGCGAAATTCATTATCAGTTTATGAGCTTTATTTTTGGTCTCTACCCATTTTTCAATAAAACTAATATTTATAGATATATTTGGAAGAGGAAGAAAAATTACGTTTTATCGAAAATACCTTTATAGTTTAAACTGTATTTTTTTTTGTATACAAACCAAAAAAAAATCGAGCATCTACGTCATGCTATATATTAATGAAAAACAGTGTTTGAAATTCCTTTTTTTTTAATTACTGGCTAATTACAGTAACAAAATGGCGACGTTGTTAATAAAAAAATGTGTAGATGCACATTGCTTCGGTCATAACTTCTTTGTTTTTTGTGCTACAGAAACAAATAAAAAAAGAGTTGAAAGCTTAATTAATGACCTATTATTCTACCTATTAGCATCCTTGACGTAGGTGTCACAGTTTTTGAGATATTTAACACTCACTCCAAATAATTATCTTATGGACACTTGGATGCCAAAGGTAAACTTAAATATCTCCGAAATTATTAATCCTACATCAATGAACAAAAAATATAATTAATTCCCAGTTTATACTTTCTGTAATAGGTCTGTAACATTTTTTAAAAATCGAAAATTTGAAGTCGTTATAACTTAAAAACTATCAATTTATGTGAAAAATTGCATAGAACCTTTTCTTCTTAAAATTTGATTCTACTTCAGCTCCAATAAACATACCACCCCCTGAGATGGGGTGCCATTCACCCCCCTATAAATTAGCAAGCCCTCGCACAATATAGAAACTTTTCTGTGAAGCATTTGCTATTATACTGCCAAAAATGAACGAAATCCGTTCAATATGACATTATTCCGAAGTTTTGCATATTTTTTTACCTCTAGGTACTGTACTATAATGCATAATAGATTTTAATAAAAAAAAAATTTGAAATATTTTTTAAAAAATAACGACTTGAAAATTGCCATTTTAGCTTGAGAAAACTAGTATTTTAAAACGCTTTTTATCGAATAACTCGAAAATTTATATAAGCTGACTTTCATTTATTTTTTCAGTTTTTGTAGGATTAAAAGTTTCGTAGACGTGGAAGTTTAAAGATGACGTCCGAACATTTGTAAAACAGATTATTTAGTTTAAATATTAAATATCTCAGAAACCATGGCACTTCCGTCAAAATACCAACGACTAAAATTGAATATTACTAATTGAGCTTTCAAATGTTTTTTCTTTGTTTCTGTGGCTTAGAAGACAAAGAAGTTGTGATGACCAGGCCCCCCACATCAAAACATGGGCCCCGGTACCTAAATAACTGGCGGCCCCCCGCGCCTAATAATTGATGAGCGGGAAAAATTTTTTTTGTCAGGATCTCTGGCGGACCCCCGCTACGGGCCCCTCGGAAGCCAACGGGTCCCCGCGCTTAATAATTGATGAGTGGGGGGGAGAAATTTGAAAAAAAATTGTCAAGATCTCTGACGGAAACCCGGGCCCCTAAACTCAGTGCCCAATAGCCCCCCTCCCCATACGGGAGGCCTGGTTGTGACCGAAACAATTTTTACTTCCATATCCAGTGGAAGTATACTAACGCAAAAAGAAATTGAAAATTTTTATTGTTTAAAAAGGACTAGAATGTCATGAAACGTCGAGATTTTAAGTTTATGTCGGTCTGTCTGTAACTTTTTTCTGCGCACGATTATTCTGGAACCGTTTAAGATATTGACTTGAAATTTGGTACACATATGTATTTTAACGAGATCTGGAACTAGATTATATGTTGATCTTATTTCGTTGAAGGGTTGGGGGGTAAATTTGGGTAAATGGGTAAATCAAGCAAGTTAGAGTCCATTTAGTGTATATAAGAGGAGCTAAGGTCTCAAAGAAAATTTTGGCATTAGCCACCCCCACCCCATTATAAAAGGGGATGAAAAAAAATTGTGATTTAGTGTGTGTACTGTCGTGCGCAAAAAAAATAAAACGTATTTTTGCTAAAATCTAGTTGTGTACATCTAACTTTAATTTTTGTGACATTGTCAGTTATTTGTAAAATTCATTGCAAGTGTGCAAATAGAGACAGATTTACTTTAGAAAAAAATAGTTGTTCTATTTTTTTTGCTCACGATAGTACCAGAACCAAAGGCCTCAAAATATTTTTTTAATTCGTCCATCCTATCACTACCCCCACCCCATTACCGATGTGGGATATCGTTTTATGAGTTTTTGGGGTAGACGATTTTAAATATTGTATTATTAAAATTCTATAAACAATTATTTCCACAAACAAAATTTTTTCGCTGTAAGAGACTTGGGTAGCAAGTCTGGATGTGGAAGTAGTGATTCCTTGGACAGCGGTTTTTTAGTTATGATAATTATTTTGTAATTACGTTTTATAAGCCATTGAAAGCTGTGTTTGACTTTGACTACATATTCTAGACAGCCTTAGCTTTGAAATTGGCAGTTGTCAACTTAGGTGGTGTGATTATGTTATGTTTATATCATTATGTTACTACGTATAGGTATAATACAATACTACAATTTACAAGTTACATACATTTTTCGTGTTGGTACTGTCAAAAGCCGATCTAAGTTAGTTTACCACCAATAATGGCATTTGGTTGGTGCAGTGTTGTCAAAAAACGAGCATTCATTGGTTATCGCGTTAATGAGTGAAATAATCTATAAAATGTGTACCATTTTTGTCTATACCTATATATTGTTTTTACTTACCAATCATCCATGATAGACATATAAGTAATCTAGCTCTAGTTGGATACACCCATGTTTGGTATTTCATACCATGAACAATATACAAAAAGCGGTCGACGGCAATTAATCCAACCGAGTAAATGGACGTCAGTGTGCTGGAAACTATCATGCCTACAAAACAATACATTAATAACTAATGATACAACCGCTAAGCGTACTTCTGTATGTCATTCATTTACCAGAGATTCACCCATTTGGATATTGTTGGTAAGTGTCCAGTAATTAAGAAAAAATTGGGTGATGGTCTGTGCGACTGGCCATTTTGGAGAATCGATGCCATCTTTGATGCTTATTGAAAATACACTGCATAGGCATGTGAGGTATCATTTTACATGTTTTTTAGGGTACTGAATACGTTCCTGATAGTATAAATACTGAAAAGTGGTTACTATTCATTATTTAGTAAAGGCAGATACTAAACAGATTTACATTGTTTTATAAAACACGAAGTAACATAAAATGAATAAGTCAGTGACATCACTAGTTTAAGTATATGACATGACTAATATATAACAAAAAAACAATATTTGACTCTTTATATTTATAATTCTAAACAGCAGACGTAATAATTTACGTTGCAATATTAGAAAACTTATTACGAATCAATAATGGCTACATTTCTGCAATGACAGTAAATGCAACAAGATATTGCATTAGAAAAACAAACATGAATCTCTTGCACACTTTAGACATGAGCAACTAGGTACAAGTTCGTTGATGTGGCTGAAGACAGAAACGAAATCAGAAATGAGAAACGATTATTTACAGTAGACCAATGAAGTAATGCACATGAAGTTAAAATCTTTGTAATTACAGAATTGAAAAGTATTTTCCCATAAAACCAAACATGTATGTTGAAAAGGGTTGAGCAGCTAAAGTTATCTGAAGCAAAACATGGATTTTAAGAGGGCGAAACACCCCAAAAACTGTAAACTGTAAAAATATGATAACTATAAAATAACTATTGTAAAATAGTAGACTGTAATACAAGTGTGGCAAGGGCTTCATGACAAAACGATGTATGAAAGTAGGAACACGAGCGCAGCGAGTGATCCTATCATACGAGTTTTGCAATGAAGCTTGCCACACGTGTGTTACATACTATTTGTTCTACGGTTGTGAAGTTATTTCCCTTTTCAAAGTCTTTCCAAAATTTTAAATTTGCTGCTTGTCAGATTTTATTTAAAGTGACATTTTCCGCTGTCATTCTGAAGTAAGAAAATTTGACTTTGTAATTGCAATTCATGTGTAATTAATGTACATTTATAGAATTTAATTGTTATTACCAGTAAGTAATATAAAATTCTTTAAGGTAAACACACTATTTTATTCCGGTGCGTGAAGATGTAATCAAGACGTGTGGCAAATTCTTTGCCGCACGGCGTGCGGCAAAGTGATATTTTCTGCACTCATTTTGAAGTTAGAAAATTTGACTTTCAGCACAATCGCAGAAAAAAGTTTTTAAGACTCATATTTTAAGGTGTGATAGAAAAGAGCATTTTCAATATTGCATAATTTTGATTTAATGAAAAACAGAGTTTAAGAGGGTAAAACACCCCAAAAACAATCTAAAAATAATGTAACTATTGCAAAATAGTTTTTAACACTTTTCTATTTTACGGGGTGATAGAAAAGAGCATTTCCAACATTGCATAATTTTTATTTAATGAAAAACGGGGGATAAGGCGGTGATACACCCCAAAAACTATATAAAAATTGTAAAAATGTTTAGCGCTTTCAGATTTTAGAGGGTGATAGAAAAGACTATTTCCAAGATAGCGTAATTGGGATTTAATAAAAAACAGAGTTTAAGAGGGTAGTAGTAGTTAGTAGTAGTACTGTTGTTTTTACTAGGCAATCAGGCCGGGATGGCCCATTTTGCTCTAGGGATCTACAGTTTAGCGTGGACTCCAAACCACGGTCCTCGACCACCAACTTTGACCCTTTAAGAGGGTAAAACACCCCAAAAACTATCTAAAAATTATGTAACTATTGCAAAGAAGTTTATAACACTTTCCTATTTTAGGGTATGTTAGAAAAGAGCATTTCCAATATTGCATAATTTTTATTTAACGAAAAACAGAGGATAAGGGGGGTGATACTCCCCAAAAACTATATGAAAATTGTAACAATGTTTGGCGCTTTCAGATTTTGGAGGGTGATAGAAAAGACTATTTCCAAGATAGCATAATTGGGATTTACTAAAGAACAGAGTTTAAGAGGGTAAAACACCCCAAAAACTATTTAAAAATAATGTAAATACTGCAAAAAAGTTTCTAACACTTTCCTATTTTAGGGTATGTTAGAAAAGAGCATTTCCAATATTGCATAATTTTTATTTAACGAAAAACAGGGAATAAGGGGGGTGATACACCCCAAAAACTATTTAAAAATAATATAAAAATTGTAAAAATTTTTCAGGCTTTTAGATGTTTGAGGGTGATAGAAAATACTATTTCCAAGATAGCATAATTTGGATTTAATAAATAACAAAGTTTAAGAGGGTAAAACACCCCAAAAACTATCTAAAAATAATGTAACTATTGCAAAAAGTTCCTAACACTTTCCTATTTTAGGGTTTGTTAGAAAAGAGCATTTCCAATATTGCATAATTTTTATTTAACGAAAAACAGGGGATCAGGGGGTGATACAACCCAAAAATTATATAAAAATTGTAAAAATTTTTAGCGCTTTCAGATTTTGGAGGGTGATATTTCCAAGATAGCATAATTAGGATTTAATAAAAAACAGTGTTTAAGAGGGTAAAACACCCCAAAAACTATCTAAAAATAATGTAACTATTGCAAAAAAGTTTTTAACACTTTCCTATTTTAGGGGGTGATAGAAAAGAGCATTTCTAATATTGCATAATTTTTATTTAACAAAAAACGGGGGATAATGGGGTGATACACTCCAATAACTATATAAAAATTGTAAAAATGTTTAGCGCTTTCAGGTTTTGGAGGGTGATAGAAAAGACTATTTCCAAGATAGCATCATTGGGATTTAATAAAAAACAGAGTTTAAGAGGGTAAAACACCCAAAAAACTATCTAAAAATAATGTAACTATTGCAAAGAAGTTTATAACACTTTCCTATTTTAGGGTATGTTAGAATAGAGCATTTCCAATATTGCATAATTTTTATTTAACGAAAAACAGGGAAGTGCTAAAAATTTTAACAATTTTTATATATTTTTTGGGGTGTATCACCCCCTTATCCCCTGTTTTTCGTTAAATAAAAATTATGCAATATTGGAAATGCTCTTTTGTAACATACCTTAAAAGAGGAAAGTGTTGGAAACTTTTTTGCAATAGTTACATTATTTTTAGATAGTTTTCGGGGTGTTTTACCCTCTTAAATCCCAATTATGCTATAGTGGAAATAGTCTTTTCTATCACCCTCCAAAATCTGAAAGCGCTAAAAATTTTTACAATTTTTATATAGTTTTTGGAGGTATACACCTCCTTATCCCTTGTTTTTCGTTAAATAAAAATTATGCAATATTGGAAATGCTCTTTTCTATCACCCCCTAAAATAGGAAAGTGTTAAAAACATTTTTGCAATGGTTACATTATTTTTAGATTGTTTTTGGGGTGTTTTACCCTGTTAAACTCTGTTTTTATTAAATAAAAATTATGCAATATTGGAAATGCTCTTTTCTATCACACCCTAAAATATGATAGTCTTAAAAACTTTTTTACAATAGTTATCTTATAGTTATCATATTTTTACAGTTTACAGTTTTTGGGGTGTTTCGCCCTCTTAAAATCCGTGTTTTGCTTTAGATAACTTTAGCTGCTCAACCCTTTTCAACATACATGTTTGGTTTTATAGGAAAATACTTTTCAATTCTGTAATTACAAAGATTTTAACTTTATGTGCATTACTTCATTGGTCCACTGTAGATAATCGTTTCTTATTTCTGTATAGAATCAAGTTGCGTGATGTCGTCATTTAAATATGTTATACATAAATGTGTGTTGTAATAGGCCCTTAAAATGTGTCATCTAATTGATGTACTGGTTGGTGGAAGGTCTTCTATGAAAATGTTTTTCCCATGTGTGTAAATAAACATTCGTAATTCGTCCATTTTTTTACAAACTGATCATTTTTTCAAAACTTGCACGAGATATTTTTCTGCCAATTGTATCGACTGCTCCATTACTTCACTCGCGGGAATTCCGAAGTTTGTGAGAAATGCTTCGGGTGTACATGCAATTCCAGCATGTTTTTTACCTACTTTGCTAGTGCAGTCTGGCCCAGTTAGGACGTGTAAAGCAGGAAGTACATGGCATATTGCAATTTGTTCAGCCATTATCTGAAAGGGAACTTGGCGCGTCGTAGGTCCAACATCTAGACGAATCCACAATTCCTTCAGTCCAACATTCTTGAAGGTAGTCCAATGATATAACAGAAGAACCAGAACGTCTGTATCATTCGATAATACCATCACTCTCTGATACCCTCTGTTGCATGTTTAATATGGGGCATAATACGGAGATCTGCCTCCTCTTACATAGCAAATTGTAGTTATTCATGGGATTGCATTAAATTGGCTTGCTGTATGGACATACATGTGGTTGGGTTAGGAAATGATGTTGCACTACAGAAGATCTGCATATTTGGCCATATATTGCTGTATTTTTCTAGTAAATTTGATTTAAAACAGACTTGAAGTTTATCTTTGTTGGAACTAGAAGACCAAAATGTATATTTTTGTACAGGAATAGGTGTTTTATTTTTAATTTTTCATTCAATTCAATTCAATTTATTCACCTTTAAATGCCACAATGGTACAATTACAATTGTTGTACAATGGATAAGGTATGTCAGTTTGTACAAAAATTCATAGGAAACATACAAGAAAATATATAAATATAAAAAAACAATATATAAATTAATTATATATAAGGTTCTATATACCAATAGGTATACTTCGTTATAAAAAGTAGATAAACATAAAAGGTAAGTAACAAACGAGAAATATGATACAGACATTACGATTAACTATGACTAGGCATTATAATAACACTGAAAGATTGTTAAAGCTGTAAGAAATCAAAAAATCTCATTTTCCTGCAATTTAATATGTTGTTCAAATTCATTGATTTTGTAAAAAACATTATCTGTTAACATGTTTTTAATTTTGTTTTTAAATTGTTTTGGGGATTTCAAATTTTTTGTTTCGTGTGGTAACATATTATAACAGTAGCAACCGGTATAATATGGTGATTTTTTGTAGGCTTCACTGCTGCATTTTTTTATGTAAAAATTATTATTATTTCTTGTGCTGTATTTGTGAATGTCAGTGCATGTTTTCAATTTATCTTTGTTGCTATGAATATGCTGTAATAATTTTAATAAATATATTGAAGCTACGGTTAATATTTTTTTCTGTTTAAAAATGTCTCTACAGGAGTCCATACGCTTTAAGCCAAATATAAGGCGTATTATTCTCTTTTGTAGAATAAATACCCTTACATTAGAAGTTGCTTGTCCCCAGCCAATAATATTATAACAGATCGCTGAGTAGGCTAATGCGTAATACACGTTAATTTGAGCCTTCTCATCAAGTGCACTTTTTAGAGAGAATATGGCATAGTAGGCCTTGTTAAGTTTACTGCAGACATGTTCAATTTGCTCATACCATGATAGCTTGGAGTCGATGTAGGATCCCAGGAATTTTACTGTCCTTTGGTTTTCTACCGCCTGATTCTCTATTTTCAAATTAAAAGTAGATGGGTCTTATTTTTATTTAAAAATTCTGTAGCCACAGTTTTTTCCGCATTGACGACAAGATGATTGTTTTGACACCACTCATAAAATTCTTTTATGGCATGTTGGGCTTTTTTTATCGCCGCATCGCCATTAGCATCTGTGACAACCACCGTTGTATCATCGGCATATATAAATATTCTCCCATCGGTGATATGATTCGGCAAGTCATTAATATACAAAAGAAACAGCAATAGTCCCAGAATTCCCCCTTGAGGAGTTCCAAGCTCAACATCATAAATATCGGAGGTACTCTGTTCCACCTTAACTGTTATTTTTCTACTGGTCATGTATGAAATGATCCAATTATTAATGGAGCCTCTTATACCTAGTGCATCCAATTTCTGGGCTAAATATGTAGGGTCAAGAGTATCAAAAGCTCGTGACAAGTCAAAAAATATGCCTATTACACACTCCTTTTTGTTTAATTTGTCATGAGCATACTGCACTAATTCAACTGCAGCACTTTCAGTTGAAAGCCCTTTTCGAAACCCGTGTTGACTGACGGTACGTAATTTATGTTTATTAATAAAGTTAATATTAATATTTTGGATATAGGACTTAACGTCGTGACAGACCTGTAGTTTTCAATTTGTTGGGGATCACCCCTCTTAAAAATTGGCGTAACTTTTGATATTTTTAGCCGCTTAGGAAAAGTTCCAGCTAGTACGGATTTGTTTATTATTATTGTTAAATAGCAAGCTAATTCGTTGCAACATTCTTTAATAAGACTTACTGGGACTTCGTCAATTCCGACTGACTGTTTATTTTTTAAATTCATTATGATTTGGATAACTTCGCCTTCCGTGTAGGGCACAAAGCCCATTGAGTAACTATTTACTTCACAGGTTGTACACGTATTGACATTTGGAGGAAGTTGTCCAACAATGTTTTTTACAGATGTTGCGAAGTGCAGACCAAAAGCATCTGCAATCATTTTTCTCAGTAATTATTTCATCCTGTAAATTAATGTTTATGATTTTAGAATGAGTATTTCTGTTTAGTTTTTTATTTACTAATTCCCACAGTGTCTTAGGTTTGTTATCAGAATTACTTATTATATTTGAGTAGAATTCTCTCTTTTCAGTTTCGATTTTTTTTGTTAATTCTTTTTTCTTTAATATATAATTATTGTGACTTACTCTTTCACCGGGTACTAATTTTCGCAACCAATTCAATTCTCTGAGCTTATTCGATTCAATCCTTAGACCCTGGGAGTATCTAAAGTTATATTTATTATTTTGACAGTTTCTCGATATTTTCTTTTTTGGATGAGAGATTAAAAAACACCAATGAAAATGCGACCAAAACAAATCGAATGCTGTATTTATATCATCGAATGGAACGAGGTCTATATGCTCAGCATTGAATAACGTACGGAACTCCCAGACTGTGGTTTGGTTTATGATTCTCCGATGTATATATTCTTTTACGTTTTTTGTGTCAATCATACTAGACCAGTAGAAAAATTGAGCTGAGTGATCAGAAACCCTGACATCAATAGTTTCTGCATAAATGTTTTCTTTAATATTTGTTACTATATAGTCTATTAATGACGAGCTTACACCAGACTGAGTATTGGCGATTCGCGTTGATTGATTTATTAGCGACGATAAATTAAATGGAGTGAAGGTTGATTGATCCACATTCCTGTTTGTGAAAAGTTTGTCATCATAAGTTTCATTAAGTTTTGTACTAATTTCAGTTAAAGTAATACCAATTCCACATTTCAACTGTGGAGTGATCTCATTTATAACAAGCGCAATTGTTTCTTCTTTAGATAACTTTGTTGCTTCTCCTTCACTCGATGCTGATAATTTTTTCATTTGACTTTCATAGTGATTAAAATATGTAGGCACATATACAAGTGGGGTGATAGAAAAGGTCCTTCGCCAGAACATTCTTATAATCCCTAAGGTCAGCAGTGCGAGTGAACACATCATCTTTGAAGAAGCGCGATGCTTTAAAAAAATGTTTTGCTCTCTCAGTTTCGGAAATCTTGTATTTATTCTAATCTCGTTGATGTTCATTGCTTCCGCATATAACACAGTTTACTTGTCGCACATTGGTATTATACAATTGGTGCAGGAACAGGATTTATTGACGAAAGAGTTTGTCTTACTTCTTTTGTTACTGCGATATCATCGGTTTGCAATGGTTCTTGATTAATAAGTTTTCTACGCTTAGCGATCATCCTCTCTTGTGATTGTAGTTTTAGTTTTAGTTATAGCATGCATTAGTTACATGGCAATTCAAGGTGCTACCTCGCCCCATTTGCGTGAGTCTGTTGAAAGTTTCATCTTGGCGAATATCACCAGCTTCCCAAACTCGTTTTAGACAATTTTCCGTTGATAACGGCTCAACTTCAACAAATTTTTGACATATTACACAGTTCAGATTCAATTGAAATTTTTCTTCTTATTAACGATATACCTTCTGGCTCCATATTGTAACCACTCATTTTCAATCACTCTTGACTACAATAGACGTGAAAATAGAGAAACACAAAATTAATCAATGCAAGCAGAAATGATTTACATATTCACTAATAATTATTTTACATGACATATAACAATTTTTGTTAAAATGTTTTTTTGATGTCTTCAACGTGTTCAGCACCCTGAAAACATGTAAAATGACACCTCACATGCCTATACAGTGCATTTTCAATAAGCATCAAAGATGGCGTCGATTCTCCAAAATGGCCACTCGCACAGACTATCACCCAATTTTTTTTCAATCACTACACGAGTACCAACAATACCCAAATGGGTGAATCTTTGGTAAATGGATTACATACAGAAGCGTTGTCAACAAATGGACTATAACCATTCCTATCAATTTGCATTGAAAATAAATTACTTACCTAATTGAACAGCGCAAAGGTAATGATCTCTTTTTGCTTTGGGAAACGTCTGGCCAAAGACCACTGCGACTCCTGTAATTAGATCTGTCATGGCAACGTTACCAAGAAATAAGTAGGTAGATCTGGGTTGCTGCCCTGAAAATTATGTTTTTTAGAATCGTAAATTAACATATTTGCAGATTTCATAGGGATTTCGTATGGAGGGTTAGGCATTGACGACGGAAAACTTTTTTTTGAGGAGGAGGAGGGGAGGGGTTGCAGCCCATTATCTTCTTAAATGGATAGATGATGTAGGAAAGGGAATTTTAAAATTAAGCTATATGTTTCTTTGTATACAGTATAAATAGCCTTTTTTCAGCACAAGGGAGAAAATTAGGAGATCAGTTGTAAGTCGGAATTCACAATTGTAAGTTGGAATTCACAATTGTTAAGTCGGAATTCACGGGGATGAAATAGGTCTACAAATACACGAATACTGTACTGGAAGCGCATTTCATTAACAATATTGGCATCATCTGCGGATTATTACAACTAAAATACATTAAACAATATATCAGGGTTTATAGCGACCTGGAAAAGCCAGGGAATTTGAAGGTGGCCAGGGAAAATTTTAGTAAATTTCAAGTCAGGGAATCCCCCCCCCCCGATCAATTTTTTTTTGAGATTTGTACTTCTAGTTTCGTGCCGATTATTTAGTGACGCTGCAGTGCCTCCCCCCTCCCGTTCATTAATGATTAGACCTGGAAAAACTTTCCAATAGCCTTGGAACACCTGGAAAAGCCAGGGAATTAAAAGTTTGAAAAATTGCTATGAAATCTGTATATTGTAAATGCTGTATACTAAATTAATGTCATGTTCAACATAACTCACTAACCAATATAGGGTGCTATTTGGGATAAGGCCTTTGTCACTATTCATACTCCTTTTACGTTTTGCAATTTCTAAGATTTCAAATGTATTCATGATTGTTATGCTAAACTGAGCAATACTAGACTTTTTACGTGTTTGAGATGGATCATATTATGCTCCTTGAAGCTATCAGTCCAACATACTTCAAATTACAGCTGATTTCGTACCTTTCATCAGATTCAACCTTATGCTTTAGTTTACTATGATAAATAACCGAAGGTTATAATTATGAATGTAATGAATTTAATAAAAAATAGCAAAACGCTTTAGAAAGCACAGAAGTTGCAAAATATAAAATTTGTGTGAACATTGACAAAGGCCTTATTCCAAATAGCCTGCTTTTTTGGTTAGTAGGTCATGGTTTGTCGAACCAAGCCAGATTTTAGGTAGAGGTGGCGGTTAAAATCGCTGACTTTTATTTGGTATAAATACAGCATACATTCTCAAAGGACCCCACACAAAAATGTAGGAAAAGTTGTTCTGTAAAAATTTTTGAAATTTTGGGAAAAAGTTCACCTGGTTATACTGAACAAAAGTTCTCATGGGCATGATGCTCAAAATTCAATAGTTCGGCCGCTGTGGCCTTTAAAGTCTAAAAATATAAAGTTCTTAATATAGTTCCCTGAGTTAAAGTTCTGTGTCTGACTGGACTGCAAGACATCTCCCCCATTTTCCGATTTTCCGGTACTATAAATTCGCTTATTATTTTTATGTAAATTTTGTAGTGGTATGAAAAATATCCTTTTTATATGTGGTTAAGTTCACCCCATTTTTATATGCACACAAAAAAGCTGCCTACCAAGCTAATATAATGTATTACTTAATACATAAAACATCATTACTCTTAATTACTCTTATTTAAGGTATGTTCTGGCATGATTAAGAAAAGAAATAAACGGAAACACGCCTCTTTTAATTAATATTTCTAACTCTTGAGATCTAGTACGCGAGTCACCGGTAACTAGAACTGCGCGGAGTTTATTGTCGGCGTTAATGCCAGGATAACAGATAAACAGAGCCGTATTTTGAATTTATCTGTCAGTGTCGCAAAGGACGAGCAATGCGTCCACCAAGGCATAAAATATTCCTATCTTGACGCAAAAGAGACGCAAGAATTTGAACTATGGCTCTTTAGTACTTTGGTCAGCATGTAATAGCGCGACTTTGATATTTTTCTGGCTTTTTTTATTTGCAATAAACATTTGTAAGCAACTATACTATTTCATATATTACACAGCCCCACAAAAAAAAAAGTTCAAAGCAGCGAACCAGATCCATGTATTCCTATGTATTTTCGGTCGCCGAATCCGAATCCGGGGTCAAAAAAAATCGTACACTCCCAAAATCATTAGCTAGAGCCAAAAAACACCCCTGAAATGTAAAAAGAAATATTAAAAAAGGGTAAAAAGAATATTAAGCTACGAGAATAGTTGTTACATCTTAATCAATCAAATGATACAAATTAAAGTTAAACAGCAGCGTACATACAATAGATATGAAACACAACCCCGGGGAGGGGCGAAAACTAGCCTCCATATATAAAAAAATCGATCCAAAACAGCAATGACTGCTGAAAAACCTCAAAATGTCTAAGTTTTGTTAAAGTGATAAGAAACTGCATTAGGTCCGACGTAATCTTCATAAACTGCCCCCATAGAGTTGAGAACAACCAGCCCAAAGTTTAAAGGACACAAGAAAAACAAGAAAAAACGTAAAATGCAACAGGATTTCTATTTTCATGGATGCTCTGATTGGCTGAAATTGCGTAGTACTCTAAAATAGAAATAGAAACTTACGTACCATCAACATTCTACAGTGTCAATCGTCAGAGGGTGTGAAAACTACCCCCCATGTAAGATTTGACTATAAAAAGTTACAGTGACTTCTATAAAAATTCGAAATACCTGCGTTGTGTGGAAGAGAGAAGAAACTAGACTATGTTCTACGCTGTGCTTGAAAACCACCCCCACGGGGTTGAGAGAAACTATGGAAATGAAGCGAATAAGCAACAGCATAGCTTTTTCGTTACATCTTGAATTACGGTAGTTTACATCCTTTCTGGGGGTGTTACTTAATAACATTTATAGGACATGAGTTTCAAACTCTAAGTGTGCAACACGATTTTTGCCAATCATAGCATCCATAAAAATGTTAGTTTCTCTCTGTTTTTGCAGCACTCTACAGATATAGGGGTAGTATCTCGCAACCCCGTGGGGGCGGTTTTCAAGCACATCGTCGAACATAGTCTAGTTTCTTCTCTCTTCCACACAACGCAGGTGTTTCGAATTTTTATAGAAGTCACTGTAACTTTTTATAATTAAATCTTACGTAGGGGGTAATTTTCACACCCTCTGAGGGTTGACAGTGTAGGATGTTGATGGTACGTAAGTTTCTGGTTCTATTTTAGAGTACTACGTAATTTCAGCCAATCATAGCATCCATATAGAAAATAGAAATCCTGTTGGATTTTACTTTTTTTCTTGTTTTTCTCGTGTCCTTTGAACTTAAAGGTGGTTGTTCTCAACCCTATAAGGGGCAGTTTATGAAGATTACGCCGGACCTGATGTATTGTCTTAACACTTTAACAAAACTTAGACATTTCGAGCTTTTTCAGCAGTCATTGCTGTTTTGGATCGATTTTTTTATATATGGGGGCTAGTTTTCGCGGTTGTGTTTTATATCTATTGTATGTACTGCTGTTTAACCTTAATTTGTATAATTCGATTGATTAAGAAGTAACAACTATTCTCGCTTAATCTTCTTCTTGGCTCTAGCTAATGATTTGGGGGTGAACGATTTTTTTTGACCCTGAATTCGGATTCAGCGACCGAAAATACATAGGGATACATGGGTCTGGTTCGCTGCTTTGAACTTTTTTTTTTGTGGGGTTATTAGTGAGCCTCCATGTCTGTTCAGTTCTCTTTGGAGGTCATACGAAAATTATTATTATTCGGATATTAACTTCTAATCAAATAAACAGTTATTAGGAAGGAAAAAAAATGGTATATTCAATTCACCTCTCGATTTTCTATGAGCATAAATTTTTTCAAATTTTCGCCTCCCTTAGTTTTTCCTTTATATGTAAGTATCGATGAAAATTTTATTATATAATAATTTCAAATAAACGTGTAAAATTAGGCAGTTGGACAAAAGCGATAAAAGAACAATGTATATACTTATCCAAAACGTATGGCAATCTGAAAAACAAACTGAAATACTTACCTTTTTTCAAAATAAGCCCACTTGAAATTACAACTGCTAAATTTGTTAGTATTATTAGCGTTCCTATCGTCGGTATTAAATAATCGTACAGTAAAAAGGTCGTTTTTGTTCCTGAGGAATTTACGTCTATTGTATCATTTATATTCAATGTCTTATTGGCTTCGTGGTGGTTTAATAGATAATATTCTGTGGTGGTAGTCATTTCCATTTAACTGAAAGATTTGAAAACTTAAGTATTTAATAGTGGTTTAAATATTTGTAGTTATAGGTTTTTGAAGTTACTGTCACAAACTTCTAGAGCATTAAATCCTCTATAATTACTTCCACATCGAGGTCCACATCGTGGAAGTATAAGAAAAAAATGAAATTTTTTATTGCTCAAATAGGCTTAAAATGTCAAGAAACGTCCAGATTTTAAAGGCCATGGCAGGTTAAGATAAGTGTCCGCCTTTGCAACCTTTTTGCGTGTGTTCCTTCCAGGGATGTATCTTTGAGAAAGATACTACCACAAAAAGTTTTGACCTCAAAAACTTCATATCTGGAAAAAAATGTTTTTTCTTAATCAAGTGAACCAATTTGTTTGTATTTCACATATATTGTAAATATACTCAAGGCAATTTATTATTGATATTTTCATGAAATCTTTTCATGAAGAAAACAAAAATTGATGCTTTTGATTTTTTTGTAAAATGTATATACGTACTTACACGTTAGCGACCACCTTTATTTTTTTACTAATTATACACCATACAATAAGGTATAACAATATTTTTTACAAAACTTTATCGAAGTCAAATTGGCAAAGATAATGTTACGTGCTTACACCCCCCTTAGTAAACACCCTGCATCGTGGGTTCGGAAATTATGATACCAGGGTAACACTAAACAATAATGTATTTACTTACTACTAATTACAACAAATAAAGAAAAAGAGTATAAATTAGAAACTCGATATATTAATAAATATATAAATGAACAACTCCTTTTATTATACGTATTGAAAATTTTTTGGAGCGGCCTACGTATTTTTTTGAAATAACGAGATGTATTTTTCACAATACATACATTTTCTACAAAGTTCCACCGAAATGGTAATACATAAAAAATTATGTGTTTAATAATAAGAATACATAATAAAAAAACATGTTATGCTAATGATGTATGAATATTAGTCGTCTTCATCACTGTCCTCATTTATTGTAACACTGATATCTTCTGCGAATAATTTAGACAGTTTTATTGATGATTTCGGAATATCGTCGACCTTGCATGTGATAAATCCATCTCTAAGTAACAGAAAACTAATTTATTTTTTTTAACTTAAACATGAATTTATCATATGCAAGGTTTCTCGATAATATTCCGGAACCATCAGTAAAACTGTTTGCAGAAGATATCAGTGATATAATAAATGAGGACAGTGATGAAGACAACTAATATTATCATATATCATTAGCATACCATGTTTTTTTATTATGTATCCTTATTATTAAACACATAATTTTACCAAAGTAAAAAATTGCCCGCAAAATCCATAGAAAAAAAGACGTTGCCCAAGGAATCACATTTCCACATCCAGATTTTCTATCCAAGTCTCTTACAACGAAAAAAAAAAAAAATCAGAAAAACAAATCTTTTCAGAATTATATGAATATTAACGTGGCGACTTAGCCCGCAAGACCAAGGGAATGCTGCATTGCAAACGTTACATGTAATCATGTTTACCCTTTCACAGTATGACATCAAATATTAATAAATTAATTTTAATCTTGTTTTATCCTCCACCTCATCCAATCTTGTCATCTCCTGTTCCACCTTGTCCCACTTTGTCCCACCTTGTCCCATCTTTCCCTAATAACTTTTATTACCCTTAATTACCCCCCACTAATTACCTGCTAATTATCCCTACTAATTATTCCCTAGCCACGTCCCCTCCATCCCCCGTGATGTTACAAAAAGGGTGTAGGGAGGAGGTTTAGGTCTATAATACCCTACTCCGGCGAACTTTCGAAAACAAATTCTCGCACTTTCGAGAAAAATTTGGTGTACTTTCGTATATACAGGGTGTCCAAAAAGTCTGGAAACGGTCAAATATCTCGAGAAATACACATTGGATCCAAAAAAGAAAAAACACGTCCTTAATAATTTTGAAAGGGCTATCCAATGATACCAAACGCCACCCCTTGGAGTGGGGCGGGGGGCAACTTTAAGATTTTTTATTGCAGAATCGGATTCTACGGCAAAAATTACGTCAAGTTTGTCTGAAACGTTTTTTTCGATTCGTGACAGATGGCGCTGTAATCGCAAAAATATTTCTTTTCGTAATTTCTAAAAAATTCTACGGAAGAATGAAAAATAATAAAGAACGAGTTCATTTTCTTGAAAAAGCCATTCAATGGTGTTAAATTTAATAACTCCCCCGCAGCCCACCACCACCGTGAAGCAAGGAAAAACCCTCATTTTTTATTATTCGTGAAAAATGTTTAATTTTTGAGTAATATTTTTTTCGCCTTTTTTTTTGAATGAAATTTAATTGTTTGTTCACCGGAGTCTACATCCGCCAATAAAAAATATGGGATACCGTTTAAGATTTTAAGGTTGCCCACCATTTCCCCCTCATGGTGATGGGGGGGAAATTTAACACCATTGAATGGCTTTTTCAAGAAAATGAACTCGTACTTTATTATTTTTCATTCTTCTGTAGAATTTTTTAGAAATTACGAAAAGAAATATTTTTGCGATTACAGCGCCATCTGTCACGAATCGAAAAAAACGTTTCAGACAAACTTGACGCAGTTTTTGCCGCAGAATCCGATTCTGCAATAAAAAATTGATTTTTATTTAAGATTTTAAAGTTGCCTCCCGCTCCACTTCAAGAGGTGGGGGAGGTCGCGTTTGGTATCATTAGATAGTCCTTTCAAAATTATTAAGGACGTGTTTTTAATTTTTTGGACTCAATGTGTATTTCTCGAGATATTTGATCGTTTCCAGACTTTTTGGACACCCGGTATATTTGCACTCCAGTATGTGGAAATAATTGTTTATGGGACTTTAATAATACAAAATTTGAAATCGTCGACTCCAAAAACCCATGAAGCGATATACCACATCGGTAGTGGTGGTGGTAGGGAGGTGGATGGAGTAAAAAAATTATTGAGGCCTCTGACTCTGGTATGCACACTAAATTACAATTTTATTTTTTAATGAGGTGGGGGTGGTAATGGGGGTGACTAATACCAAAAAAAATTTTGAAACCTTAGCTTCTCTTATATATACTAAATACCAATTTTATGGACTCTTACTTACCCCCTTTACCCCCAACCCTTCGGAATAAGATCAAAATATAATCTAGTTGGAGATCTCGTTAAGATATATACGTGTACCAAATTTTACGTCAATATCTTAAACGGTTCCAGACAGGGATCGAGGATATATATCACTTGATATATATCATGATATATATCATGATATTTATGGAAAATATCACACCATAAATATCACCATAAATATCATGATATATATCGCAAATATAAAAATAAAACGCCTACGCCTATGGTGCGCGATTAAACACCTACGCCATTGGTGAAAAATATATATGTATATTTTTTAAATTAGTTTCATTTTAATACTTATAGGTACTTCTTTATTGTCCTTATAATACCAATATTGAACATCTATGAGAGCAATTTTGTTATGTTTTTTTAAGCCAAATTCTTTTCAGCTGCTTAGCTTTACAGTTGGACGGGGCAAGATCGTCATTTTAATTTTGATGTAACAAAACTCATGATTCTCTTCCCACTTGTACGAACCCAATGATACCTAAATGCAGCTGGGAGGATAGAGGAGGTAACCCGGGTAAAGTGATACATCATTGGGTCGTGAGAAGAACTTTCGGGCGGGTGCCTTGGGCACCCGAGGCAGCTGAACAGAATTTGACTTTATTTTAAATTGTTAGAATTTATGTTTTGTTTGTTACATTTTCAGAGCCAAGACATAATAAGCTTAAAAAACATTGAATAAAAACGATTTAAAATATGATATGCACTCTTTTAAATTCAATCGTGGTTTTATTTGCACGAATAAGTTACATGAATTAAAAAAATAAAAATAAATATCATAAATATCAAAAAGTGATATATATCACGTTTTTTGTGATATATATCAGTTTGTCTGATATTTATATAAATATCATGATATTTTCGATCCCTGGTTCCAGAGTAATCCTGCGCACAGAAAGAGTTACAGACAGACCGACAGCTAGAAATTTTTTGCTTAAACTTAAAATCTTTACGTTTCATGACATTCTAAACCTATCTGAACAATAAAAATTTTCAATTTTTTTTTTGCGTCACTACATTTCCACTGGATGTGGAGGTAATTAAATAGTGGTTTAAACATTGGGTTTGGGTTTTTGAATTCACTGAACACGAATTTATCAAAAATTATTCAAAATTCTGGAAGGTTGATGTCTACACATAAAAAACGGTTTTTGAAATCGATAATAAATAAATATAATATTTCTATTACTTTATAAATAAAAATGTCCTTTATTGAGGAATTACATGTTTTCATTTCTTTAAGCAAATTTTAGTAAATTCCATCAAATCACCTCGACTTTCTCAGAACGTTGCAGTTATAGGCTTTAGAGGTCGCCGAACCCAAATTTCATATCCAAAATTCAAAATTTAGGAAGTGGATTTTAGTTAATTTATAATCAAATTTTAATACTTCCTTTGAAACAAATTTTTCGAACTGTAATTGTTAAAAAAATTATGAAAAATGCAGCTTTTGCGAGATATTTTTGCCAGCTTTAACGTGGTTTAGTTAATTATATTTTTAAAATTTTGAAAGGGGCTCAGTTTACACTCATTTTACACAAACTTTTATTTGTAAGAAGGAAATATATTAGCACTTTTTATGTATGTAGCTTTTACCGTTCTTCCCGTATCACGGAAAAGCCATTAAAATGTAACTTTCGTTGTTGATAATTTTTAAACGCACCTGTATCGTTAAAATGAAAGAAACTTACGTGAAAATAGAAACTACCGGTAACTAAACGATAATATCAATTAATTTGGTGTTAATTGGCTGTGATAATTAACACTAACTGAATCCAGAAAAAAAGAGTAGGTATTTATATAAGTTGTAGATAAAGTGTGATATGGTATTTCATAAATACTGTTCAATTCTGGAACGGTAAATAATTATTAACAAGCTTTTCAGCACTATAACACGATCTATCCCTAGATTACTAATACTCTATATTTATGTATAAACAAATGCTTGTCAATAACAGGTCACTCTAGTATGCATTCTGTTTTAATTATATTTTTGTTTTCGCCCTAATTTTACGATTCGATTATTTGTTTTGTCTTATCAATTATCATTATACATATATGTATATATCACGATATAATGGAATGAAGGATGTCTAGTGAACCAGGAAGCAAAAATCCCCAGGCGACACGACGCCTCGCAAATGATTCAAAATCGGGATTTAGACGGTCGAAATTCTGAAAATTGAGGTTTATTTGTGATTATAATAACAGGGAAAAATATTCGAGAAATTCTAAAAATATGGGAGTAAAAGATGCATTAAAATTGACATATAAGACTAGAATTGAAATATAGGGTTAAAACTTGTGATATTTATAAAACGAGCTATGAATTCAGTACAATGTTTAAAAAGTTTTGGCTGTTTAGATAATGAATAATAATAATAATAATAATAATATGTTTATTAGCCAATTTAGATACATTTAAGTACATTTGGTAAGTCAGGTAAAACAAATATAAATACAGTAAATATATAAAAGTAAATATATATAAATAGGCAAATACTGAATTAAATAACGACAGTGTAGTAGGTACATTTAAGGGGTCTACACACGATCCAGCGGCAGGGAGCCAGTCTTGTCGGAATGCTTTGAACTCATTCGTAGAAGTGAACTGGTCCGCTGGAATTCCAATTACCTTCAAAGCGTGCCGACAAGGCTGGCTCCTTGCCGCTGGATCGTGTGTAGACCACTTTAACAAATAATAACAGTAAATACAATATTATTTACTTAATCTAAACACACAGATAAAAACACAATAAAAACAGTCTACCTTAAAAGAGACGGAGTTAAGGACATGTTTATACACATATTATTGCAACAAGAAAATAAAATATAATACTTAAAAATAAAAACAATAATAATAATATATTTGGTTTGAAGTAACCGTTACGATCCAGCGGCAGGGACCCGACATTGTCGGTACGCTTTGAAGATAATTGGAATTCCAGCGGACCAGTTCACTTTTACGAATGAGTTCAAAGCATGCCGACATGGCTGGGTCCCTGCCGCTGGATCGTGTGTAGACCCCTTAACAATTATCCTCATTCACTGAATAATATGTTTTTGAAATTAAAAATTCCTTTAATTTCCATTTAAACTTCTCTACTGATCCAATATTTTTTATTGCGTCTGGTAATTTATTATATAAGACTATATCAGAATGATTGGGTGAATTTTCATATAAAGTTGTAGAATGAACAAATCATTGCCCTTTCGAGTTGAATAACCATGAAAGGTTCCAATCTGTTGATAAGATTGTAGATTTGTCTTTATGCAATTCATTCATTTTAATATATATACATAGGATACAGTTAATATCTTATTTTTTTTTTTTTAAAGTGTGACCTACACGATTCTCTTTGATCCAAATCAAAAATTAATCTTAGTACTCGTTTTTGCAATATGAGAATTCTTTCTGCGCCACTAGAGTTTCCCCAAAGTGCTACATTATTCTGTATGGCTGAATATATTATTGCATAGTAGACTTTAATTAACTGGTTATTTGGAAAGACTTAAGCTGCAGTGTTGCATAGTATCCGCTATTAATTTTTACTTCCACATCCAGTGGAAGTACAGTAACGACAAAAACATTTTAAAAAATTTTAATGTTCAAATAGGCTTAGAATGTCACGAAACGTCGAGATTTTAAGTTTGAGCGAAAAAAAAAATTTCTGTCTGTCGGTCTGTCTGTAACTTTTTTTGTGCGCACGTTTACTCTGGAACCGTTTGAGATATTGACTTGAAATTTGGTACACATATGTACTTTAATGAGATCTAGAACTAGATTATATTTTCATCTTGTTCCGTCGAAGGGTTGGGGGATAAATTGGGGTAAATTTCGGGAAAATAAGTAAATCAAGCAGGTAAGAGTCCATAAAATTGGTATTTAGTATATACAAGAGAAGCTGAGGTCTCAAAAAAAAATTATGGCATTAGCCACCCCCATTACCACCCCCACCCTATTATTAAAGGGGATGAAAAAAAATGTGATTTAGGGTGTGTACAAGAACCAGAAACCTCAAAATGTTTTTTTACTTCATCCACCCCCACTACCACCCCTATCACCGCCCCCACCCCGCTACCGATGTGGGGTACCGTTTTATGGGTTTTTGGGGTAAAGGATTTCAAATATTATATTATTAAAGTTCCATAAACAATTATTTCCACATACAAAATGTTTTCGTTGTGAGTGACTTAAATAAAAAATCTGGATGTGGAAGTAGTGATTCCTTGGGCAGCGGTTTTTTACTTACGGCGTTTATGTGTGTCTGCCATCTCATATTTGCGTCAACATGTACACCAAGAAATTTTACACTGTCAACACAGTCAATCAATGCTCCATTTACAATTACATATTACTGTATTTGGTGGTGTCATTCTTTAATTATAAAAGTGCATGGATACTGTTTTATTTGCGTTTACCAGAAGCTTATTTTTATTGCACCAATTCGTAAATTGGCTGGATATAATATTTAGGTTATCTTGGAGTTCTTCATGAGTATGGGCAATTTGAGTACGAGTAGGGGGAATTTGATGAATGTTAATTCAACCGCCCATTTCTTAGGGTGCGTTTGCACGCATCCAGTAGTTTAGTCGAGTAGAGGCGGTCGAGTAATTTAGTAATTTAGTTAAATGTCTACCACACATGGCCTGTTTGCACGCATCCAGTAATTTAGTCGACTAGAGAACATATTTTCGCTCAAATCCCTCAATGTTCATGGCATTTTGAATTTGTGTATAAGCATTATTTCGCAGTTCTCTGTTTTTATAACAATCTAAGCGGGCATCCCACAAGCATTCGTGTTTTATGTACTCCTGCACAAATTTCAGTGTCGTTTCTTCAGACCACCTGGCCATATTTCTTATCAATACAATGAAAAACACAGCAAAATACACTTTACTGGACAGAAATAGTAAATAGAAATGTCCAAACGTTTCAAGAATACAGTAGTGACACTGGAACAAACCACTAAACTACTAAACCACTAAAACCGTGCACTCGACAGTTGCCATTTTACTATACTTTCCACTAAATCACTCGACTAAAAAACGCTGTCCGCATTGATCGAGTACTAAATTACTAAACGACTCGACTAAATTACTAAATGCGTGCAAACGCACCCTTAGGAAAGTTTCAAAGTAAACACTACTAAAGTCGTTGTAAAGGCCAATTTATTTTTAAAATTTTTTTATATTACATAGTCCAATTACCAAAGATGAAACGGGAAAAATGGACTGCTGAAATTCGGCACAAGAATATTATTAAAAAATGAAAAATGTTTACATCGCCAGGGGCCGCTTCATTGAAAAAAACAAGTTTAAATTTATCAATTTCTTTTGTAAGAGGAAATTTATAAAAAAAAGTCTCATAATTTTTGAATAAAATCGATAGTAAAATGGAATTTAAAAAAGTACAAAAATAAAATTTTTACAATTTTTTATTTTTATTTTTTTAATATTTTTGTGTTTAAGACTGTTTAATATATTTAGGCTTGTAAATTTAATAATATTTTTTATAATGTTGAATAAAATCTTTAAAAAATAAAATAAATAATAGAAAAAATGGAAAAAAAACTTTAAAAGCTTTCTTGTTCAACATTTTATATAATATAAAATAACTTTACCTGCTCGGTTGCTTATGTACTATCATGTCGCCAAATTTAATTAAAAGTGGCAGAGCATCCCAATAAGAAACAGAAAAATTAAGAAAATGCCACAACCAACATTTAGATAATATTTAGTGTAAGTGTTGACATTTTATTACATGAAATTTATTATATATACATTATAATTCCAAAAGAGAGAATGATGATTTAATGGTTACAATTTTGCATAGCGTGTGTTAGTGTGTAAACTAACACAGCAAACAGAACTATTAAAAAATGTTTTTTTTTTAAGTTTTAAACATTTCTAAGTAAAACAAATTAAAATATCTCGGAAACTATTAAGATTAAAACAATTGTACATGAGCTCTATTAACACCCCCTCAAAGAAATACTCCCATTTACCAATAACCCTGTACATGTACGTAGTCAAAAAGAGACTGGATTGGACCTTATAAAAAATTAACAACTTTGACAATGCGATATAGTGGCTGATAGTATGATTTGTTAATTTCAGAATTTATGACGTCATTCTGAGTAGTGTGCATCCATTATCGAACGCCCAACAGCCATTTTGGTACTGCTAGATCCTAGTAAAATAAAAAACCGCTGCCCAAGGAATCACTACTTCCACATCCAGATTCTCTATCCAAGTCACTCACAACGAAAAAACTTTGTATGTGGAAATAATCGTTTATGGAAATTTAATAATATAATATTTGAAATCCTCTACCCCAAAAACCCATAAAACGATACCCCACATCGGTAGTGGGGTGGGGGTGGTCATAGGGGGGTGGTAGTGGGGATGGATGAAGTAAAAAAATATTTTGAGGTTTCTGGTTCTTGTACATATACTAAATCACATTTTTTTTTCATCCCCTTTAATAATGGGGGTGGTAATGGGGGTGGCTAATGCCAAAAATATTTTTGAGACCTTGGCTTGTATGTACTAAATACCAATTTTATGGACTCTTACCTGCTTGATTTACCCCCCAACCTTTCGACGGAACAAGATGAAAATATAATCTAGTTCCAGATCTCGTTAAAGTACATATGTGTACCAAATTTCAAGAGTAAACGTGCGCACAAAAAAAGTTACAGACAGACAGACATTTTTTTCGCTCAAACTTAAAATCTCGACGTTTCATGACATTCTAAGTAGTGATGCAACGATTGCGATTAAGATTAACCGTAATCGCCGATTATTAGCATTTTACGATTAATCGTAATCGCCGATTATTGCAAAATTATTTACGATTTGTGGTTTTTAATTTCTACGCTACGTCGTCTAATATGGAAGATACGATTACTGGAAAGAAAAATAACCTTTCTTTGCTTAAAATCCATGGCACATAAATATTTTGCATTGAATGCTTCCAGTGTTCCATCAGACAGGTTGTTTTCCACTGCTGGTCTCGTACAAACAACTACGAGAAATAGGTTGAGTCGAACAATCCTACAATTAATTATTGATTTTTGTTTTATATGGTTACATGCTTGCCCAGGATTGGCACAAAAACCCACCATTAGAAATACCGGTGGGTAAAAAGGGTGGTTTTTGCGGGTTTTTGATTTTAGAAAAACCCATCTGGGTTTTTGTTTGATTTTCGTTTTTTTTTGCAGAAAAAAAAAGCAATTATAAAAAATTATATTTTTGCCTCACAAATACTTGAACAAAACATTAACAGAAATGTAACGTGTCAAAATATTAGTAAACAATAAAACAAGTAAATAATGAACTTGAAGAAAATAAAAACATGAAACAAATAACAAAAACTTTAAAAAAATTCCTCAAACTGGAATGTGAAAGACAAAAGATAAATATCTTTTGAAAGGATATTTATGTTTTATTTAAATGTCTATAAATCTTAACTAGTTTTGACGCCTTTTCAGCTCCAAGTTTATTCCTCAGTTTGCTCCAAATATGGCCGAACGTAGAAAAAATTATTTCTACTGCGGCACTAGAAGCAGGACAACTATGCAATTAAAAAAAAAACGCACATATTTACTAGGTTTTCATAACTGAGAATGTGAGAATATTTTCAACACAGTCCAGATGTTGTCACACGCTATATTGTCAAAGCAACACCGAATGAAAGGTGGGAAATCACACGGGAAATTTGAATTTTATAAAAACCCAGTAGGTCGACTTTTTCTAAAGAAGGTGGGTTTTTGCACAATCTTGGCTTGAGTGGTAATAATTTCTAATTCAGTTTTATTTTATTACCATCTTCATTTACATTATTTACCTTAATCCCTTAATTTGAGAACAGTAATAGTAAACTGGCTTTAAATAACAAGTGGTTGCTTTTAGGAATTAATAATAAAATAAAATAGTTTTAATGAAAACAGTTGCTTTTTACTGTTATGCTATAAAATTTAACTGAGTTTTCTAGATAATCGTAATGGTATTCGTAATCGGCGATTATCACTAATGATAATCGTAATCGTAAAAGTAAGAATCGTTGCATCACTAATTCTAAGCCTATTTGAACAATAAAATTTTAAAAAATTTTTTTTGTTACTATACTTCCACTGGATGTGGAAGTAAAATACTCCAAACTTGTTTCAGCAAGGAGCACACGGCGCTCATACTATTTATTTTACTTTTTGCTTTCCTTTCTATTTTTATTAGGTCCCAAATGGACGGCAGTAATTTTCTGACACCCTGTATAAGTCAACAACAATTTGCAGGCAACTATTTCTTAAACGTGAAGTGTAAACAGAACATAATATAGAAAATAATACTTATATTTTAATTATTGATACATGTACTTACAAACCATAAAGTTGTTTATTGATAAAAAGCAACACTAAAAATGTCTATATCAGGTTCTGATCAAAACTTGTTTAGTTATCCACACCTTGAACTCAAATGAAAATTAAAACAAACAGACAAAAGTTTGTGCAAATATCGAGGAAGTTGATAACATTATCTGCGATCTCACGTTTCCAGAATTTGATCTAGCTGGCTTCCCGGGGAATTTTCGTGGTTGGGGAGGAAGTTATTGTTACATCTCGCATAGTAAATCCCCTTTTAGCTTTAACAGTTCGTGGTTTTCACAGTTTCCAAGTGCATTATAAAAATTTGGTTATTGTGGTCGTCATAGATATTGAATAAAATGCAATTGCATTATAAACCAGGAGCCCGCCGACCACTAATGGGGTTATTTCATGTGTGTAAAAAACTTTAAAATACCTAATAATTTGAACAGTAAAATATACGAGGATAACATAATAGCAATTAAAATCACTGTGATATTTGTTAAATATCCATAAATCCACAAAAACTATACCACTCATTTTAAATTTTATTAACGCGTGACGTCAATAGTTAGGGGTAATTTTATTATTGTTAGATTGCTGCCCTGTCAATACCTAATGTAATACTAATGTTTTAACTTCTAGTTTTTAGTTTGCAAATAAATATTTTATGAATTTTATGAAGTGCGAAGAGGCGCATATTTTCGGCCACAATTTTGTTGTTTTTTATGTTAGAGAAAAAATAAAAAAGCCTCGGAAAGCTCGATCAATTTTCTTTAGAATTGGTGTCTACAAATATTTTGAAAAAACTGATAATTAGCGAGATTCTTGGGAAAGTGGATAGACCGAGAGCTGGCGTAAAAATAACTTCCTCATAAGTTACCAAAGGTTTGAACGGACACGCCGGTACTACTTTAGGTTGTAATTTTAAAACCGCCCGTCTGCCGGGCGTAATTGGTCGCTTTATTAGACTTAAATTAAAAAAAAAAATTAAAAATAGCTCATACTACCCAATTATTACCAACATAAATGTTGTGTGAAAATGGCCTAAGATCTTAACTAAATTGAAATCGTAGGCGTCTGCCGTTGGGAATGGTCGCTATTTTGGAGCAGACGCTGTCAATTATGTCAAAACAACGCCGTCAACTTCCTCACAGGTTATCGCCGTTATTTTTGTGTCAAAATATTACTAAATATGTTAGTAACCAAAGTTGAAAAAGAAAACTTTGGCAGACGGTCGCATTCAAACCGCAGACGGGGTTTTAAGCTGAAAAGTAAAAAAAAATTGTCTACACTCTAACTGCAAATTTTAGCTTATAAAAGGTACCTATTTGGATTAAAGATTTGCGAAATTTCGTACAATTGATAATCACTTCTAACTTTTCTTAAGTAAATATTGCATTTTTAAAAGAAGCGTTATCACATATGTCAAAAAACTCCGTCAACTCCCTCACAAGTTACCTTCAATTTTTTTTTCAATAAATATTTATTATTTATTGTGTAAGTAATAAAAATGTATAAAGAACACTTCGGCAGACGGTCGCATTCAAACGACAGAAGGGGGAGTAAATATAGAGGCCCTTAAGCAAAAATTTTATGTAACAAAGATATAATACTTATTAAATATTTATTTAATTTTAAACACCCAATAAAAACAAAAGAAATAGAAGCAAAAATAGAAAAAAATTCATCTATTCATCGTCATCACCACTTGTATTGTAAAATACGTCATCTTCATCTATGTCCGGATCTGGGATTTTGCAAATTTCTTCGAGTGTAGAAGGGGTTTGTGATCCAATAAACCATTCCACTTGGTATCTTCCATCGATTAAAAGCCAGCCATCGATTTTCAGGATTTAAAAAATTGGATTAGCCTTTGTTGCATAATTCCAGATGGCGCAAACTTGATTAACCCTTTATATTTTACATATATTAGTACCTTTCGACAAGGTGGTATCAAGCTCCCATCAAAATTTTTAACTTTATTTAATGGATTTCTTCTCTGGGATACAGTACCACCATGGTTTCTGAGAAACAAATCTAGCCTTGATTCATTCACACTATTAGCATACCATGCATGCAGCATACAAATTTTTCAGTGCCTTGAATTTGCTCTTCCGATATATCCTGGGAATGGCCAAAACAAGCAAAAATTCTGGCAATATTTAGATCTTTCTCAATAATGTTAAAAGGCTTTATTTTACCTTTTCAGGCAAATGATGCTGTATAATCACTGCCTGTTAAAACGTGATAGGCAGGTAAAGCTTGAGAAAGGATGTCTCCTAAATTTGTGTATATATCGTTAACAGAAACGTATCTCAGAGTATTTTTTGTCTGAAGTCCAGTTTCTTTCCAAATATTCACTTTATTTGTTAGTTTGTGCGTATTTCCCACTGCTATTATTAATATATCAGTATCGGAGGCACGTATTACAACATTTATACTTTCTGGTAGTTTAGATATATGAAATATAATTCTATTAGCTTCATGATGAGTAGAATATAAAAAGTTATGCAGAAGATCAAGCAAAAGAATAGACCTAATTTTCGATAAGTGCGTAGTGCCATCGTTAAAAGACATTGAAAGAGACAGAAGAGCAGGGGTATCAGGAAGGGATAATATGTTTAATATTAGTAAAGTTTTTAGTGAAACATTGGAAAACTAGTATTCCTCCAGGTATTTTTGGACACAAAATTCTTCGAGTAAATTGTGAAGATATTTGTTACATGTTTTATGAGATTGATGGACTTGTGAATTGTGAAATTGATGAGGTTTTATATTCTACTCATCATGAAGCTGATAATAGAATTATATTTCATATATCTAAACTACCAGAAAGTATAAATGTTGTAATACGTGCCTCCGATATTGATATATTAATAATAGCAGTGGGAAATATGCACAAACTAACAAATAGAGTGAATATTTGGATAGAAACTGGACTTCAATCAAAAAATACTCTGAGATACGTACCTTTCTCAAGCTTTTCCTGCCTATCGAGCTTTAACAGGCAGTAGTTATACAGCATCATTTGCCCGGAAAGGTAAAATAAAGCCTTTTAACATTATTGAGAAAGATCTAAATATTGCCAGAATTTTTCTTCTTTTGGCCATTCCAAGGACATATCGAAAGAGCAAATTCAAGGCATTGAAAAATTTGTATGCTGCATGTATGTTAGGCATAATGCTAATAGTGTGAATGAAACAAGATTAGATTTGTTTCTTAGAAACCATGGTGGTACTGTATCCCAGAGAAGAAATCCATTAGATAAAGTTAAAAATTTTGATGGGAGCTTGATACCACCTTATCGAAAAGTACTAATAAGTAAAATATAAAGGGTTAATCAAGTTTGCGCCATCTGGAATTATGCAACAGAGGCTAATCCAATTTTTTAAATCCTGAAAATCCATGGCTGGCTTTTAATCGATGGAAGATACCAAGTGGAATGGTTTATTGGACCACAAACTCCTTCTACACTCGAAGAAATTTGCAAAATCCCAGATCCGGACATAGATGAAGATGACGTATTTTACAATACAAGTGGTGATGAAGATGAATAGATGAATTTTTTTCTATTTTTGCTTCTATTTCTTTTGTTTTTATTGGGTGTTTAAAATTAAATAAATATTTAATAAGTACTATATCACTAGCCTCTTTGTTACATAAAATTTTTGCTTAAGGACCTCTATATTCCCGAGGTCGTTTTAAATAATTTAGGTATTACGCGTACTTTCATATATTGATAGCAATTTACTCCCTTCTGTCGTTTGAATGCGACCGTCTGCCGAAGTGTTCTTTATACATCTTTATTACTTACACAATAATAAATATTTATTGAAAAAAAAATTGAAGGTAACTTGTGAGGGAGTTGACGGCGTTTTTTGACATATGTGATAACGCTTATTTTAAAAATGCAATATTTACTTAAGAAAAGTTAGAAGTGATTATCAATTGTAAGAAATTTCGCAAATCTTTAATCCAAATAGGTACCTTTTATAAGCTAAAATTTGCAGTTGGAGTGTAGACAATTTTTTTTTACTTTTCAACTTAAAACCCCGTCTGCGGTTTGAATGCGACCGTCTGCCAAAGTTTTTTTTTTCAACTTTGGTTACTAACATATTTAGTAATATTTTGACACAAAAATAACGGCGATAACCTGTGAGGAAGTTGACGGCGTTTTTTTGACATAATTGACAGCTTCTGCTCCAAAATAGCGACCATTCCCAACGGCAAACGCCTACGATTTCAATTTAGTTAAGATCTTAGGCCATTTTCACACAACATTTATGTTGGTAATAATTGGGTAGTTATGAACTATTTTTAATTTTTTTTTTTAATTTAAGTCTAATAAAGCGACCAATTACGCCCGACAGACGGGCGGTTTTAAAATTACAACCTAAAGTAGTACCGGCGTGTCCGTTCAAACCTTTGGTAACTTATGAGGAAGTTATTTTTACGCTAGCTCTCGGTCTAGGAAGAAATTTCACGTTTTCCTAGAAAATGCATGTAAATCTTAAAAAAATCATTTTTCCCAGAAACGTTTGCTTTGAAGGGCTGAGATTAATGGAACGTCTAGGTAATACATGATATGAAGAGTATTGAGGTCAATTTCAGTTAATTACTATTTCCCTCATTTTTGTCGCAAGACAAAAAGTTAAAAAAAAAGAGTTTTAGCAAATGTAATTCTATGTAAATTCGTTAGAGTAGTTTTTTGGCTTAGGAGCCAAGGTTAAGGAGTTACCAATTCTTTAAAAGAAATGTGCGATTTTTGCCGGACATCACCACATATTTCAGTAAATATCCCCGAAGCGAAAACAAAAAAAATCAAGATTCTGATGGAACCAAAATATTCGTAATGAAATGAACTCGTTTACGGTATTTTTTATTTTGAACTAGCTCTTACCGTTTCAGAGATACCGGCGAAAAATAGCTAAAAAAAGGCATGCATTTCGGAACCGAACATAGCACAAAAACATGCAATCTTAAAACGATCATATTTTTCGAAAAACGCCTGTGGTAGTACCGTACGTTGTCGCGACGCAAAGAGTAAGAGTTCTATTTGATCCGCATCGTAAAGTGCACAAGGCAAATCGAAAATTCGGCTCGGCACAAACGAATCAAAAGTGGCATTTTTTGATATTTAGCGAAAACGGCAAAACAAAATCTCAGTTACACATCAATATATGTAGTGGTGAAGTTAGTATTTCATGGCTGCCATACGAATTTACTGCTTGAGCTATACTGCCCATGCGTATCCATTGACGTCACGGCTTTTAGCGGGAACTACCATTTTCAATAGTACAGCGGATTAGCTAACCATTGTGCGCTTTTTGATAAAAGCACCAAATTTGGCACAGAGGTAGACCGATGTAATATGAACAATTTTGGATGTGGGGCCATCGGCCAACTGCCCCCTGGCGGCCATTTTCCAAAATGGCCGCCAGTGGACACCCGAAAGACAACAGAAGTTAGATAAAGTTTGCTGCTGAAGTCGAATTCTTAAAACGAATGTTCTGAACTGGCAGTATACTGTACTGGGACTGTAAAACAGATTTTTAATATTTTGCCTTAATTTTTTAATGCAATATGAAAAATGTACAAAAATGAAAAAGTTTATTTAAATGTAATAATCTTAGTTTTCCATTAATCTTTAAATTGCTTTAAACATTTCACATACAATATACTTCAGAGTCATATTATAAAGTTATAGTAATATTTTGTATTGTATTTTTTTAAACAATTTCAATATAATTTGAAACGTGAAATATAAAATTATTAAATAAATATACTATCTGGCATGTTTTCATTCAAAACATTCAGTAGAACCTTCAGCAGCAAACTTTATCTAACTTCTGTTGTCTTTCGGGTGTCCACTGGCGGCCATTTTGGAAAACGGCCGCCAGGGGTCAGTTGGCCGATGGCTCCACATCCAAAATTGTTCATATTACATCGGTCTACCTCTGTGCCAAATTTGGTGCTTTTATCAAAAAGTGCACAATATGTTGAAATATCCTAGCTAAACTGCCACACTACAAATTATAAATTGAATTTAAAATTATTTAACGTCCATAAAAAAAATTACCGTTACATATATTTAGTTATTACTAGTCCTAGAATGCCAATTCAATGTAAATACAAATTCTGAAATAACCCCATTGTGTGTCATAAGTTTACTTCCAAAATGTGTGAATTGTTGTTAATTTGCGGTAGTAGGGCACAGAAATGTCCATGCCGGCCCTTTTTTTGATACAGGGGAATACGGGATGCCCCCAAATATGTACGAAATATGACTTGTAAAAGTAAAAAAAACAGCCACAAATAAGTCATAGGTCTACGCATGTGGGTTGGATTTCTTAATTTACCCCCAAAAATTATGAATCCCATTCATTTTGGGTGGTACAAGGAGGCGTTTCGCTCACCCAATTTTGAAAAATAGTCAGGTAAAAAAAATGATAAGTTTATGAATTGCAATCAGGAACTTGGTAAGTTTGAACCTCCTGAGTGCGAAAATACATTCACCGTCTTTGAAAAGTGGTGCGAAGGTCTTGCCTTTCACGATAATTGACGGCGTATCGGCTCTTCCTACTGCATGCACTAGTTATCTTTGTAATCGGGTCCCGATTCTAGCAGGTATATTTATTTATGGTTCAATTGGGTCCGACCTAGGGCCTAATTGGTTCCCCGTAAATATTAAAATAATTGACTAAAACTGAATTTTATTACAACGTTGTTGCCGCTGTAGGAGAGACATTTTTTTCTAAATTTTATGGTACTCAGGTAATAAATTAGGGGGTTTAGTTTATTTGCTATTGTCTCAAATTTGTCAGTTGTTGGAAAATGAAAGAAAATGTTCCTTGCCCTGCTTGCAACCAAGATACAAAACCACGTCAAACTAGTGACAAACGATTTTACTACTCCCCTATTCTCTTTTTACGTTGTGTGAACACAATGGAAAATGAAAGAAAATGTTCCTTGCCCTTCTTGCAAGCAAGACACAAAACCACGTACCATGTACTCCTACATACGTCCCTATATTTTGTTAGCAATTTGAAAGTGCGACAACAAGGCCAATTTTTTTCAATTTTCAACATATCTTCTTCGGGACCCAATTCAACCCGCACCTTTTTAAAGGCAGGTTTGGGACCCAACTCGGATACGTCCCCTTGGGCAGCGGTTTTTTATCGATCTGTTGGTTATTAGGTAGGATGTTATTAAATTCTAGGGACGACTAAAATGAAACATTAATTATAATTGTAATTTTCTTCTTGATAAGCATGTTCCATATAAAACAGCTAGAATTACTAAACCCACTCTGGTTAACTAGCAACATTAAAAAAATGATTAACTTACAAGTTACAAATAAAATAAAACTGAACAAATGCGCGAAGAATACAAGAAAATGTGCAATTTAGTCAACAGATGTGTAAAAATAAAAAAAGGCTCACTTAGAACATAAATATAAAAGCGAGGGGGCAACCGCTGGCGAAATTTTGTACACCTAATACCTATTCTAGAAAAATACCTTTTATTTCCCCTTTAATTCCTTGTAATTCCCCTAATTCCTCAAATACCTTTATTTCCTCCTAATACCTTAATATTTTCTAGATTATCTCGGGAACGATGCACTTTTTGATAAAAATACCTATATGCAAAATTGTTCCTTATAAAATTCTCTATCAAAAATGTCTCTACACTTTTTTCCTAAAATTAATAGTACCGTGGAAAATAAGGCGCACACATAAGGGTTGGTTCCGGTCAACACAATAAATTGTAATCTTTATTATAATCTACTTTAAAGTTCAATACTTAACGCTAAAGCAGTAGCTACCAAAGTCCGCCTAAAATTATAATAAATTCCTCTCACCCCTATAAAATAACGCGATTTTTGATGAAGCAAGAACATTGTATACCGGGTCGCTCAGCCGATAGGGACACTGTTGTAACTTTTGAATGGGAGAATGGATTTTTTTTCAAATTTGGTGTAGTGATATCGGATATAATTTCCAATTATATAATGTAAAGAACCGAAATGGCCGACTTCCGGTTTCGATTTTACCCGAAAGTGGGTTTAAAATACCCGGTTTTTACGTAAAATCCCGCACATTGGCAGCTCTGAACAGTAACAGCGTTTACAGCAAGCTCTAAACTAATGCAGTTACCTTGAGTCGCCTGAGATGTAATGGGAGAAATTGAAATTTTTACATTGTGGTGGTGTATAGACATTTATACTTTTTTCGCGTAAAAACAGCTTTGAAAATAGCCATACGGATATTCAGCGAATTATATGACCTGCGCTGATTACATTTGCGTCTCATTTACCAAAGTACTATTAATTTTAGGAAAAAAGTTTAGAGAAGTTTTTTATAGAGAATTTTATAAGGAATAATTTTGTATATAGTTTTTTTTATGTAAAAAATGCACCGTTCCAGAAATAATCTAGGAAACCTCAAAACGGGGGTGGAAACTTTATGAATTTTGTCCAATATATTACAATTTTAACTGTTATATTACTGAAGTATCACAAGACATCGTGCAAGGTTTTAATAATGAAAAAGCTAGTCATGGAGAAATTGTAGACGTAGAAGAGCGATTTGTTCTAGCTTTATACAACTCTACATCCGCAGAAAAAAGTCTAGATACATCTGTATACAGAATACATGAATCTGTATACAGATTCATGACTTTTAACAAACTTGTTGGTAAAGCGAACAATACTGTAATATTATCGAAACTACCAACAACTTCTGCTGCTGCTCGGCAACACTAATATCGCGTTTTTTACCAAATTCAAACATGGAAAAACGTTGCGCTAGAAGTTACTGATTGGGGATGGAAAAAAGTTGGCGGTATATTAACCCGAACTATGACAACAAAAGAACCGGCTTCCGAATCTGTTATAACACTAATTTCTTGTTCATGCAAATTAAGGTGCGAAAACAGGTGCAGTTGCAGAAAAGCCGGCTTACGTTGCTCCACAATGTGTTACCATTACCACGGACAAGCATGCATCAATGTCGAGTCTGTGGAAGACGATGAAGATTAATTAACGTAGGTAACCTTTTGATAATTAGTGGATTCGGTCTACAGAGGACACCACACGCCAAGTACTTTACCTTTAGGGTGGCGTGGAAACAAGTACACTATACAATATTCTCGCTTCTTTAAAAATCGCGTTATTTTATAGAGGTGAGAGGGTGGAAGTGGTACATTTATTATAATTTTAGGTGGAGTTTAGTAGCTACTGCTTTAGCGTTAAGCATTGAACTTTAAAGTAGATTATAGTAAAGATTACAATTTATTGTATTGACCGAAACCAACCCTTATGTGTGCGCCTTATTTCCCACGGTACTATTAATTTTAGGAAAAAAAGTGTAGAGACAGAGACGTTTTTTATAGAGAATTTTATAAGGAATAATTGATCAAAAAGTGATCCGTTCCCGAGATAATCTAGAAAACCTCAAAATGGGGGATGGAAACGGCGTCCTAGGGGATGAAGCACACTATTTAGGGGTGGGAACTTTTCGGTTTAGTAATTCTTATGCTATCCTTAACATTTCTACCAATTTTCAAAACTTTATGAATTTTGTCCGATATAAATCGTTATATTACTGAACTAGAAGTCCATAATATCATCGGTAGTTTAATTAAATTAAATATTTTTTCTTCACTAGATATTTTTAGTGCTAATCTCGGCGCTAATGTTTTTACAACACTGACATCCTTTATATAAGAATTGGTATGTAATTCTTCAAGATAAACATTCTATTTTAATATTTCTACGCTCTAATTCCCTCCTAATACCTTTTATTTCCTCTTAATTCCCTTCTAATACCTCGTAATAATATTTATTTCCTCCAAATTCCCCTGTAATTCCCTTAATACCTAATAATTCCTTCCGAAATACCTTCAATTCCTTCCTAATTCCTCCGATTTGTACACTATTTCCCCTCAGCGGTTGCCCCCTCGTATAAAAGTGACTCAAAAAGCTTTTGGGCCATGGTTCAACACTTAAACCTGAACCTTAAGCCATAATTAATTACTTCACCACGAGGATCCAGGTGTTATCAATGACTTTTTTTTATAAATTCCATACCTAGCGTGCAAATTACTTTAAATCCGATGACAAGGCAGATATTAGATAAATTTGATTAACTGCATAGCAGTGATAATGATACATTTAAGTTCACTGAAATAAATGAGGATAAAATCAATTCTATATTAAGAAAATTAAAACCTACTGCTACAGGCACAGACGTATTGACAGGGTGTCTACCAACAGGGAAAATCGGGAAAACCGGGTAAATGACGGGGATTAAGTCCAACTGGGAAAAAGACGGGAATTTCAAAAAGTAATCGGGAATTGCAAACGTCGCGTCGCGCGTCGGCTAATAACTATAGGTATATTTGCGTTCGCAAGATACGGGGTAGCTTATACTGTACTGTATTTCCCCATATGTTTGTTTACATTACCCAGTAATATGAGAACATACAGTGTGTCCAACTAAGTCGGCACCATATGGGAAACTTTTTTATTATTGGTTTTATGAAAAAAAGTTATTCTTGATAAAAAGTTCTGCATGGCCTAAAACCCAAGATGAAATAACCTTTGGCCCCCTTTCTTCATGATGGTCTCTTGCACATCCTGAAGACTTGCATGGAGAGGTTTGTAAAAGCTGACGTATTATCTTCTACTCCTTTGCATAAGGTGGATGTCTTGAAAAACTCTGAGAACTTGTATATAAATTTGAAAAGTGCGAAAGACATAGATATTTGGTACGCCACCCGGGCTGCTTTACGGAAATGTAAAGGATTCAAGGATAAGGATGTGCTGATGTTCCGTCAAGAATGTCGGACCTGTCTCCAATTCTTGGTTTTTAAAATATTAGAAAAATGTTCCCTCAAATACCCCCGCACTAAGGCACTCAATAGAGCAACTATGGCTCTCAATATTCTTTTGAATGCTAACTTGCTAAAACCAATGTAATTCAGCATGCTGATAGAGACTATAGACACCTCATCTCTTAAGATGGAGTTATCAGTGAACTGAAAGCTTACTCCAAGGAAGAAAGATTGGTTGATTTCTGGATGTCTCCTTTGAACAATAACTCAGAGACTGACAATCTTAGAAAAGTTGTCGAGCTCTCCTTACTTTGTCTCATGGTAATGCTACTCTTGAAAGAGGGTTTTCGATCAACGGTGACATTCTTGTAGAAAATTTAAAGGAAGATTCTATCATGGCTCAGCGTCTTTTTTATGATTCAATAATAGCTGCTGGTGGTATTTTTGCTCTCGATGTAACGAAACAAATGCTTCTTTCCATGCGAAACGGCAATAGTACATGGAAGCAAGCCCTAGACAACCGAAGAAATTTACTCATAATGGAACAGAAAGCAGCAGCAGAAAGACGTAAAGCTCAAGTAATAGGTAAAGAACTTGAAAGGAAAAAGAGGAAGATTATTTCTGAGTCACAAAAAGAAGTTGCAGCCATTGAAGAGCAGTTAAAAACAATTCACTTTGTTTTTAATATTTTCACTATTTTAAATTTTTGTCTTGATATAAAGATTTACACATTAAGTATACTTATGTACTAATTTTTTATAATAAGTTACGTTTATGTTGAGTACTCGATACTTTTGTGTACATGTTTTCACCGATCTGAGGTCAATTTGTTAAATAAATATTTTTATTTAACGTTTAAAATCTATTTTATTGTAGACAATAAAGTATACGATATGAAACTTTTATTTTTTAAATTAATGCTTTCTCTTTTCTTGTACTTTTGGAGCTGTGACTGAGATAATTAGAAAAATCTGCTTCTGGGTCATTACTTTTTCTTTATTGTTTGTAGTAGTCTGTTATATTGAAGCTTGGAAAAGAACCGGGAAAATCGAGGAAAAAGTCCAGGAAAAGTCGGGAATTTTCACGTCCGGATTTGGTAAACACCATGGATTGAGTATAAAAAGAAAAATAGATTTATTTTTTCCTCAGATCTTTAAATATTTCACTTTTATTGTTAATAAATACCTTACCACAGGGGAATTTCCAGATGCTTTGAAAATACCAATATTTGCCCAATCCTTATGTACAGGATGTCTCGTAAATCAGTAAACAAAATAATTATAACAAAAAATTAGGGCGTTAGCAAATCTGATCTTTGTGCGTTTCGTGATATAGCCTTACAACAAATATAGTGTGGGTGGATCAACGATTAATCTCCAAAAGTTTTATTTCATGTTGTGGAGAGTTTATCGTTAATAAAACCAGTTTTGTCAATCTTTTTTACAAGTTCCTTTAAAACATTTTCAGAGACAGGAACATTTCGAAACTTTCTGTGAATTAATTCTATGGCATAACGATAAGAAACATCATCAATGCCGTAACATTTAAAAGATAAATAGGTACGCTCTTGTAAAGTAAAGCATTTTTCGTGTTGAAATGATTTTCATTTGGTAACTAAATTGACTAATAATATGTCGACTAAATTAAATAGTCGCAGCTTACTGTGACTTCCATATTTTATAATTAATTATGTATAATTATGAATTATGCACAGTATAATTGTTGATCCTCATTTTATAAATAATTTTATATTTTATTTGATATTTGAAGGCTTTACTGAAAAAAGAAGTTATTTATTATAATGAGAGAATATTTTCATAACCAGAAAAAAAAACCACTGCCCAAGGAATCACTACTTTCACATCTAGATTTTCTATCCAAGTCTCTCACAACGAAAAAATTTCGTATGTGGAAATAATTGTTTATGGAACTTTAATAATATAATATTTGAAGTCGTCTACCCCAATAACCCATAAAACGATATCCCACATCGGTAGTGGGGTGGGGGTAGTGATAGGGGATGGTAGTGGGGATGGATGAAGTAAAAAAAATATTTTGAGTCCTTTGGTTCTTGTATACACACTAAATCACATTTTTTTTTCACCCCCTTTTATAATGGGGTGGGGGTAGTAAGGCTAAATTTTTTCTGAGACATTAGCTTCTCTTGTTTATACTAAATACCAATTTTATGGATTTCTGCCTGCTTGATTTACCTATTTACCCCCATTTATCCCAATTTATCAACCAACCCTTCAACGGAATAAGATGAAAATATAATCTAGTTCCAGATCTCGTTAAAATACATACGTGTGCCAAATTTCAAGTCAATATCTTAAACGGTTTCAGAGTAATCGTGCGCACAAAAAAGTTACAGACAAACCGACAGACAGATTTTTTTTTTTTTGCTCAAACTTAAAATCTCGACGTTTCATGACGTTCTAAGCCTATTTGAACAATACAAATTTTTAAACATTTTTTTATCGTTACTATACTTCCATTGGATGTGGAAGTAAAAAAGAAAGTCTTTTCCAGAGGACAACCGGTATACAAAGTAAAATTTGAATCAGTATTTAAGAATTTGAAGACATGCAGAATTTATTATGAGATAGACTTTTCTTGGTGAATCAGTAAATTAAAAAAATTATCTTATTTCGAACTCCATACGTGAACATCCTGTATAAGGTGAAATATTTAAAACAAACTGGACCGAAAACACGAAAAAATCGTAATTTATCGGAAAAATCGAAATATATAAAGTTTCCGGTCAATATCCAGCAAAAAGATGTCTCTCTGATGGCTAAAGCATATTCAAAAAGGCCTATTCCCAGATTTTTCCTAAGTCGTGAATATTTTCAGGTATATAACTCCACTATATTTTCTATTGTGCCTAACTGCCTAATAGTTAATTTTGTCCTTGAACTTCGCTGTATGCATTTATCTCGCATCAAAAACCTATGAATAATACATACCAGAAACATGTAAGAGGTTCCGGACTTAAATGAAAGTTAAATTTCCATGTCTTCACAACGATAATATAATTTCAGGGTTATGTTTTATGAACCAACATGCACTGCCGTATGAAAGTGGATTATGTTGCATGATGTATATAAAATGTAAAATGCAAATTATCCAGTGTTATATTGGATGCGACGACGTTTTGTCTTTGTCAGGGCCATTATTATTATTTAGTGGAAAAATCTGTTAATATACACAACAAAAGAATCGATTTCACTGGCAATACTAAATTGTGTAAATTCTGAGTGGTTTTTTCATATTAAAAAACCGCTGCCCAAGGAATCACTACTTCCACATCCAGATTTTCTATCCAAGTCACCCACAACGAAGAAATTTTGTATGTGGAAATAATTGCTTAAGGAACTTTATTAATATAATATTTGAAATCCTCTACTCCAAAAACCTATAAAACGATACTCCATATCGGTAGTGGGGTGGGAGTGGTGATAAGAGGGTGGTAGTGGGGGTGGATGAAGTAAAAAATATTTTGAAGTTTCTGGTTCTTGTACACACACTAAATCACAATTTTTTTTCATCCCCTTTAATAATGGGGTGGGGGGTGGTAATGAGGGTGGCTAATGCCAAACATTTTTTTGAACTTCTCTTGAATATACTAAATACCTATTTTCTGGACTCTTACCTGCTTCATTTACCTATTTACCCCAAATTTACCCCAATTTACCCCTAACCCTTCGATGGAACAAGATGAAAATATAATCTAGTTCCAGATCACGTTAAAATACATACGTGTACCAAATTTCAAGTCAATATCTCAAACGGTTCCAGAGTAAACGTGCGCACAAAAAAAAGTTACAGACGGACAGACAGAAATTTTTTTTCGCTCAAACTTAAAATCTCGACGTTTCATGACATTTTAAGCCTATTTGAACAATAAAAATTTTTTAAAAATTTTTTGTCGTTACTATACTTCCACTGGATGTGGAAGTAAAACCGCTGCCCGAGGAATCACTACTTCCACATCCAGATTCTCTATCCAAGTCACTCACAACGAAAAAATCTTTGTATGTGAAAATAATTGTTTATGGAACTTTAATAATATAATATTCGAAATCCTCTACCCCAAAAACCCATAAAACGATACCCCACATCGGTAGTGGGGTGGGGTGTGATGATAGGGGGGTGGTAGTGGGGGTGGATGAAGTAAAAAAACATTTTGAGGTTTCTGGTTCCTGTACATGGGTACACTAAATCACAAATTTTTTTTATTTAATAAGGGGGTGGGGGGTGGTAATGGGGGTGGCTAACGCCAAAATTTTTTTTGAGACCTTAGCTTCTCTTGTATATACTAGATACCAATTTTATGGACTCTTACCTGCTTGATTGACCTATTTACCCCAAATTTACCCCAATTTACCCCCCAACCCTTCGACGGAACAAGATGAAAATATAATCTAGTTCTAGATCTCGTTAAAGTACATATGTGTACCAAATTTCAAGTCAATATCTTAAACGGTTCCAGAGTAAACGTGCGTACAAAAAAAGTTACAGACAGACAGACCGACAGACAGACAGAAATTTTTTTTTCGCTCAAACTTAAAATCTCGACGTTTCATGACATTTTAAGCCTATTTGGACAATAAAAATTTTTAAAATTTTTTTTGTCGTTATTATACTTCCACTGGACGTGGAAGTAGAATTATACGTATGTAAAAAAGACTTTTTAAGAATAGCTTTTATTATTATTTAAGTGAACTAAAACGAAAAAAAAAATATATTATGTTATGAATTAATTGTCTTAACAGCTTGTCGCGCGCGAAAAGTGCATACAGGCATTAATTTTCTTTGACAGAGATTGTAAGTATTAGGTGCTACTTTTTTTTTTCTATTGACGCGACAAGTTTTTAAGACAGTTAATTCAACATAATTTTTTTTCTCGTTTCAGTACACGTAAATAATAATAAAGCTTGTTTTTAAAAAGTTTTTTTACATATAGTTTATTTTAAATTTTACATTTTACCTACGTTTTAACCTATGCATTTATGATAATGCATCGACCACCTTCCAGCGTCATCATTAGACCCTGAATACCACCTAGGACCAGAGTACTCATCGAGACAAATCCAACGAACCCAAACTCGAAGGGGTTCCTTTATGTTATTGTTGGGTTTCATAATATTGTACCATAATTATTATGGTACCATATCGTACAATATCGTATTGTCATCAGAACTACACTGCCCTGCTAAGGCAAGATGTCGTAACTGCAAAAAATTAATTTTTGAGATTTTAATTGCATTTGCACCGTATTAGTGATCCTCACCACTATACAAAATGTAGAAGTCGAATCTAAAGCAAAACTAGTGAATATATATAACGAATGTGTGTCGAATCTACAAAATAGACCTATTCACTAAGCTCAAAAGTCATATCCGATCATTACCAGATTTATTTGTCGTATCTTAACATATATACTATATTTTGTTATATGGTTACACTGATAAAAGGGACACATTTATTTGCCAAAAATGAAAATCATGAATTATGAAATGTAGATGGCAAAACATAATTCAGAAAATAGTTGATTTCTCTAAAATTACATTTTCTCAGATAGGTACGACTTTTTGTCATAGCAGGGCAGTACACGTATATGCAAAATTTCAGCTCAATTGAACGTCGTATCTCGAAGAGGTTCCATTATAATATGGTTGGGTTCCATAATACTACACTCAAAGAAAATGATTTAAATTCAACCAAAAAGAGCATATGAAATCGCGCCTATCTAGTTTCATAGTTAAATCAATCAGTAAAGAATAGTCATACAACTTTATTTGTTTTCGTAAACAAATAGTAGTTTAATAATCATATCTTCTTGTAACAAATTAAATAGTACAATGACATTTTTTTATGTTCACTAACCATTTTCAATTTGGTCTACAATTAAATAGTACAACGACTTTGTTTTTTGTTCACCAACTAATTTTTAGGTTGATCTACACTTTATTGTATGATGAAGTTTTTTTTGGTTAGCCAAAATCTCAGTGTTGAGACATCAGACCACCCAAACCAAAGATTAGAGATCGTTTATAAGATCCATCCAAATATATAGATGATCCCTGAGTGTAAGATAATGCATGATTGATTATTGTCAGTGATTTGTATGTGGCGTCATCTGGGAATAATTTCTGTAATAGACTACGTGGTAAGCAAGTAAATTTTATGGTAATTCTTTTAGAACTTCTAGAAGACGACAATAATATTGGTTTGTCTACCAAGTACAATAGTACAGCGAACTAATACTGGGTTAGAATTATAATTCGATAATAGTTAAAAATAAAATATACTATTATCTAGTTTAATTTGACAGAATTCAACAAAATAATAGTCAGACGAACAAAATAATAGTCTTATTCATCTATTTTTTAAGTTAATGTTTGTTTTGTTGTACGACAACTTTTTATTAATTAAAATAACAATCACCTCTTGTTTAAAAATACCATCAATATAGTTTGGTTTAACAAAATTAACGATATTGTTAGTTAACCATTTTTTTTTGTTGAATTTACCCATACTATTTCTTTGAGTGTATGTTAGATCGCTGTTTGCGTGATTGACTTTTTAAAAACTTTTTATTTTGTTACATGAGGAATCAACGTTGATTCCTGAATAAAAGATTCAATTTATGTATGATACATTTAATATGAAGTGAGTATGATAACTACTGGTACAAATGCTCGTTAGTCTTATTTATAAGTTTTCAAATGATGTGTCAGCCAAAGTTGAACAAAGGAAATGCAAGCTAGCTAATCAGCATAATATTGTGAGAAGTTAAAATGAAATTTAATATCTAGATAAGCAATTCAAAGGAAGCTGTTATCTAATACTGTAATATGATGCTATCTGTAATGTCGCTTTATATCTTGATGATATAGCGTATAATTTTATATAACAACTTCCCCCTTAATAAAAAGTTGATGTTATGCAGCAACTTTTGAAAATTGTTAGAAACGTTAAATGAATATGATGCAAAATAAATTGAAACAATGTTGAATGAATACAAAGCAAAATAATAAAATACATAAAAGTTAAAATTGGTAGATGATAATAATAATAAGCGAGTAGTACATTACATAAATGTAATAAGAATAAAATACAATGGTCTAAATTAATAGACAAGGGTAAAACTCCACATATGAAAGTCTATGTTAACTCGATGTCCTCTTCTTCTTGAGGTTTAATACCGGGTCGCTTTCTTGGAGGGATCAGTCTAGGAAATTTGGTAAAAAATCTGCTTCGCTCTGAAGGAGGTGAAGGAGGGTTGTCCGTTGAGGGTTGGATTCGCAATGCTCCACATCTTCTTCTTCTGCATTTACAGGTTATGTAAAGTAGAACTAATAGAATGATGAGAGTGATTATGAAATATGTGAACCAAGATATGTGTTTGGTCACAAAAGGTTCGTTTATGAGGTCATCCAGGTCTTTGGAATATTGGTCCAATTTGTTTTTAGCAATATCTAGGTCTTCTACGTCGAGATTGTTTAATTTGAGAGGTTTTAATTTTGGAATTTTGATTTTGTCGGGCATGTGATTACAGCATTCAAAAGGAATTTGGATAGGATGTGAATTGTCGTTAATTTCGGAAAAGTCTTTAGCACTGGCTTGTATTCGGGTGATGCCTGCGTAGGCGTAACATCCTGGTTGTAGTTTGATGATGGAATTTTTGTTGATTAGCTCTGTTGTGGATTCTCTCTTTGGACAGTTGATGGTAATGTGAAGTGGTTCGGAATTAATTATTAGCCATGAGTTGTCTTCAAGTTCTTGGACATTGTACCCTTGGCTGATGATAAAGGAGGTCTGGCAGTTTTCTGGGAGTCTAGCTAGTGGTTTGAGGATTCTGGCTTCGCATATGGCATTTTGATCGATGGGATAAGCGTATAGGTTTGAGCATAGTTTGGTTCCAAAATGAAGAGGTTTGCATTCTTTCAAATTTTGTATAGGTATGTACATTAAAGAATCATCGTCTCTCGCGATAAACTTTTGTGAAATAGATAAAATGTGATGTAGACCAGTTCTGTTATCAAGTATCGGGATAGGATATAGGCGATAGGTGTTATAATTTTGGGGTTCAACAAGTGGTATTGTTAAAACAAATACTAAGTTAGAATCCATTTGAAACGCTTGTAATTCAATAATATCCAAATACTTAGCAACTGCCGATAATTTAATGGGGAGAGGCAAATTGTTCCTTCGTAAGCTCTGTGAAACTTCTTGTAGTGCTGTCACTAAGTGATTAGGGGTTATGATTGACGTGTGAATGATTCCTAGTCTGGCAAATGTTATTGAATTTAGAATGTCGTTTAAATTATCTTCGATATACAAATAGCTCGCCATTAGTTGTTCGGAAATGTATAAGAATTTTAGTTTTATATGAGCAGCCTCAATAGCTTGAGTCATGGTTTGAATTGTGCGTTCGATTTCATCGAGATCTTTGTTAAACGTTTCCTCGTCAATTTGTAATTTTTGTATAGTCGAGTTGAAGTTTTTAATAACAGAAGTCGGAACTGAAATTTGATTTTTGATTAAGTTTTCCAGTTGATGTTCGTCGTTATTTAGTTTATTTATACAATTAGTATAGTACTGGCCATCTTCAGCATCTAGGTTTCCAGTTATGGATTTGAATATTGTACCGATACCGTTAAGTATTCCTCGTTTATATCTTTTTGTATCTGAAAAGATTTCGTCAAATTTCATTTTTATAGAGTTGGATATTTGTGTTAAAAGGTTAAAGTCTGTTTTAATTTCACTCGTAAAAATAATTGACTTATGATCACCATTATGGAGAGTGTACAAGATTCTGTCTAAGATATTTTGATTTTTGTCAAAAGCTATTTTGAGGGATGAAATGTTTTTATGCACTAGCAGAGTCCATTTGTCATTTGTCACCACGATGTCCGTGTCTTGGTGGTAGTATACACCAACAGTATTATTGATCGGGGTAATTTTGTATTGACAGAGTGCTGATCCGAACAGCAGGAGAAACCTGAAAATAAATTTAATTTTCAGTATATGGTTTCATTCTATCAAAATTTATTTTAGTTTCTTGTTTTGTTTCGAGATTTAATAAGGTAGCAGAATTTTGGAAAATTTCTTTTATTTTAAAAGGTCCGTTAAATTTGTTTTGCAATTTGTTTTTGATTTGTGATTCTTTTACGTAAACTAAGTCACCTATTTTGTACTCAGATCGTTTTTGAGGAACATTTCTGTCGAAACGAACTTTTGCTTTCTCCTTTTGAGATTGTGTTCGACTACGGGCTATTTTATAGTAGTGGGATATTTTGTTGTTTAAATCTCTAACGTATTTGGTTATTAACTCTTTTTGGTTATATAAGGTTTCAGGTGGTCTGTTAGACGTATGACCAAAGATAAGTTCATATGGGGTAAAACCGTGTGTTTTATTTACCGAATTGTTATAGCATATTACTGCATATGGTAGAATCGTGAAAGGATGTTCGTTTGGGTTTTCAGTTTTGTGGATTCTTATCATTTCGGCTAAAGTAGCATGAAATCTTTATATGGATCCGTTCGATTGAGGATGTCCTACGCTTGAATAAGTTAATTTTATGTCGTAGAGGGTGCAGAGATCTTTGAGCAAACGGTTGTCAAATTCGCCACCGTAATCGCAATGGATTCTTAGCGGGGTACCGTAATGTTGAAAGTATAACAACAAGGTATTTACGACGGATTTTGCGGATTTGTCCGGGACTGCATAGGCTTGTGTGAATTTAGTTAACTCATCGCGAATAGTTAACGCGTAATTTCGAGTTGGGAATTCAAACAAATCGATATTAATTCTTTCGAATGGTGTTCTTGGGGTTTCTGTGACTACTAGAGGGTTGTTAAGGTTTTTCCGGCATACTTTAGTCTTTTGGCAAGTTTCGCAATTTTTTATAAAATTTTCAACGTCTTTAGTTAGACCTTGCCAAGTGTATTTTTCTCTAATTCTTCGAATCGTTTCATTTATTCCGCGGTGTAGATTATTTTTACCAAAATGATTTTGCTCCAATATAATTGGGATTTCATCTTCGTCGGCAGTTCTGACGATATCTTGACAAATTACTGCTTTTAAATCTTTTTCCGCAAAAATGAATGATAGAATTTCGAGTACGGGGAGGTCTAGGTTATTTTCGACAAAGTATGTCTTAGAAAGGTCTAAAACATCTTGGTTTTTAAATAATACCAAAAATAAATGTTCAATTACGGATTCGATATCAAACGGTAGGGGAATGATAAAATATCTCCTATGTCTGACTGTTTTGCTCGATACAATATTGATTTTATCGGTATGAAATTCGGGGTTTTCTTCGAATATGTCCTCAATAATTTTGTGATGTAGGTCTTGTAAGTTATTTTGTTGGAAGAAGGTTATAATATCTTTATGTTCTCGGTATAAGAGTTGTTTGTTTGAGGCTTTGATTTTTGAATAGTCTATTAAAGATGTTGTTTTATATAGGTTGGTGAAAGTTTCAAATTCTCGGGAAATTTGTTCGTTAGTGATTTCGTTGTTATCGTCTGGGTTTTCGTCGTCGTCTGACTCTTCGTCATTCGCGGTTAGAACCTTTGAATAGAATTTGGAACATTCGGAAAAATGATTAATTTTGATTCTGGAAAGTGCGTCCGCGTTCTTATTGATTTTGCCTGGTTTATAAATTATTTCGTAGTCGTACTCTTCTAATTTGAGTCGCCAACGGGCAAGTCTACTTCCTGGATCTTTTATAGAGAATAGCCAGGTGAGTGGTCTGTGGTCGGTGACAAGCTTGAACTTTCTACCATACAGATATGGTCTAAAGTGCTTTACACTCCATACTATCGATAAAAGCTCGCGTTCAATCGTTGAATATTTAGTTTCTGCACTGCACAAGGTTCTAGAAGCATAGGCAATGGGTAAATCTTTGCCAATAGGCCCCTGGCTCAGCACCGAGCCGGCGGCAAATGCGCTCGCATCAGTGGTTAGAATGAAAGGTTCATCAAAGTTGGGGTAGATTAATATCGGAGTTGTCGTTAATGTTTGTTTCAAATTTTGAAAAGAATTTATACAATCATTGTTGAAGAGAAATGGTACGTCTTTTTGTAGTAGTTTTGTTAAGGGCTTGGTTATTTTGGAGAAATTAGGAATAAAGCGCCTATAATATCCGGCTAAGCCTAGAAATGATTTAATTTCTTTTGGATTTTTCGGTTGAGGAAAATTTAAAATAGCGTCAACTTTCGAAGGGTTTGGTTTTACGCCGTCTTTTGTAATTAGGTGTCCTAAATAAGCGACTTCCTTGCGGAGAAACTCGCATTTGTCTTGTTGAATTTTGAGGTTGGCTTTTTGAAGGCGTTTAAAGACTTCAGTTAGACGGGAAATGTGTTCGTGAATTGTAGGAGAGTAAATAATAATATCGTCCATGTAGACGAGACATCGTTCATTTTGAATACCTAACAGGATGTTATCCATAACTCTTTGAAAAGTTGATGGAGCGTTTTTGAGTCCAAATGGCATTCGCACGAATTCATAATGACCGTTCTCAACTGTGAAAGCAGTCTTTTGAATATCTGCGGGATTAATTTCGATTTGGTGAAAACCAGAAGCCAAGTCTAAGGTTGTGAAATATTGGCATTTGCCAAGTTGGTCTAAAAGATCGGAAATGTTGGGCAGAGGATATTTGTCACCAATTGTAACCTCGTTGAGTTTGCGGTAGTCGACTACAACGCAGCATTTCTGTTTACCAGAAGCGTCAAGTTTTTTGGGAACTACCCAGACAGGAGAGGACCAAAGTGAGATTGAAGGTTGAATAATACCTTGACTTAACATTTTCGATACTTGGGACTTAACTTCTTCTTTATGGACCTGAGGGTATCGATACGATTTCGTAAATATCGGTCGGGAATTGTCGGTGTCAATAGGGTGTTTGATTTCGTTGGTAAAGGTCAAATTGTCTCCTTCTAAATAGAATATATCTTGAAAGTCTAAACAAAGCTGCGTTACTATTTCGGCCTCTTCTTCGTTTAGATGATCCAAGCGCAATTCGTTCCTGATTTCAAAGGATCTGTCTGTCTGTAAGTGTTGGTCAGAATTTTGAGTATTTAAATTAAAAATTGATTTGAATTTTTGTACTGGTTCCAGGTTAAGATTTGAGAAGTTTATGGTTTTTGGCATGGCGTTTGCGTTTATTATTGAAGTTAAAAATTCTCCATTGTGATCGATTTTGACAATGGCATTTGGTAAGCGTACTTTCTCGTTTTCCTGGGCTAACAGTATAGCCTCAGTATTTCGCAGGTTACATTTTAGTTTACAGATTTTTTCCATGCGAGGTTCGATAGAAATTAAATTTTTGATGTTGCCTAAATTTAGATTTTGGTTTTTGATGTTAGAGTTAATAGTTGGTTGTACAGGTAAATTTACTGTAGTTTCTTCCGTGACTTTAAATAGTGGTACGGTTTTAAAATTTGTGACTAGTTGTTTATTTTTAAAGTCTACTTGGCATTCGTAATGTTCTAAAAAGTCTGCGCCTAATAATCCGTCAAAATCTATATCTAGATTATAGATATAAACTTTGTGTGACTCATCTGAAAAGGGGATGAGAACAGATTCGTTGATATAAATTTTTTGATCGGTAATACCCTGTATAATTACATTTTCAGGAGATCTACGTCTATAACTTTCAGTTGTTTTAGGTTTAAAAATTGATATGCCTGCACCTGTGTCAATTAAGATTTTAAATTTACCAGTTGCGTCTTTCATATAATAGAGATTTTTTGAGTTTACGGTTAGTAAGGTATGCGGGGGTGTATTTTAAAGAACTTCTGTTCTGGGAAGTTCAGGGACGGGTCGAAACTGTCGTTGAGATTCATAGTTTGTATTTGAGTTTCTAGTTCCGTGATTGGTTCGAGTTGGTCTGTTTGTTGTGTTGGAGTATCCGTGGGGTACTCCGGGTCTAAACGAAAATCCTGAGGATTAGCAGTATAATCCTCGTACTGTTCGTATTGAGAATTAGCTGTATAATTCTCTTGGAAATTTTGGTTGGTTTCAAAGTTATAATGTTCGTAAGTATCTTCTGCAGTTTGGTAATCAGAAGAATAGTCACTGTATTGATTAAAATCGCATTGGTTTTCATAAGGTTCGTAATTTAGATGATGAGTTTTTTGTTGATTAAAACGGTTGAAGTTTGGGTTTGGTTGAATAGCAGAGGGTCTTGGCTGATTGAAATTCGGGTTCGGTCTTATGGCTGAGGGCCTGTTTTGTTGTGGTTGACTAGATTGATTAGGTTGAGGGAATGTCATCTGATTAAATTGATTGGTTTGAGAAAAATTTTGAAAATTTGGGTTTCCTTGATAATTTGGTCTCTGGAAGTTTGATGTCGATGGCATAGACTGTTGCTGGTGCCTTGTACGACATTCGTTTATGACGTGTCCATTTCTTTTACAAAATGACCAGAATTTCTGTTGAAAATTAGAGGTTGGTCGTTTGGGTTGTAAATGGGGATTTTTGACCGGACTATTTTTCGGAAATTTTTGTTGTTCAAAATAGGAGAGTTGCAGTTCTCTCCGAATTCTGCTAACAGCTTTTAGTATGGTTGGAGGGTTACTGGCACGTATGATGCGGCCTAAGTTTGGTTCTAAGCCCGTTAACAAATTATTAAGAGTCATGGTTTCTGTAAGATCTGATTGTGCAGTTCTTTGCGTTCCCGTGAGATTTTGTTTTTGCACTGCGGCGTGCATCTTCGCGTTGTGCGTTTGTAGACGCGATACAAATGTTAATGCGGATTCGCCTGGCAATTGGTGAATGCGCTGCAGGTCCTGAATCAGGGCCGTTAGATCTCTGGAGTCCCCAAAATGAGTTTCCAAGAGTGCTTTGATTTCTGGCCAGGTGCCAGGGTTGCGTGAATTAATTAATTCGGCAGCTTTGCCTTTTAACTTATTTTTGATGTGGATTGTTAATAAAATTTTCTGGTCATGGATTGCCATACTTTGTGCACACTGACATGAGTTTAAAAATGTTTGTATATTAATGGCGTTGCCATCAAATTCCGGTATCAATGAAAATACTTCAGAGAGCTTGTAAGGCTCAATTTGCTCTGGTTGTTGTTGTTGTAGTTGCTGTTGTTGTTGTTGTTGTTGTTGTTGTTGTAGTTGTTGTTGTTCGGCTGTTGCCGGTACTATTGATTGAGCTGTCTCTGGTTGAGCTCTGTCTGGCATTTTGCTTTGTATTTAAATTATTTGGATTGCAAAAAGAAATTGGTTGCGTATCAGCAGTATGATACGAACTTAGATTAAATTAGCTTGTTAAGTTGCGTGTGTAAATGGATTGTATATTAGCTGTATAATACACAATGTTTCGTAAATACGAAAATAAATAAACTTAAAATTAAATTAACTTGTTTCGTTGCGTTTGTAAAGGAATGGATTTCACTTTGACAATAGAACTGTTCACTTAAATAGGTTATGAATAAAGTAAGCGAGATGATTCTTAAAATGACTTACGTGAATATTTTCTTCATCTGGTTAGTAGGTTCTTCTAATTAAAGGATTGGGATCCACCACTACGGCTAAGAAGTTCTCCTTGTTCTAATGGTTCTTTTCCAATGGTTAGGCACCTTTTGCAGATGGACTCCTTGTTCCGCTGGATACGTTTACCATTAGTTAGGCTCCCGAACACGCGATGTTAGTTAGATTCGTACGACTGCGCCATTTGTTAGATCGCTGTTTGCGTGATTGACTTTTTAAAAACTTTTTATTTTGTTACATGAGGAATCAACGTTGATTCCTGAATAAAAGATTCAATTTATGTATGATACATTTAATATGAAGTGAGTATGATAACTACTGGTACAAATGCTCATTAGTCTTATTTATAAGTTTTCAAATGATGTGTCAGCCAAAGTGGAACAAAGGAAATGCAAGCTAGCTAATCAGCATAATATTGTGAGAAGTTAAAATGAAATTTAATATCTAGATAAGCAATTCAAAGGAAGCTGTTATCTAATACTGTAATATGATGCTATCTGTAATGTCGCTTTATATCTTGATGATATAGCGTATAATTTTATATAACATGTATACCATTGGTACCGTAATATTGTATTGTTGTCAGAACTACAAGTGTGTGCAAGATTTTAGCTCAATTGGACTTGTTATCTCGAAGGGGTTCCATTATATTATTGTTGTACCATATTGTACCATTAGTTGTATATTGTTGTATTGTTATCAGAACTACACATGTATGCATAATTTCAGCTCAATTGGACGTCGTATCTCGAAGGGGTTCAATTATATTATTGTTGGGTTCCATAATATTGTTCCATTGGTTCCATAATATTGTTCCATTGGTTCCATAATATTGTATTGTCACCAGAACTACACGTGTATGCAAAATTTCAGTTCAGTTGGGCGTCGCTAAGTGAGGTGTTTCCCCTAAAACTACATTACATAAAATAAATTAAAAATACCGTACAGATATTTGAATTTTCCTGTCATCGAATAATTATTTCTCAGCATCACGACGCCAAAGCTGCAATAGACGACGGAATTATTTATATCATAAATAATTGCATATAAGTATTACTTCATAACCCTGTTCGCAGATTTTTGAAGGATATTGATCTGTGTGATTTTAGTGTATATTGTTATTATACTCTTCGCAAAAACGAAGAGTATATTGTATTTGATCGGCACATTTCTAAAATCGTAAATATCGCTCGTAGAGAAAAAAATTTCATATCATTGTGTTAGTGAACGAATTCTGAACAACTTTCAAAATGTCCATCCGTCTGTCCGTCCGTCACGTTTCTTGTAAGCACGATAACTTAAGAAAGAAAAATCCGATTGTACTGAAATTTGGACACTAGTTAGCTAGGGGAAGAACCCTATTGTTTTTGAACAAAATCGATCAGTAAATAAAAATGTTATTTGATTTAAATTGGAGAATTTTTTTTTTTTTTTGATTTTTATGTTTCTGTAAAAATTTACATTTTTTACATTTCTTTACGTGTTAGGTAGTTCTTACGCTTTTGACTCGGAATCCAGGCTCGAAACCCACGTGGGGTATGGTATAGTTTTTTATTTTTACTTTATTTTACACTGAGTCTTTCACCAACTAAGTTCGTACTATAAAACTAAAAATGTTTAAAACTAACATTATTTACAAAAAACTGCGAAGGGTATCCTATAGAATGTGTAACAATTATATAAAAGTTTAGTAAATCGGCGAAGAGTACGTTTTTAGCTTGTTTATAGTTATGATCGAAACAATGAGCTTCTTCACTTTTTTGGAATAAAATTGTCACCATTTTGTTACTGTCTCAAGTACTGTTTTTCGTTAATCTATAACATTACCTAGATGCTCAATATTTTGCCCGTTTAAATTACCTGTTTAGTTAAAAAAAAGTTATCCGCCATATTTGAGCCGCTATTTTGATTTTATTAATTTTGACTTCAGATTCGCAATCTAGAAACAAATACACATTTTAAAATAAATCAGCCATACTTTTTTAAATATGATATTTTTTGGGTTTCTACCCCTTGTGGCGTGTATCGGGGCCGTATAGAAACTGAAACAAAGGCATCATACCTTTTGCTTAAATAATCTCCCACAAACACCCTTATATTTATAACATTATTTCTAAGTTTTCTTTTTTACCTCTAGCTACTGTACTATCAGTATTTTCGTTTAACTTCCACTACCCAAGGAAATGCTTTATTAATTTTATTAATCACAAGAAACTAAGTCAAAATTGGTCAACGCATTTTTAAACTAAGTAGGTACGAAGCCATCGTCACACAAACACACAACAAATATACGCGGTAAACGTATAAATAACACCCGTCCTATCGTCGGGGGTGAATATTAATTGATTCTTATTGTTCCGTTTCGTATTCGTTGAAATAGCCCAATTTGCAAAAAGTTCTATACTAAATACGTTTGAGTTTGGAGGGGATGTAAATCAAAATAAGTTTAGTAGTTTTACAAAGGCTTATCAAATCAACGTCGCTCTGTTAGTCGAGGCAAGATATATTGTGGAGAGACTCGCGGAGTAAAAAAATTGAACATTGGGTGCTAAAAAAGATGACCTACTTTTTTAGAAATAACTCAGTTATATTATTTATTACCTTATTTCATGTTGTGTTTATTGTATGTTTATGTTATCTTATTAATTAAATAATTTATCTCTTATCTAGTTATTATGATATAATAATGTATAGTATTCTGTCTGCTTGCTATCTGAATCAGGAGTATTAATAAAATCTAAATTATCCTTCGGAAAGCTTTATAATTTGCGAAAACCAGTTATGGCGTAGATTATCCAGTTATTATCTGACAGTTGCATCGTCGTATGACAAGCAGGGGGCTTAAGTAGATAATATAAAAACGTTGTTTTTATTATTACTTCCACATAGTGGAAGTATAGTAATGGAAAAAATATTTTCTTTTGTTCTAATAGGCTTAGAATGTCATGAGCCGTGTACGAGAATCCAAGGTCTCAAAATTTTTTTGACATAAGCAACTCCCTCACCATTACCATCCTCACTCCATTATTAAAGGGGGTAAAAAAAATTAAATTGTGATTTAGTGCATGTACAAGAACCAAAAGCCTCAATATTTTTTTTGACGCCAGCCACCCCCACTACCACCTCCTTTAATAATGGGGTAAGGGCAGTAGTGGGAGATTTAAATAGGAGATCTGAATATGGAAGTAGTAATTCCATAGGCAGAGGTTTTTTTGTTAGCAGATTTAATCCTATCACCCAATCATTCTTCTAACTTTACTAATGTTTTAATTTTTTTTCTTATAAATTTCAAAAGAGATTTAGCGATTGGTGCGATAAATAACGTATATCTTCATCGGTGTTGTTAGAAACTATTACAGTTTACTACATTTTTATACTGCACATAAAAACTCAGCTACCGACCGAGCTAATATAAGGGGAGACCGGGGCATGCTTTCTACACTATATAAAATAATAAATATAATGTATTACTTAATACATAAAACATTATTACTTTTATGTAAAAGTTACTTTCCCGTCCTAGGTCGGGAAAGTGGCTTTCTCGGACTGTTTTTATATGTATTTCAATATGTATATATTTTTTATTTTTATATAGGTATTCATAATAATATTGATTGCGATTTCAGAAAAAATAGTATGTGTACCTCGTACTAAAAGCACATTTCCGGACTTCAATGCTTGTTGGTCTCGGCTAACGCCTCGGTCAACAATTTAAATCGTCGTCCGGGAATGCCTTGCTTTTACTACTAGATACACATTATACTATTTTCTGAAATCGATCAAGAATGTCTAATTCTTCGGCGCAATTTCAGATCCCAAAATACGCTATTCTAGCTAGTATTTTAATCCGTTGCCAAGCAACTATCAGAAAACAGTCCGTGAAATTTTACTTTCTCGGAAACAAAAAATATAATTAATTCCCAGTTTGTACTTTCTGTAATTGGTCTGTAACATTTTTTCGATAAAGTAATACTTTTCGAGATATGACAAAAGCCGTTTTGGAAATACCTTTTTTTTAAGCTAAAATCGCAATTTTGAAGTCGTTATAACTTAAAAACTATCAATTTATGTGAAAAATTAATGTAAAAGTGGGAGTAAAGACGGGAGATCTAGTTGCCGCCTATTAGTTCCTCTTGCCTCTCATAATGGCTCATTATTAAGATTACTTCAATTATATTTCAAAGGGTCTCGCCGGTTTAATATATGGAATTGGGCCCAGCGGCTTATTGGGCTCTTCATTCACATGAATATTGTTTATGACTAGGAATGCTCAATAAAATATATAATAAACCCCTATCTCCTATATTACCAGAGTTATGGGGATAACAACCCTCAACTTTAAAATTATTTTTTTTTCAAACCTATTGAAGATAATTAATTGAAATTAATAGCTATTAAAATAGCTTTATATTTTGCATTTTTTTTTAATTCCTATTACTTCATTAATATATAAAATAATAATTTAATTTTTAAAGGTGCTGTTTTTATATTAACCCCTGAATGACACCTACCAAATAAATCTATATTATTTAATACTTTTCAGGAAGAGACACTAGCGAAAAATGTTTCAGATAAAAGTTGTTCCGTTCAGAGGGGGACATCTTTTGGACAGAACAATTTTCCATTCCCCATCTCTGATAAGCGGGGGATGGGGCAAACTTTTGAATTTTTAATGGCACTCTCCATTTTTGATCGCGTATTCTGATTCTACGAAAAAAATTGCATAACTTTTATACCAAATATTTTTTTCTAAGAAAATATTACTGTGGATTAATTAAAATGGCCTAACCATATGGTCTAATAAAATCGATATTTCTTAACCAAAAAAAAAATAATTGAGAGCTAAACTAAAATTAGTAGTATATTTCTTCGATTATTAGCTTCCAAATAGACCAGGGTCGATAATTTTGAAAATGGTAAAAAGTAAAAAAAAATTATAGTAGGATGAAACGCATTGGAAAAGGTAGAGAATATAACAAAAATTAAAGGAAAAATAATTTACGGGCGATCTGAGGTCGGGAAGGGGAAGGGGGTGAGTTTTTAAGGGTAAAAAACGGTTTATCTCGATTTCCGGCAAAACTACAAGTCCTATGAAAAAAAGTTAAATGGCAAAGTTGTAGGTAATAAAAAGATCTACAACTTTTGTTTTTACACTTTTTTCACATAACCTCAAAATTTATGTGAAAAATTCAAATAACCAAGTTTTTGGTTTTTTATTTTTATCTTTTGCAAAAAAATTTATTTTTTCACGAAATTTGGTGAAAACTTACCTTTTTATGTCCCAAACACACAGTAATTTCTTTGATTTAAAATATTCATTTCTCACCTTATTTTGACTTAATATCGAAAAAGCACCCTAATTTTCAATCGAAAATTCTCACGTCAAAATATCTGCTTTTTTAAAAAAGTCGAAGGGCTTTTTGTTCGTTGAAATCTCTACTTTCTGATGGTATAAAAATAAATACATTACTATGGTAAATGTTCTCAGAAAATGCAAATAAACGAAAAAAACTCGAATCCGAATTTTTTTTTTTGAATCATTATGTACAATTTTGAGCTATTTATTAAAATTTACACTTTAATTACTAGAAAAACGTAAGATTTCATGTTACATTGATAAACAAAAAAATTACAAATCCATGAAACATAAAGATTGCAAAAAACAAGCGAAAATAGTTGTTCTAAATATTAAAAATAGGATTTAAAGGGGATTTCGTCTAAAAAATGTGACTGCTGCAATTTTTTTTAATAATAAAGTTGATTTATTAAATTCTAATTACATTTATGTCATAGAAAATCTCATAATATATAAATATACATGTAAATCGTACTATTGAATCAGGGACGCTGCTTGAGCTTAGTGCGCCCGCGTGCAACCAAATTTTTGGCGCCCTATTTCCTAATTTCGAATGAAATTAATAACGTTAAATATAATTAAAACAAAAACAACCATTTTAAAATACGTACATATATTATGGTTTGTGCTGCTGTTGGCGCTGTTGCCAGAGTGGTTCGTTTATAGGTAATCGACGAAGAATTTTCTGGTATAAATATTGTATTATACATTTGGTAATGCCAGCGCCCCTGATAAAGGGCGCCTGCGTGCCCTGCACGCCTTGCACGCTAGATATACTGATTACGTTATTCATTAAAATTTTTTTAAATACAATAATCTTGTTATTTATAAATACCTTATCTTGCATTCTAATCACTTCTCCATTAGTTTTTGTCTCTTTGATGGCATTTCTTCATCGTTAGATTCGACAAACCTTCCCGATTCTAGTGGATCTTCGAAATCTTCAAGACCATCACCGTCTTCGTCTCCAATATTATTTCCGGTCTGCATTGGTTCTTCATCCACAATTTCATCTGAATCATCAACTTCCTCGTAGGTTTTTTCTTCCACATTGGAGCATGTTTCAGAACCATGACAATTTGAGCATAAATTTGTGCATTTTAAACCATGTTTTCGGCAGCCACATTTTAAACTGTTACATCCAGTTTCACAGCTGCAGCAAATAGTTTTGAGCAATATTTCCGGAATTAATTCCTTTTCTGTAAATTTGGGCATAATGCCCCGTTGATGTTGCTTCCAGCCCCAACCTGTTGCTGTCAGTTCATTACCCAGCCAAGTCTGAAGCTGATAATATGCCCTGTAACAATGTTGTTCTGCTGCACCTTCTGTGAGTGGGAGATTTGCCAATACGAAATAACAGGTAGTAAGGCCCAGACCTTCCTAGCCCCTTCCTCACTTCTCTATGAAATACCTTTTGATGGGCTAAAATTTTAGGAAGGTCACTCGGGTATATAAGTTATCTTAAAATAGCAATAAATAGGCATCTACGCATATAATTTAAAGAAGATTCTACAACTTTCTCAAAATATTGTAGATGTCTTATTAAATATTAACTTTATTAACTTATTTGGTTGTTAATTATAGTAGTATATTTCGATTAGCAATTTTTTTGTTTATCAATATAACATGAAATCTTACGTTTTTCGAGTAATTAAAGTGTAAATTTTAATAAATAGCTCAAAATTGTACATAATGATTCAAAAAAAAAATTTCGGATTCGAGTTTTTTTCGTTTATTTGCATTTTCTGAGAACATTTACCATAGTAATGTATATATTTTTTTATACCATCAGAAAGTAGAGATTTCAACGAACAAAAAGCCCACCGACTTTTTTAAAAAAGCAGATATTTTGACGTGAGAATTTTCGATTGAAAATTAGGGTGCTTTTTCGATATTAAGTCAAAATAAGGTGAAAAAATGAATATTTTAAATCAAAAAAATTACTGTGTGTTTGGGACATAAAAAGGTAAGCTTTCACCAAATTTCGTGAAAAAATAAATTTTTTTGCAAAAGATAAAAATGAAAAACTAAAAACTTGGTTATTTGAATTTTTCACATAAATTTTGAGGTTATGTGAAAAAAGTGTAAAAACAAAAGTTTTAGATCTTTTTATTACCTACAACTTTGCCATTTAACTTTTTTTCATAGGACTTGTAGTTTTGCCGGAAATCGGGATAAACCGTTTTTTACCCTTAAAGACTCACCCCTCACCCTCCCGACCTCAGATCGCCCGTAAATTATTTTTCCTTTAATTTTTGTTAAATTCTCTACCTTTTCCAATGGGTTTCATCCTACTATAATTTTTTTTGGTCTCAAAAGTTATCGACCCTGGTCTAAAATGAGTAGGAATTAAGTGGTTTAGGTCTTCGCACTTAATTACTTCCACGTCCAGTGGTATAGTAACGACAAAAAAATTTTTAAAAATTTTTATTGTCCAAATAGGCTTAAAATGTCATGAAACGTCGAGATTTTAAGTTTGAGCGAAAAAAAAAAATTTCTGTCTGTCTGTCGGTCTGTCTGTCTGTAACTTTTTTTTGTGCGCACGTTTACTCTGGAACCGTTTAAGATATTGACTTGAAATTTGCTACACATATGTACTTTAACGAGATCTAGAACTAGATTATATTTTCATCTTGTTCCGTCGAAGGGTTGGGGGGTAAATTGGGGTAAATTTGGGGTAAATGGGTAAATCAAGCAGGTAAGAGTTCATGAAATTGGTATTTAGTATATACAAGAGAAGCTAAGGTCTCAAAAAAATTTTTGGCATTAGCCACCCCCAATTTTCCACCCCCACCTCCTTATTAATGGGGATGAAAAAAAAATGTGATTTAGTATATGTACAGGAACCAGAAACCTCAAAATATTTTTTTACTTCATCCACCTCCCACTACCACCACCCCCACCCCACTACCGATGTGGGGTATCGTTTTATGGGTTTTTGGGGTAGAGGATTTCAAATATTATATTATTAAAGTTCCATAAACAATTATTTTCACATACAAAGTTTTTTCGTTGTGAGTGACTTGGATAGAGAATCTGGATGTGGAAGTAGTGATTCCTTGGGCAGCGGTTTTTTTTTGTGTGTGCCTGTGTTCATTTTTCATTTATATTGTTAAGCATCTTCCACCAATCTGACCTTGAAGACTTTTTAACCACGATGTTAGTGTTAAATAATCTAGATTTATTTGTTGATATAAAAACAGCACCCTCAAAAATTAATTTATATATATTTTTTTATATATACCTACTAAATAACGTAATAGGAATTTTTAAAAAAATGTAAAATATAAAGCTATTTTATATCAACGTTTCCTATCAATTTCAATTAGTTATCTTCAATAGTTTTGAAAAAAAAATCATTTTAAAGTTGAGGGTTGTTACCCGCATAACTGATAATATAGGGGATAGAGGGTTATTATATATTTTATTGAGCATTCCTAGTCATAAGCAACATTCATGTGAATGAATAAGCCGCTGGACCCAATTCCATATACTTAACCGGCGAGACCCTTTTGATACATATGTAAAATAGCATGGTCCCTATTGAAATTAGGCTCTATCCGTTACACAGGAAGATCGCCAGAGGCATGTAATCTGTCATTTTTTATATAAGCTATGTTTTATTATAACTTTAAAGCAAAATGTTGTAAAGCTTTTTTGATACCACATAAAAATACGAAGATGTACAAGATATTCTCTATAAACTCTAATATACAGTGGCTCTCAGGTTCGAACAAGCTTAACGTTAATATCAGTTTTACTATTCCAAGCCAATAAATCCAATATTTTTATCAAGTAAAGCTATTTGTTTGTCAGAAAAGTATGAGGCTTAATATATACATTTTTTTCATGTCTAGTACAACCCTCGTTGTTTACGGACAGCTATTGTAAATATCTAATTATTCTTTTGTTTACCGTATTTTATTATAATTAAAAATACATTTTTTATAGTAGCTGACGTTATGACGCGACCTATTTATTTTATCAGTTGTCAACAATTGCATCTGTTTAATAATGTAATGTTAATAGTTAAAAAAATATTTTCAATGTTGTAAGTGTTATCTTGTCCCTTTATGATATTTTTGTAAACAGAAAAGGTTCAAAATAAACTATCAGTTACATAAACCATGATCGTGAATAACGTAAGACCAAAATTACTAGAACATACGATTTAATCAAAGTTAATAGTACAGTAAAAATAGCCCACAAATCTGCAATATAAAAAAAAAAAATTCGGGGATCAATGAAATTTCTCATAGATGTCCATTTTTACTTACTCTTTTAGTATCGAAATCAAAATTTTTATAGTGGGGAAAGGGGGATGCGTTTTTTGCAAAATATCTCGAAAAATAAACGCGTTGGCGAAGAATGTCAAGGCATAATTTTTATATGCCAAGTTCAACGGGATCACTTTCCGGCCGTCATTTCTTTAGTTTTTAACGCATGAAACAAGGTATGTGCCAGATGTTATCAAAACGACATTTTTTAAACCGTCTGTCAAGTTTTTACAACTTCTGGTTTCACCCCGACTTTTGATTTTTCAACGCATATTTTTGTATTTTTGGAATCTAGAGGTCATTCTACAAATTCTTGCAGTTAATTTGACTCACCAGAAATTATTCTAATACTAATAAATAATTGAAGAAAGATACGTCGGTTATTGAATTTTTTTATTGTTAATTTGTGTCACAGAGAGGTCGAAAATTGATAAAATCACTTTGTCAAAATTCCTCAAAATTTTCAAATGAAAGTATCACTTTCATACAACTAAGTGTAATTTTTCAATACCAATTTAAAAATGTATCCCAACACATCCTGGTGAGTCAATTTCGAGCAGTCTACTGCATCCAGAATTTTGTACATCAGATTTCCTCTTTGACGAAGATTTCTTCGGATTTCCTCGGATTGCTCCTCGGCCAACTACAATTCCTAGTTGGTGGACATGAAAATTAAAATAGGCTGAAAACTGTTAAATTGGCGGAAGGAGCCATGAGATTAACATATTCATGAGCAGAACGCCTCTAGATTTCAAAAATATAAAAATATACAGGGTGTTACATTTAAAAATAAAAAGTAGAGGTTTCTTCACAACTCCCTTGATATGCATATGAAATGAAAGTAAAATACGATAAACTATGTGACGTCATTCTAAATTTAATATGGCGTACGCCCTAATATGGCGGATCGCCTTTTTCTTCACAACCCCCTTGATATGGGTATCAAATGAAAAGGTTTGACGAGTAAAATACGATAAACTATTTGACGTCATTCTAAATTCAATATGGCGGACGTGGGAGAGGTGGTAAGGGGTGGGAAGAGGTAGGGAGAGGTGGAGAAGGGGTGAGAAGAGATGGGGAAGGGGTGGGAAGAGGTGGGGAAGGGGAGGGAAATGGGCGGGAAGAGGTGGAGAAGGAGTGGGAGGGGGTGGGAATGGGGTGGAAAGAGATGGGAAACAGGGTGGGAAAGGGTGGGAAGTAGTGTTGGAGCGGTGAGAAGACGGGAGAGGGAAGGGGTGGATGGCGGTAGCAAATGAAAGGGTTTTGTCTGTCTGTAAAATAAGTAGACTAAAAAGTGAAAAATAAAATTATATAAAAAAATATTTTTAAGAAAAAGCTTTTATTTGAAAAAACTACTAAAAAGTAAAAATAATTTTTTTTTTAAATTCATACACTTGGAAACTGAAAGCTTTGGGGGCGGTCAATTGAGCAAAGTAACTATGCGCTGTATGACCGTCTCCAAAGCTTTTAGTTTCCAGGTGTATGAATTTAAAAAATATATATTTTTACTTTTTAGTAGTTTTTTCAAATAAAAGCTTTTTCTTAAAAATATTTTTTTTATATAATTTTATTTTTATATTAATTTTAGGTCCATGTGGACACATTACAATTTTAACCTAGTTTTTAAGCCTGCCTACAGAAGACAGGAGCTACTATCCCACATTTCTATTTTTATCCAAGCCAAACCGGACCTACCCCATCCGGCCTCGGCGGTGTTCGCCGTGGTTGTCTGGCTGGCTCCGGGCTAAGATCCGATGAGGCATATATTTGTATTAAAACATTGAATAAAATATTAATGTTGTGCAGACTATAAATTTAACACTCAAGTTCGTAGGTCCCCCACCAAACGCAAGACTTTTTTTCTATTTTAATATGAAAAAAATATTGCGACTTAATAAATATAATTAAATGAGATTATTCATATTTTTTAGTGCTCTTTTTGGCTTCAAAGATCCACCAGGTGGGGAGGTTCCAGCCGTTTCCAGTAGCTGCCAATTTTTTAAAAGACATCTTGATTTTTAAAACCCCTCGGTTCCCAGTCGTTTTTTTATTATATCTACCTTATTTGCTAAAGAAAGAGTGATTACAATTGTAAAACTGACCTTGAATGTTTTTATAGCAAGGAAACATGGTCGGCCTACTAAATAAAGCCGAATGGTCATTGACAAACCTTTCATTAAAATATAATGATAACGATAATGACCCATGATGTCCTAAAATCCTAATGAATTGAATTTTAAACTTGTTATGTTCCTTGACTAACTGATGATAGTTTCATTTTAGCCCCTAAAATAATTTATGCTCACTTATCTTTTTAGATTTCTCTAAATAAAATATTAGTTAGTTTTGTTCATCTTTCACTTTTTCGGGTTAGCAGTTACCATGTTTTGTTGAAAAATACTTATCTTGGGAGGTTGTATTTGCATATGAGGTCCCGCAAAGTTCCATTTTGGGACCTAATGTATATATATGCATTGCAATCAATATATTCCCACTTTTATGCAAATGACATCGAATATAATGTTCCTTTTGGGAAGGGATCTATAAAATGGCATGTAACTAATGTAATTATTTGTTATAGTCTCAATTTCCAAAATATACTTGTTAAGGTGACTCATTTTACATAAAATTATTCTGAAGAGATAGTGCAGTGTTTTGAAGTTTTGATATATATACATATGATGTAAAAGTAAAATGATTTTGTTTCAAATATTTTGGGTAAAATTAACCCATAAATAATAATGTAAGACGTGAAAATTTAATTTTCACAATTTGATATTTTTTAATGACTTTTTGACTAATTTTTTTTTTTTTTCCAGACTCGGTGACAGCTTCAGTACCTAGCTCCACAGTTAGCAACGTACCAACAACTAGTAGCTCAGAACCTTTGCAAGGCCCCATAATACCCACTAGCGTATATTTACACAACCACACAGCTGTCATGATGGAAATCGAAGACACACCTACCGCAACATGTGAACTGATATGCCAAGCGATCATTAACAGTGATGAACTAGGTCTCAATAAGCAATTGGCCTCTCAAGTCTTTACATTGTGGATGGTCAGCCCTCTTTTAGGTAAATTGTGATATTTCATAATAAAGTATTTTGATGTTAAATATCACTTAAAACAAAAATTTGCCGTTATAACACAGATCAGTAAGGACAGATATGATACTCCCATTGGCACCTTTCATCTTTTCTATCCATTTCTGGTGACCTTGTTCCTTTAAAGAGATAACTTAGATGTTGCCACATTCAATCTATATAAGTACGCAAAATTTAAATAGGTGCGCTCTTGCGCATATTATTATTGTCTATTTCTGTGTGTAAGGAGCACAGCACCACTTATTTCAGAAACGCTGTTTCAATTAATTTTTAGCTTAAATGAATATTTTAAATTGAAAATTCATTTAAACAGCATTAATTTCAAATAAAAGTGAACTTCAGTTTAACTGCTTCTCACATCCCGTATAACCACGCTGTACAGCTTATATAGAGAATCTATACTCGTATCTTTACTTCGATATAGGTTATCTTTACGCTATGGATACAGCAACGATGCGTACCGATCTAATACAGTACGCTAACGCCTGGATAATGAAATAATACCGACTCAATAAGTTTGCTTATCGATAAAGGCACGTTTGTGTTTCGTTGGAATAAAGTTCATGTAAAGGTTTATTCTATGATTCTGTAAATAACGAGTACTAATACTGCATAGGTCCATTAGAGAATAAATCTTTATTTCCAATTTTAAAAAAATAGATGAAAATAAACATTTTTCTAATCACCCAATTCCTTCGCTATCATGCTCCAATTAATATTAGTATTCCATAAATTCATTATTTATAGTGATAATTAAACAATTTTACTTACCTTGTTTAGGTCTCGAACCCACGTCTACTATGTATGTATCTCGTTTATCCTAGCCTTAACTGATTGCGTCATCGTAGTGTCCAGCAAATTTAATGATAAAAGTTATAGTAATGAATATCGGGATTTTATATTAAATGATATATCGGTACCTAATAATTGAGTTTATTATCGGAAATTGAGATAGACATATATTAGATGAGTATTTATGGCAGTATAGTTTTTAAGAAACAATATTTTAGGTATACGAGTATATTTTATCTTGCGTAAAGGATCATGCAATTTCCAAATTTATTAGTGAGGCAGAATCCTTATAATACCTACCTGTAGTTATTATTATTATGTTTTTAAAATTCAATTAATGTTTCTTTGCATATTGGTTCAATTTCTATACAAACAAGTTTGACTCATTGCATCTATATTCATTTTTTCATTCTTGACCGGTGTGACATTATATCACCGTTAAACACAAATCTGATAAATAAAAATAACATAACCTTCAAAAATGCCACAGCTTCAAAGAAAAAAGAAAACGCTATCGCAAAACAATGATCAAGATGAGATAATAGAGAAAAACAGATGCTACAAAAGACGAAAGAACACTACCAAGATAAATCAGCACATATTCATCAGTGCAGGTACTGCTACTGCATCCATTAATGGTATAGTATAATATCAGCGTTGGCCAGAGAGAAAATGGTAGATTAATGTAGAATACCATATATACAACAGTGTTGCACAAGCGACAATTTTTCATAAGCATCAAATATTACCGGTACCAGCAAAGCATTGTCCGTAATTCGAAAACCAAAAATCAAAATGTTGTTAAATTCTGAATATAGGGGTTCTACAACATGATGATCAATATTATAAAAATGCACGCCTATGACTAAAATAAGTTTTGTTTTACTCAAAAAGGTTATAGTAGATGTCTTTGATACCGATCCAAATTTGGTTGAATTGGATGACCAATAACTGAGCTACGAAGGTGCATCCACTGGATTAATAAGCATATTGGTACAGTATTGGTTAAATCTGACGTATGGCCCAGTATTCAATATTGGTAATATATTGTACATTGTACCTATATATATACCTATATGTTGTGCTACTATTGCAGCTGTCTTTACTAATCTGTGGCTATACTATGATTGATTCACTTTACTCTTGGAATGTTTCATGTTCTTATTCTTTGGCACCTCCTTTATGACACCAGAACATTTTGGCAGTGGTATTTTATAATGTTTAATATTTTATTTATCACTGCTAACAAAATCAGCCTGTATATAATAAGTTCTTCCTTTATTTTTTTGGAGACATTATTGACAGTGTCATTGATAGTTTTACATGATATTATCAGTTTCAGTAATGTGATATCGTGAAGTAATAAAATGTTGAATACATTTTTTTTTTCGGGATTATAAAGCATATTGTTAATACTTGTAATAAATTTCTTCAATGATGTACCTTTTAGTTTTCCCTATTTTGCATGGATGTGCCTACATGATGTGATGTTGCAGAATTGCAACTAAAGCCATCACATAGGCCATATGAAACAAGGCAGTACTGGCGGGCTCTAGTTGAACAGTACAGTCATGCTTCTTATAACCGACAACAGAGAGATGAGCCCAAGCTAATGTTCCAGAGAAATGTGTTTTTTCCGCAACACTTGGAAGAGAAAATAAAGTAAGTAGCTATTAGGATTACCATTGAAATATTAAGTCGATCACTAGTCTATTTCCAACACATTACCAGAGAATTTATACCACAGAGAAGCGACAGCAAGGCTTTCCGTGAGTACTGTGGCATATGACAAATGGGTTGTGTAGTTGTCAGTTCCACATGTTTACATTGCGTCAAAGACGACTCAACCACCATTGGTCTAATTCTCTGGGTTAGAGAACAGAGCACCAGTGGTGTGTCCCTTGCTCTGAAAGTTAATCAATCGGTGATATATCTAGTCATTTCTAAAGATTTTTTTGAATATTTCAAGAACGAATCTGCGTAATTTAAATCTGATTAAGCACGTTGATAGAGGGAACTTATTTTAATGTAAAAAAAGTAAATTAAGGTAAGCATATGTTTTTTTATTAGAGAATATTATTTAGGTATTATGCAAATCACAACTTACACACTTTTTTATTTATTATGAAAATACCTACTTTCCCAAGTAACACATAAAGTCGCGGGAACGTATCGGCGACAATAAAAGCCACGATAAAGTGGACCGCTACCATAGGCTGCCACGTCCCTGCTACGTAGCAGCTACGTAGCCGCCACTAAAATGGGGAAAAATTTGTAGTCGCCGGGTAGTGTTTCGGGTAGTCCCGATGTGACTATGTTTAGTTACTATAAAGGATCGGGGTAGTAGCGGGTACTACTCCGCGACGGCGGCCTAGTAACCGCTACGTGGCTGCCTAGTAACTGCCACTATCACTTTTTAAAATGGTGTTTATCTTTTAGCGAACTCTTTGTTTTTTTTTTTATAATAATGGCGCAGTGAAATAATATTATACCAAAAAGATATGTACTTTAGGCACGTGTTTAAAGTGCTTCTTTAGCCATTTTTTCAAACGCAAGTTACTTTTTTGATATAAGTTGACATATTAAATGATGAAATTTCAATGCGCCCTCAAAATAACTTTTCTTTTAAGTTTTTGACAAAATAATTTAAAAAGGCAAGATTAAAAAATTTAAATATTTATTAGGGAAACATTTGGAATACTTTCAAAATCATTTTTCGTAAAAGTTTACGATAAGATATTAACATAACCATTGTCTATCTTTGATTAAGCCCAATTTTTTTTTTCTAAAAATTTTAACAACAACTAATTAATAATGGCCGATTTTAACAAAGGTACTATAAAGTTAGGCCCTCCACCATAAAGTATCTGTGACTTTGGTGACCCAATAGCAACTATCCTGATGTGACTCTATAGTATCAGATTATATTTTGGAACTGTAAAGTACCAACAGGAACTATTTCGCTACCCATGTTGCTACTAAAATGCCACGATACTTTAAAGTTCCAAGTGATGATCACTGGAACTATTCTGGAACCTAGATTGCTTCTCTATGTACCCAGTTACTTTATTTAGGCATCTTAGTGGCACTGGTGGGTGGCAGTAACTGATTCACTGGTACTATATAGTTTTTGCCACTATAGAGTAACAATAAAATGATACTGTTTTGTTCCAGTAATTACCCAAATGTTACTTTGACTTTGAGTATTTACAGTTCCAATAAATGGTATCGGTGTGGTAACAGTTACTTTAAAAGAACCATATAAAGTAGCCTTACCCAATAAAGTAGCAATATTAGTACCAGGGTGTATCCCAGGAACTAAGGCTTCGTAGCAAAATCGAAACCGAAAGGATTTGGTACCATGTGTGTTACTTGGCTTTTGTTTTTTATTATTTTATAAATGTGTCCAATATAACCTCTGCTTTGGAGATACATAGAAAAATTGTATTTTTCCATTTAAAATGTGTATATTTTAATATTTTTTCGATATAGAATTTATTATACACGAATCGGATAATTTTGTTTAAAAAAATATAGGTAAATGCTATTAAAAATAGACATGAAGGGAGGGTTCCTTTAAGAGGAAAGTAAAAAAGTAAAATTCAAAATATATTTTATTTTAACACATGTACAAATAGAAGTAAAAATCGATAAACAAAAAACTTTTATGTTTAATAACCTTTTTGATTTATTAAATTCATTTTCCTTGCGAAATTCAAATAAATTAAAATAAAATGCTTACATTTCAAAAAGATTTCTTCGTAAAAGCCCTCACATATTTGAAAGAACTAAAAATATTTAATAAAGACAATAAAAATATAACCAATAAAGTTTCACAAATGTTGAAATAAATAGTGTTTTGAAACTATGGGAAAAACTTTCAAAATTAGATTTTATGTATTTGAAAACCAGAAGGCTTAATACTGATTGCACTGAAAATTTGCTATATAAACCTACCGCTCGCTGTGATTGAGATAAATAACAATTTGACTCGCCGATCGCCAACAAATAGCAAAACACGCCAAACAGTGTATGCAATGACAATATTTACATAAGTCTACGCGGTTGCGTTGCAATTTCATTATCAGCTGCTGCTGTTTTCTGAATAATAGTTTAACAGCAAGAAGCAAGAACATTTTTACTACGTCGTGTTTCTTATCTGTTATTTTCTCACCTGTTATTTTCGAACAGAAATAACAGTCTGTTAGTGTTATTTATAAATGAAGAGCTAAGTGGATAAAGGTGTTATGTCACAAAAACACGTTATTGCGTAATTTAACTCGAAAGTTTTTAGGCGAGAACTTTTTTGTTATAACGACTATATAGCTTGCATTTTGCGATGATACTGTCATTTGATGTACTTTTCAGAGACAAGTAACTAAAGTTGTCAGTTGTCATTATTTTCGAAAATTTTAAAAAATTAATGTACATAACACCTTTATCCGTTCATAAGTTTCTCTGAAATGAATAAGGAATTAGTGAATAAAAGTGTTAAGAAATTAAACATATTTTATTATTATTAAAAAATTGTACAATTTTTAGGTAGTCGGACAGTTCTACGGTTTTGAGCCACAGTTTGGTCATTTCCAAGTATGTTGTGATAATACGGCCTCACCATTCATTTATAAATGGTAATTGTTCTTTAAGATTGGCCAGTTTTCCTACACTTAGGCTGCCCTTGTTGTCATTAAACACCATTAGAGCAATACAGTCGGAATTTATCTTATGCATATTCCTTTTCTTTAAAATATCGACTTTGTAAAATGGAGTCATTTCATCTAGTGATGTAATAGTAGCACCCATAGGTGCCATTTTATACCGTCGTGAAGATAAACCTTTTCATTGTTCAAGTTTTTCTTCCTGTTGTACAAATTAAGTTTTGAGGCAATTCCATCAATATCCTTGAAATTATTCTTCATATCTATGACAACGGCGTCTTGGAGTTCTTAAAATTTCTCGATACTGGTCCGGAACGTAGATGTTTTGATGTTTCCTTAAAATTTTCTCGACTGCCAAAGTCTCTGTCTGAATCTAAATATGAATGTCCCACCTCCGAAAATTTATGGTCGATAACTTTAAATTCTCTCTTTAAAATCAACAACTGGTAAAGTTTAATGATATTGAAGTTTTTATTTTGTCCACCACAGGAGTCGGTCCATATTATAATGTGATCGATCTTTTCTTGGAAATATTCATTGTAAATTTGTGAAAAGGTATGTAAGCAACTAACAATTTCTAGGCTTTCACGGCTGGCCATATCTTCAGTCCATGTGAAAAAGAACGTTTTTTTTTTTTTCAGTATTCCTCAATGTATGTATGCCAAGGTTGTAAAACCACATTTGACGAAGGTAAAATGCTTTTGATGTACTTAATTTTGGCAGCGGCATGGTTTGCTGAAGATCTAAAGTAAGAAAGCAAATCGTTCTATCTACTGTAACTTTTGCTCCGTCACGCTTTTGTTATTCGAAAGCTAATTTGTAATTTTCTCCGTATTCTTTAGTATTATTTATTTTATTTTTTTTAACCCAATAGATGTAAGCATAGCGAACCCTGTAATTCTTAAACGATAACCTTACAAACCCAAATGACCTTTGACTTGATTGGCGTAATTATCATGCTTATTATTTTTTCCGCAAGAATTTCGGAATTCGCCAGATTTGCCTTAAACAATTTAATGCTCTTTCAAAATATTGGGTGGGCAGAAGCCATACCAAATATCAGTTTTGCTCTTGTCATAAAAATTTCTACGGTCCAGCCCTCTTCTACTTGTCAGCATAAAAATGTTTGTACAAAAATCAACACCGCAAAGCGTCACTTTCCAGTATTTCTAATTTACAGACTAATTTGCTAGAATACTTTGGTAAATTCGTATTTTATTATTGCATTTTATATTGATAATGTTTGGTTTTTAAAACATTATTAAAACTTGCCTGGGAAGAAATTGCCACTATGTGACTGATTTCTGCTGAATTGCCAAAAGGTATAAATGTGTTTACAGCAATTAGATACTCAAGTACCATCTCGACTCTTGTACCATCTCATACCATTTCGAAATTGAACGAAATGAATATATGGATTAAAACACTATAAGCACTATTTCCAAATATCAGCCAATTTATAAACATCTTACATGATTCATGAAATCGTTTATTCATTGCCATTTGTAATATCAGTTTACTACGACTGACCATTTTCACTATAATAGTAAGAAACACTTAACACAACTTGTCGCATTAATGTCAATATAACATAACTTTAAAAGCAAAGTGTTTTGGATTAAAACAATTTAATATCGAACAGTAATGGATAAAGGTGGTATGTGATCATGACACCTTTATCCATTAAATTATATAAAAACCATATGTACATAACACCTTTATCAAACATTAAAACGCATTTAGGAAAGGTTTATTATCCCAAAAACGTATTGAAATGATAGATTATAAGTTAAAATAGTTGTCTGTGTAGAAATCTCAAAATTTTCAAAAATGTCACATAACACCTTTATCCACTTAGCTCTTCAAATAACAGTTAAAAAATAACAGATTGTTAAATAGCAACTCATCTGTAGTGATTTGTTAGGCAGCGGTTCTTATTTTTGGCTGAATTTTGTGTAAAAACATGGCTTTTTTTTTTAATCTATTTATTTAACGTCGGCCTATTTCCGCCACCAGGGCCTATCACCGACGCCGGGAAACGAGCTACCCCCAACCTGGAAATTTTGCCGAACCTCTTCCCTTAAGAAGAGTAGGGATCTTTTACTTGCCTAACATTTAATGGACAAGGGGCCGCCTGCTTTACATCCCCTCCGAAGGATGGTATATCCATTACGTAATCCTCGTCTGAAATTACGTAGCTTCCGCGTATACACTGATATACAAGCCGCTAGAAGGTGGGACGGGAATGCTGTATTTTCCAAGATGGGTCACCCAAGTACTAACCGCACTCAACGTTGCTTCAACAGAATATCGACTGACATTCACATTGAAGTCACCTCTACACTCGCCCCAACATAGATTTAATGATATGTATGTTATTATGAAATGTGAATATTATTATTTTATATATGTATATGAGTGCCTCTCATTTTTACTTTCTTGTGCAACCCAGGTACCACAGTGTGGAAACAAAAGATCACATTCGTTCAATAAGCTTGCAGAAATTATTAATAGATAGTGTTACAGCTTTATACCTCTCTAAGTTCCATGTACGCGTAATACAAGATTTGTAGAGTATGAGGTTCCTTAATATACAGCTTTTAGGCGAGACGATGAGTGCGGAGATGAAACGTCAGACTATCCTTTTTTTTCAAACGTGCAGTAGTGGCGCAGTTATCTCACTCTAAAAGAACTGTCCGTACTGGCCCGAAATATGGTCTCAAGTGTACTATGATCTGTAGCGTTACATTCTACAACTTATCCTGATTACCACCATACAGGAAAGTGACTCAAAATGTGAAATAATTACCCCCGACCTTAAAAGCGGGTAATTGTGAGCCCGTTCCAATTACGAGTTCTTTGCTTAATTAACAGTACACAAATTCTTACAATATTTTGAATCACGCTCTGCATCTGGTGTGATTTCACACCAGCTGCTCATTGGCTAATGTCATTTTTTGGTGGGGATCGTGAGTTATTAGGCCACCTCAGACTCTACCAATCTTGCGCGTAATAGACAACTACACATAGTTAGTTAGTTTGGTAATAATCCGAAAGATGGCGTCAGCAACTAGAAACCATCCAAAAACTACAGTCATCTATCTAGAACACTGCAGAATAATGTAGAAAATTCTAGAGCCACTTACTTAGCTGTATAAATAGAAGGCGAATGACTGCACAGTACACAGTTCAGTTAGTGAGTTCACAACAGATCAAGAAGAAGTAAGCAAAGTGATAGTAACTAAATGATTGAATTATAGTACTCAGTGTTATTTTAGTGAAGTAATTATTTGTTGTAAGTAGTACGTAACTTACAACAAATAATTACTTCACTAAAATAACACTGAGTACTATAATTCAATCATTTAGTTACTATCACTTTGCTTACTTAGTACGTAAGTTAATAAATTAGTATTTAGTGTTACCCTGGTGTTATAATTTCCGAATCCACAGTACAGGGTGTTTACTAAAGGGTGTAAACATGTAGCAATATTAAATTATTACTGTTTCTTGCTGTTTTCTGGAGTCCTCCTGAGGCAGAGTTATACCGCTTAAAGCACCTTTGAGCATGACATCATGACTTATTTACTCGATAGTACTGTTTGACACTTCCTTTTCGGGAAAATATGGCTCTACTATTTATTTCTTATAAGCAGCAAAACCATATAATCTTAAATATAAGTCTGCGGTAGAACGTAATCAACAGTGGTGCTGCTTCAATAAAAGTACTACTTTTTCGTTTCATAAAAATATCGCTCATTTTTTATTCGATTGTCAGGACTTTCCCTCCATATTATTAGAGATGTATTATTCTTGATCCTAACCCACCGATCTTATCTAAAATTCTCTACAAAATATTAATATATGGAAAACCATACATGTTCACAAAATGGTTCATGTTCCATAATCACTAATTCGATCAGCACCAAAATCAGTAGGTTAACAGTCTTCTTTGAGGCGAACATTAAAATTGCTGTATTAGGAATCACTTACTTTATGATTGACTTAGTGAATAATCTTCAGCAATTGATGTTTCAGAGATCAGAAAATTCTCGAATTGCTATACGAAGAAGCCCGCCATAATATATTAGAAGGAAGATATCCTTGCGAGGTGGTACACTACATTATGTTAGGAGGTATACAGGCGAGAGTTGAACTGGGCCCTTACAACCCCCAAATACATTCCACACATTATTTTAGAGAGGAACAGTTGAAATACTTACCTATTCATGTGAGAAAAAGTGCAACTTGGACATGGCTTCCAATTAGTTCTAAAAATTCGGCGGAAGTAAGACTTCTGGAACAATTTAAAAGAATTCCAAATACCGCCACTAACAGGAAGCTGATGAAAAAGTACCTTGAGTTCTGTTGGTCTCTGCCTTTTTATGGGTAAAATAAAATAAAATTGTGTTGGACATTTGAGAATGTATAAGGTGAACTGCTGTATATTAACTAAATAATTTGTAACGTGTCAAGAATCAAATAGGTACCTGACGTTACGGTTCTAATAAAATTTATTAGAAAGTTTATTAAATCGTCAATATTTTGGTACCCAAGCCCTACGTACTATTGGACCGCATGGTATACAGCTATTATTTTGAAATAAAAATGTTTTTCGTACACTACTTCATATAGCTTAATGAACGCTTTCGCCTTTGGATAATAGATGGCGCTAGTTTGAAACTTCCCATTTTTTTTCAATAAATTAGTGTTTTATTTTGAACCATTCAATTAAAACTGCATAGAAATTATTTTTTGTAAATTACAACTTTATTTTTTATTTACCAATAGCCTACTTTTTGAGATGATTGACATTTGCTCCTACACAGCTTTAAATATGAATTCAACTCTTAATTCGCAAAAAATGGGAAGTTTCAAAAAATAATTTTATATTCCTGAAATTTGGTATAGAGGTATAAAATTGCATTCTAAATAACTTTTCTTAGTGGAATTTTTTCCTATATTGAAAAATAAAGGTATTTTATTAGTGGTGATTTTTACAACTTTGCTTATAAAACACCCTGTAGAACACCAAATCAAGTCATTTTTGGTATACTTTAGTTTTACAACAAGCAGGACTCAATCCCCAAATACCATTCCAAAATTCCAAAATTTTTGGTCCATTACACCTCTTGTTACATCTATCCTGGGACACACTGTATATATCTCACTTATTACAATGTGCTATCAGCACGTAACATATTTAACTTGGCCTGTTAAGCTTATTGTAATATATTGTTATTGTTGCCTTATTTCAATTTTCTTTAACCTCTAGCTTTTCCTGTCTTGATTTACTAGTTAATCATGGCGCCCAGAAAACTTGAACCCACTACCCCTTTTGCTCTCCATACCTTTACTGTGCTAGCCAGGGTAAAACCAGTGACGCTAACCACGTTACTAGTAGTTGTGGCCATCTTAATTTTACTTGGGCACTGAACCACCTTTGCAATGCCACAAATCTTCCGAACACATTAAATACTTCAGTTTGCTAGATTTTCGAAAGTTAAAAACATTCAGATTGACATTTGAAATCCGATTGAAATAAACATTCACATTTGTGTTTTTGCGACACATTTGGTTTACTACAGATCGAGTGGTGGGGGTACATACATCATATTTTATACCTGAAGTCCTGAGGTATGTCATGGGAAATTGCTTTGGTGTGTTTATTATTTTCGCCTTTCTCTGGTATTATCAATTTTATTTAAATGTTGATTTAATTAAACAGTCGCTAAACTAAATGGCCCTTTAATTTTGCCATGGGTATTGTCAACCATGATCAAGTGGTATTTAACTAAATCTCTGTTTTAGTAAGGTTGATAATAAAATTACTAGAAAAGTAATGGTGATATGAAAAAAAAAATAGAGGAACCGTCATTACCATTATGAGCAAATTCAAAAAGAATACGCTGCAAAAACTTTACTTTTGAAGATGTGTTAATTTTTTCTCTGTTTGACAAGTTGAATTTTTAGGTTTAGGTTAGGTTCAAAGTACTCTTTAACTTGAAACTGTGACATTTAAGCTAAATGACAGTTCAACGGCTATGTAGTATTTAAATTTTGTTAATATACTTTCTTGTTGCTAACACTCCTTTTAAGTCAAATCTCTCTTTAAAAGTGTTGATAATACCGGCTGTTAAAGCGATAAATATAAGCACATCATTGATATTAGACGACCCCCCAAATCCATAGCAAGGTTGTCTGTAAGTACCGTTTGGAAAAACGCGGTCATACATCCATTACCCATCGAAATTGTCAGTGTCGGAGATCGAACTCAGTACATGATAGATAGTGGGATCAAACGTGTCCAGCATACAATGCGTTCTAGCGTAATGCACTACCATGCCATATTAAATTAAAAACCAGAGACGAGTAAACTCCCGGAGTTTTGATTACTCCGAAAGTTTCCAGGAAGTTTTCCCGGAATTTTCCATTGGGAATATTGAATAGCCTCTTTTATGGAGAAATCTGAGTTGTGACGATGCAAGCTTCATTTTGATATCAAATAAGTGCATACAGTTATAATGAAATTTGTAAAAAAGTTGCTCCGGTCTGCTATTGCTTAAATCAGTTGAGAGATGTAACAAACCAACAAATTTTGCTAACATATTACTATGATCACTTCAATTCAATAATTTCCTATGCAATTATTGCCTGGGGTTCATCACCAGAGGCCGTACGAGTGTTTAAACTACAGAAAAAAGTTGTGCGTTCTATAGTAGGTATAAATAGCTGTAGGAACATTTTCTAACAATGGGGAATTCTACCACTCCCTAGCATATTTCTAATGAATTTATTACTCTATGCAAAGTCCGAATTAAGTAATCTGAACACCCTTAACTATAATGATAACTACAACACCAGAAATTCAACTACCCTAGTAATTCCTACCCATCATTTAACATTATATGAAAAGAGCCCCAAGTACATGGCGATAAAGGCGTTTAATAAATTGCCAAATTTTTACAAAGTGATAAGGGATCTAAAAATAAAATCAAGTCGAGATTGAGGGAAAAATCTTATTCTTTGAACGAATATTTTACTGATGACTTTTAACTTAATTTATTATTTAATATTTAAATAGTTACATTTTAATGTTTTTAGACTTATCCTATATCATGTAAAATGATCTATTGAACAAATAAATATTATTATTATTATTATTATTACTATTATTTACGAGATCTTTGCAGACTTTTACCGAGTAACTGATATTATGTGATAGCCGCTATATGTGTCATGTGCTGTATGAAAAATGTGAAGCGTTTTGGAAGTTACTCAGTAATTTTTGTTTGAATTATTAGATAATTAAGCATAAATAAAATAATTTAAAGAATGTAATAAATATGCGATTGCAAAATTAAAAATTGACACAAATGTCATGACTCGTAAGTCTTAACTTTTGTCCGCGGTGTAGAAACGGAATTGTAGAAGAGAAGACAGAAATTAAATAACATGTAAATCACATATTATAGTTATATATATAATGAAAAGTTAAAAACATTAATACATAATGTTTATTCAGTTTTAACACTTAAAAAAACTAATAGAGGATAATGATATTGATATCATATGGAAAGTTTCCTTAACCCATCTCTCTTAAAAACCATAGTGATTTTCCAACAAAAATGAAAAAGGACATTTTTTTCAAAGGAATTAGAGAGGTTATGTGAAGTAATTAATTGGTTAAACTTTTGTGGGCTAATCATTCTCAAATGTTCAATACTTCATAGTATATTTTGAAAATGCCTGGACGTTACACATTTGACATTACTGATGTCGTTTTATTGCCATTTTTTAGATCGGCATATTTTGAAGGTCAAGTAGAGCAACCTGTTCGTGGTTTGACTTCCTTAATAACACACCAGGACATTCCTGTATTGGTAGCTATAAACTCGAAAGGGCTCTACATCATAGATGATTTACAGTGTGTAAGTAAAACATGATCCTTTTGCATTTCGAGCGATAATAAACATGAAATTGAGTCACAAGTTTTACGAAACTGGAATACACTTTAAGATATTTCTCGATACTTGTTGTTTGGTTTGCGAGAGGTGAATACCCAGGCAATTGGTATGCAACAATAGAGATGCCATGCCATTGGCATTTGCTAGTGGTTAAGAGATGATTAGGATTTATTTAGCACACCGCAAGATTTTCTTTTGTGGGTTATCTCTACTTCTGCTTATTTACATGTATTAAAATATTGTTTACCATTGTTATTACCCTTATTTTATCATTTTAGAATTTTCTTGAAATTATATAATACTTAGTTGTTTATTTAGCAACTTGCTATTTACATTCAATATAATAACAGCATAACATTTTGTAAAAATATAAAGGAACAGAATATACTAATTTATCACTATTTTTGGTAGAAATTAGATTAATGGACTTAATAACTAATCTTAATACATCTATTAATTTCGTTTTTCATTGTATTCAAGTTCTTTATTTGCTTCACCTCATTAGGGAGAGCATTAAACATTATTAAACCCTTGAAAAATAAATAATTCTGTACATAACTTTTTTGTCTAAAATGTATATAAAAATGATTTTGTTGTCTCGTATTGTGATTTTGTTTTTCGGATATGAGAGTGATACGGTTTCATAAGTATTCAGGCAACAGCCTCTTGCTTATTTTAAAAATAAAGATTAATGTATTGCAACATATTGTTTGTTTTACTGACAAACTGCAGTATTTTTAACATGCTTCGTATAGGAGTATATCTGTTACGTTTCAAAATAACATGCCTCACTCTATTCTGAAGTTTTTGTAAAATTTGTATATCCATCTGATATAGGATTGAACTACAATATCAAAACGAGGAGAAATGATACTTTTATATTATTCATAATTATTATTACTTTATATATTATTTTATTTTGCTCATAATTGACGATTTGCACGAAAGAAAGTTCAGTAAAAAGTGTCATGGCGCACAGTATAATGGTATCACTGTAATTCACTGCACATGTTGACCAACTCGTCTAATTTCCAAACTTTGCAACAATTAAATACCTATAATATAATAATCATAAAATCGTTTTCATTATCTTTAATGTTAAACCTGCTTCCATTGAATATAAATAGTCTTTATTAGGTTGTTTCGTAGTCTACAATATTTAAAAAATGTCGAATTATGCAATTTGTCAAACACTGTTTCCAACTCTCAGTTTACTAGAAGAGTTGGCAGCAGTGATTGACAAATTGCATAATTTGACATTTTTTAAATATTGTAGACTACGAAACAACCTAATAAAGATGATTTATATTCAGTGGAAGTAGGTTTAACATTAAAGATAATGAAAACAATGTTATGATTATTATATTATAGGTATTTAAGTGTTGCAAAGTTTGGAAATTAGACGAGTTGGTCAACATGTGCAGTGAATTACAGTGATACCATTATACTGTGCGCCATGACACTTTTTACCAAACTTTCTTTCATGCAAATCGTCGATGGTAAAATAAACATAATTGTTATTGCTATAAAACAAAAACATAAACAGGACACACCACTATAGTAGACAACCTCCAAATCCAAAGCCAAAGTTGCCCGGAAGGGGGTTACACTTTTAGAAAAACGCAGGTATACGGTCATACCCACCGTCCCGAATGGCACAAAATTTAGTCATCATCATAGGTAACACCATTCTTAACTAATGCTCTGCATATCAGTGGATAACGAGGGTGATTATCGCTTTGCTTCATATGCGAAAAAATGAATAGTCCTGCTTAGCACCTCATTTTCTATTTTAAGAGCTAAGGATGATACAATACGTAATTTTTTTGCTGTTTGAAGACTTCAGAGCGCCATCTAGTATTAATGCATCTGAAGATAGGATTGAAATTTCTATAGGCGTCTGAAAATAAGGAGTACGCCACCTGGTGGTCTATAGTCAAACTAATTACGGGCTTTTCTGTCATTGTCTCTTTAGTGTACGATGATATCAACAATAAGTAAATGATAAACTGAGATGCTAAGTTATTAAAAATATGATAGCGTTTAAAGGGGCTACAATTTGCTGGAGCCAACCTAGTCGGTATCCTTTGTAGATTGCAGGGACAACTCGTGAAAGTTGAGTTGCACTGCAATGTTCAAAGCATACCCTCTTTAATATAGACACCTTTAACCAGGCATTGAGAGGGGAAAAGCTGGTGCAAATAACCGTGGCTCGAGTAGCAATAATAATGTCCTAGACAATCACACATTGTAAGTGAAATTTTTGAAATAAGTAAATATATGTAATTTCAGTATATTTAAAAGTAATATATACTATTGCACCATGCACTATTATGTCTTACCCCTGAATATTTCTGTTTCATACTTTACAAAATACTGTTTCATTTATTTTACTTAAAGAATTAATAAATATCTTTTCACTTATATTCAATGTACCACTAATTTCATGGGTATTTGAATCTGAGACACTTGTTTGTAAACATAGAGCATACACATTTTTAAGTTTTGTGTTGAATATGGGTTGTACCACACAAAATAATATTTTATTTATATATTTAAGTTTATTAATATTTAACTAGCCAGACACTGTTTATGTCGAAGAAACTGTACTTTTCAAGGGAAAAACTAGATAACCTAAAAAAATATGAATTTTGCTGAATAATGCCATTAACATCTTGCAAATCACTTACAACAAAATCTTGTAAACCTTTAGGTCATATATTATTAATGTTATTATTTTTAACGCCAAAAACAACAATAAACAGAACAAAATCAATATAAGTATTCGCCATATAAACTAACAAAAAGCCTATAATTAGTTCACGAGTTCTCCACTTTGGCGCTGGCATCTTCAATTCAGACGCCTATAATACAAACTCATGAGGTGAATTCTCATGTATCCAAATCGGAATCTTATTTTTTTCATCGGATAAAGAAAAATATCAAATCACATGGATCCGAAATTTTTTATCCAATAATTGTATATTTAGTGATTTTTAAGCTTGATTTTAGTAACTTTAAGAATAGTTTCTGAAACACTGTAAACTATTCAACAGTATTCAAAAGTTTATTGAAATTATTGGCAGAAATAATTAAAATATTTTTTATTATTACCGTAATAATAATAATAATAATAATAATAATAATTCTTTATTCTCAATTAATTGTATAAAGGAAAAAATAATACAAGTAATTGTAGAGAGCGTCAGGTTAAGAACAAACAATACATGCACAAAGTTATATAATATACATACAAATATTACATACACAACGATTATTGTATATAACGTCATTGGACAACATATATGTGTCTAATACACATAAAACAAAACAACACAGTTAAAGGCAACTTAAGTTTAACGTTAATTAAAGAAAAATTCTTCAAGAGTGTAACAGTTTTTATCAATAAGTAAGGATTTGAGCTTTTTCTTGAAAATAGTAATGTTTTGAGAATTTTTTATCTCAGTTGGCAAAGCATTGAATATTTTGCAACCGTTAAAATAGATACTTTTTTGATACCGTGCTGTCGAATGTTGATCAGGTATAAGATTATTTTTAAATCTTGTGGAGTAACTGTGGCCAGTCAGATATTTTTGAAATGTTTGCAAATTTTTATAAACAAAGCAGCCCAGTTCATAAATATATGTACCAATTAGTGTTAAAATTTTTAAATCTTTAAATGCTGTTCTGCAGGATTCTCTTTTTGACACCTTAGTTAATATTCGCAGTGCATATTTTTGTAGGGTAAAGACACGTTGAGAGTAACTACTTATTCCCCAATTAATGATACCATATCGCATCTGAGAGTGAAAGTTTGCATAATAAAGACTAATTACAATATTTTGACTACAGTGGTTTACTAGTGATCACAACGCATAGCAACAAGTGCGTAGTTTATTACACAATTCATCAATGTGAATATCCCATTTTAAGCCAGAGTCAAAAGTGACTCCTAAAATTTTACCTGAGTTATGCATGTTGAACAGGTTAGAATTTTGGATATTTAAATTAGCTTGCGAAATTTGTTGCTTGAAAAGTATCGAGGTGGTTTTTTGCTTATTTAAATTGATTAGGTTTTTTTCAGACCAGAGAATGCATTTTTTATATATTTTTTCTGCCGAATTTATTGCTTCCGTGCCGTTGCTTTCCGTGATTAGAAAATTTGTATCGTCAGCATAACATACTATTTGTAAATTCTCAATTGGCTTTAAAAAATAAACTAGATCGTTGGCAAAAATAATGTATAATAGAGGGCCCAGGATGGAGCCTTGTGGGACACCCTGGGTTACCTTCCTGGGTTCACTTTTGACATCATTGATTTGAACAACCTGATCTCGATTGCTTAGGTATGATTTTATAAATTTTAATGGAGGCCCTCTAATTCCATACCTGCATAATTTTTCTAAAAGCAATTGATGATCTACGCAATCGAAAGCCCGGGAAAAATCAATGAATAGACCAAGTGGGCACATTTTTTTGTCAAGTCCATTTACGATTTCTATATGAAGACTACTTAAGGCCGTATCCACACCCCTGTTTTTTACAAAACCATGTTGTTCCGGTGAGATTATGTTATTACGAATGCAAAAGGTTGCTAGTTGACCATTTACGGCTGACTCGTATATCTTGGAGAAGCTTGATAGTAATGTAATAGCTCGATAATTTTCGTACAAGTTGTCGTCACCTTTCTTATATAAAGGACTAACCACTGAGAGCTTTAATTTTTCAGGGAATACTCCTTGTTCAAGTGATAAGTTTATCAGATACGATAAAGGTTGAGAGATAAGATATTTACAATTTTTTAATAAATTATTTGATACATTATCGTAGCCACTAGAATTAGATGGTTTGAGATTGTTTATTATGGCTACTACATCCTGTTCGTTTAAAGGTGAAATATGAAAACAAGGCGTGTGTAAATGATCCCATCCTAGTTCCGTCCTCTACTGCGCCTTCCCATACCTGTCCAATAAATTGTCAATAAACGTGAGGTTGAGATCTATACAGCGAAAAAATATTTAACATCAGAATATCCAACGTGAAGTTAAAACTTTTGGATCATCGCATCATCAGACATTGGATGCATGAGAATTCACTATAGCTTCTCGAGATGCAAAAAGATGATGAAAATACACAGTCCTACCAAAGTTTTGCATCCGTCAGTACCTCCTTGAAAAAATATAGCAAATAAAACAAAATTGTTTTTGAATAAATTGGTTTTATTTTTAAATTGATTTGTCTGAAGAGTTTTTTATACAATCTCCGATTAAAGAACTTATATCTAGATACATAACAGGCTATCTTTTCACTATATACCTTGTTTGCTCCTAACATAGTCACATTATATGTCCATTAAAATGGATAGATGAACATCACATCCCATAGGCAACAGTGGCGTTGTGTGTGTAGAAAATGTGTAGAATGGTAAATATTTTCGTTAAAATGAATTATTGCAATTCCTGCATTACCGGCTCTTTATATAACGTGATGTAGGCATACGATATTACAGTAAGATAAAACAGTAAGATAAATATGTATTGAAAGGATATTAAAATTTAATTGCTATTTACTTTATAACTGTAAACTGAACTTCATCATGTTACGACTATGGAACGATCGATTTTCTTCTTTTCTAAACTGCTTTCTGCAAACGGCACAGCACTTCACTATTTATTTGCACAAAATATATTGTCACTAAACTGTGTAAATATGAATAGAGAATAATATTATTTAGGTATTAAGCAAATCACAACTTAAAATAAAATTACTTTTTCACCAGTTTTTGGTCGGAGAACACGAAAAACATTTATTGACATTAATGGCCGAACTGTCAACTGAGATTATAATAATCGAACTGAAGCCGATCGTGTACGAGCGGCCGCGAATACGCCGATGGGCCAATCAGCAACTTATGGGAAGAAGTGCCTTAGAATGGGAGTCTTTCGGGATCATAATATTCATGCCATTATGTATCTAGATATAAGTTCTTTAATCGGAGTATACAATCAATATATTAAAAGTCATGACCATGTTTCAGTACCTTTTACACACTCTATATAATATTAGCAACAAATATTCAAAAAAGTACTGATTCATTTGTTGATGCCCGTGATCAGCAATGTTAGCTTAATGCGATTCCAAAACTTGGATTTTGAGAATGATTTTTCTTAAAAATTTTTGCCACTATTAGGAATGATCCTCCAATAGGATAATTATTGTTATCTTGTTATGATTTTCACAGGACCATCACAGTCAAAAGACACTAAGTAAATGATGTATTACACTATATAATTTGCTATGCCGAGTTCAATTTTTTGCCTTATTTTTTAGTTTCTGTGGATATTTTTCCAAATCAAGTTAAAAGTCAATGGATTTATTAGAGATTGATGCAAAACATTTGAAGGATTATGTATTCTAATTTATGTAGCATTAATATTTGAAGTTTTAGTCGATCTTATTAGGATTGAGATTCGAAGAATTCAGTTGGGAATACGCAAGGCCATCAAAAGAAGAGGATCCAAATTGCTTACCTTGCTTATTTATTCAATTCATGGTGGTGGAAAACGGTGCAAGAGTTTCGAAAATCTTGCAGGTGTTTTCTAGACAAGCCAGTTTAATGGATACACTCATTACTGTGTTCGTAACGCAACTCAAATGCAGGTCCAATGATGAAACTGATACAGCCTTTGATAATCAAACCAGTAACGAAAATGGTAAAGAACTCTGATATCTCTCTATAGTCAATAGCAATAACTAATTAAAAATTTAGTTTACACTTTCAATGTTTTCATTGGACATCATTTTGAAAAGTTTTATTATGTTTTAGAAAACCACTCGTCTCTTGTCATGGGAACTACGCATAGCGCTACACTGCCATCCCTGAGTAATAAATTAAATCGACTCACCCTTGCAACCTTCGACGAGGATGGTCATTGTATTGGCCAAATGGGATCTTGGTCTTTTAGTTATTAATATTCAGTTTGCGATAATTCATGCATTCCAATATAAAGACAAATGCTTTATTAAAATGTCTTTAAAGTACATTCATTTCCAATATGGTGTTAGTAAACAATGATCTGAATCTGATACACGCATGTGATCTGTCGATAGCTGCATTGCTATTAGAAAATCGGCAATAAAACATTCCAGTAAGAATTTTGAGCAGGTGTGTATTCAGTTGAATGTGTATCACTGATCGCAGAGTTACATTACTAGTCTAAGTGTCCGCGTACATAAAGGCAATTTATACATATCCTATTATAACTTCTTGTAAGACATAATTGCACCACTTTTCTCCTCTGCGAAAATTTTCGTAAACGCGGCTTTCCCCCTCCCATTTTTCCGAAAGGAGTGCATTTCCCGTTGTATGAAAAATTTATAGATACTCTGTACTTTTACAAAATGTAGTCGCAAGAAAACTTGATGAAACGCCCGAGAAAATAATTGTCCGACAAATATTTTGGAACGTTAAGGGTGTTTACCACTCTAAATATGCCGAAATAAAATTTATTGATAACCAGCTGATTTTTTCAAGATTGCTTAATAGAAACATGTAGAATCCAATTTTCGAATTGTCCGACAAAATATATTTTCCGATTGTCCAGTCCGACACATGAAAATCGTTGGTTTCATGACGACCAAAAATTTGTTTATAACATTTTCTTTTTTAAATTTTTTGTTTTTGAATGAAGTATAGAACATAATAAATAAGTTGGCCCACAGTAAAATATTGCCCATTCCATGAAAAATAAATAAAAGTTTTTTGTATTTATATATCTAGGAATGCTTGTAGTGTGTGCGTTTTAAATAACCAGCTGATTTTTTCAAGATTGCTGAATAAAAATATGTAGAATTCAATTTTCGAATTGTCCAAAGAAACATATTTTCCGATTGTCCAGTTCGATGCGTCGAAATCGTTGGTTTCGTGAAGACTCAATATTTGTTAATAAACTAAGTTTATTAATTGTTTGTTTTTATAATGAATATAAAACACATGTATGAATAAGTTGGCCAAGAGTAAAATTTTTGGTAATTACCGTCCAAGAACTATCAGGAGTTTGCACATTTCCTTTTGATGCGTTCGGGTACCACGTGTGTCTAATCTCGTGTATAACGCTAAAGTTATAATGGACTGTTTTTTGTGTAATTCGTTGACTGATGAACCTGGATTTAGGGTGAAAAGGGAACAAGTTAAAAAATTTACGCCGGGAATATTGAATTCGTGCCAACTATTTCTAAAATCACGAAATTTTCATAACTATTATCATTACTGGTTTGATGGGCCCCAAAGTCCTTCATTTGAAGATATATCTCAAATATTACAGGTATGATATCAACAATTCTCGTTATTTTGAATTATATTGTACAATTTAACATTACATTTACAATAACGACTTTCAAGAAATCAAAATTCGTTAATTTTTCAGACTCTGATGATGAAAACGATAAGAAGGATGACACGGCAGATGATTTTTCAAGTTATAAGGATGAGGAAAGTTTGAATGATGAGGAGGCCGATCAATAGTGAAAAATTGCAAATTTAACCTAAATTTTGTAACTTTTTTAATAAAAATTTAATTAACATTACTTAGCCTTTTTTATTTAAAATGGACCAAAAAATCTAAAAAAAAAAAAAATTGTTCAGGAGTAAAAAAACTAATTTTTCATTTTTTAATTTTAATTTATTTAATAAAAATTGTTTAAACAATTTATGATCGTGAAAGGTAACATGCAGATTTTTTTATAAAGGGACTATTTGAAGTAAGATTATGCAAAAAAAATGGAACCAGAATATTTTTCCTAGCGGGGGCGCCGAAACTACCCTGGCTATATATAAATGTTGTGAAAAATTTTTGTTTTTTTTGTCCGACTGTACATTCGCCGCGATATATTTGTCCACCATTTGTACCACACATTAGGTACTGACACATATATTTTTTTTTGTCCGACAGTTATTAAATTTTTGGTCGTAATGACGCGTCGGACTGGACAATCGGAAAATATGTTTTGTCGGACAATTAGAAAATTAGATTCTACATATTTTTATTAAGCAATCTTAAAAAAATCAGCTGGTTGTTAATAAATTTTTTGAAGTCTTAAATTTGTCAAGGGCAACACTTCTCTCTTCTAGAGCCATCCCTGGTGTTGACAAATAAGCATCCCGCAATTACCTTCGGACCGACTCGTGCACGATATTTGAAAATGGGAATACATACGTCATCACACGGGAATTCAAATTTCAAATGTAGAAATAAAATACTAATAGATGATAAACTAAAACTTTGTCTTTGTATTTATTAACTAGAATCTCGAAGCTGTTCACCACATATATTAGAATATCACGATTGAGATGAGCGTGATGACCCTATTGCTACGTAATAACTGTTTCCCATTTTGAGTAATGCTTGGTAGAAGGACTCTTCCCATTACATAACAGATGTTAGTTGCAAAAACCTTTAAAGTTCCGCTGATGGTAGTTACCACGTAGACTGGTAAAAGTGCTGCTTAGCTTATACAGAGGGGCCAAAATTTACACCGATTTACACCTTTAAATAATTAATCAAACAGAGTGAAAATCAATTTATTATTATAGGCTACAAAAAAAAATTATCGATGATTTTCAAAATGGTGATAAATGCACTCTTGACATCTTTCTGCAATAGAGCTGCCAATTTTTTTCCGTGCAATATCAATAATTTTTTAGATTGTTTGACATCATTTCAAAATGTAACGGTAAACGAACTTTTGGGCCCCTCTGTACTATTGACCACATAAAAATGACTCTAGCTCTCGGACTATTATATTTATAGAATTACATATGGTTTTTAATGCGACCTTGTCCGATTATAGTGTTCACGTGTATCTTGGAAATGGATATACTTTTAAAAAATATATTACTCATTTTAATACCAAAGATTTATTAAATGTTAATTATTAAGTATACTCTTGAAGGGAATTTTTGTTGTAATGCTGAACTTAACTGCATTCGAAGCTCGTTTTGCCAATCGAGTTGACATCATCTGAAGATGGTTAAACTGTTTGCATTATGTCCGGATGAGGCCGTTTGGTTGGCAAAGCCCGCATCAAGAGTAGCGTTCAGCGTTTTTGAGCTTGTAAAAAACACATCAATGTCTGCACATCAATGTCTGCACATCAATGTACCTACTATATGTGTTCCTTATTAATTTTTATTATTATTGTGAAAATATGAAGCTTTAATTAGTTAGTATAGTATAAACTAAAACTGGAGATCTCGTTACACATTTTATTTACATTTACAATTTTGTTATGTATAATACATTAAAACAAAAAATATTTTGAAGAAATGAGTTGTTATTTAGCTAAAACATCCAGCAGGGGGTGTTGATTCAAATAATTCAATAATGCATGGTATCTGGAATTAAAAAAAACTTATTATAAACCGATGCCTAAAACGGATATAAAAAACGTTACAACCACACCATTAATATTACTGTCTGCTTACAAATTTTGATGAAAAAGAATGTAAGTCAGATTCAAAAAAATCATGGAACATTTTACAAGTGTTGTAAACAAGTCAACGACTCGATCACCAATCGAATTACTCAATTAATAATAATGATAATAACCAATTTGTAGACTCTATCCCACTCCCAAAATTGATGACAGCTATTTTGTTTATTTACAATTTGTTATGTTTTTAGTACTGTGTGAGCAAAAAAAAATAGGAAACTCTATTTTTTTCTAATGTAAATTTGTCTCCATTTGCACAGTTGCAATTAATTTTGACAAATAACTGACAATGCCACAAAAATTAAAGTTAGATGTACACAACTAGATTTTAGCAAAAATACGTTATAAGACTTGTCCCATTTTTTTGTGCACGACGGTACATACCAGTTCAGCCTGAAATTATTTCAAAATTCATAAAAAAGCATAACCCCAACACTATGGGATCACATAGTATTTTTGGAAAAATGTATGGTTGAATCTTCTGTCTATTTCTGAGCGACTCATTCGTATAATAAATATTTTATTTGAGTGTGGTAGTATGGCCTCTTGACGACATCCTAGGAATACTTTCAGATGTGATGCCTACCATGACCAACTATGAACCGCCTTTTAACGTCCTGTTTTCCTGAAAGAGACAAATGGGATCGGAACAAAACTGACCTACAAAGAGCGGATAGTTGATGGTTCACAGACGGCTTCAAAACCCCTGAAAGAACTAGAGCTGGAGTATATAAAGAATAATTTCGAGCCTGGGTGACACTGCGACTCCCTTTCAGGCAGAAATGCACACCATTGAACTGTGTGCAAGGAGGCTTTAATGGGCGCATCTTAGACACAGATCAATAAGAACATTTTCAAAGAGCCAAGCAGCTCTTAAAGCTCTTGATTCATATCGTTGTAATTCTAAATTGGTCTGAAACTGCTCCGATTGGGCAAAAACAAGTTGACTCCGGGCCACTATGGCATGGAAGGCAATGAAATAGCCGATTCCTTAGCCAGGGAAGGTGCGGTATCGAAATTTATCGGACCAGAACCAGTGCTTGGCATATCGGTAAGCACTGCAAACAATAACCATCTTGGCCTGGACCGAGAGGAAAATTCTCCAGTACTGGCAAGAACTACCAGGATTAGTTCATTAAAAGGAGTTAATTACACATCCTTTGAAATCAAGAACAAAAAAACTAGTTAAATTGGTTACATCTAAGAATTTTAGTTGGCCTATATACTGGGCACTGCAGACTTAGTCACCACCTACACAGACTTGGAAAAGCGGATAACACTGAATGCCGACTGTGTTTGGAGGAGGATGAAATGGCAGAGCACGTTCTATGTACCTGTCCCACTGCAGAATTAACCAGGTTCTCACTCTTTAGCAAAGGACAACTGTTGCCAGAGGACCTGGACAATCTCTCACCCAATAAGGTTATCGGCTATTAAAAATCTGAACCTACTGGGTAAAATATAATTAGGAGAGATCCACAATAGACCAGAGAGTCGCAGTGGAGAGTCTGTATTATTAGCCTACCCACATAACATAACATAACATAAACACACCACAGATAGTAGACAACCCCCAAATCCAAAGCCAAGGCTGTCCGGAAGGGGGTTACACATTCGGAAAAACGCAGACATACATCCACACCCACCGGTGTTGTCAACACCGGAGCTGGGGGTCGAACCCAGAGCGCGGTAGCGAGTCGATCAGCGTATTCGCCACTCAATACGCCTTAACCGATTGAGCTACCGTGCCAACCTAACCTAACCTACACAAAACTTCCCTCTCTATTTGCACCTCTCATTTATCCATCATTTCTTTTCTTTTGGATAACCACATATAGACACTAATAGCACAATGTGACAGGTACCGTAGATAAAATGGAAAAATAATATGTAACAGCTGCATTTCAGTTCTGGCCAATCAAAACCATCAAGGGACTAATTACCAAAAGGATTATTTTCTTGTATGATGTTTTAAATGTGGATTAATCAATTTTCAGTGCAAATTGTCTTTGAATAATGCCATTAAATTAAACATCATGCCAAATAAGGTAAGTCATTATCGGTAAACTCACTGTTCCTTTGTTGATACACCATAATTATACCTGGCTACGGGCATATAAAAGTTGTAGTGGTGATGCAAAGTCCTATAATCTTTAAGTCACCTTTAAAGGTGAAGGTTTTACCACTGAATATATTCACACATGCGTCCCAATAATTTCTAAAAAATTATCAACTCCCTCATGTCGGCGGTACAAGCATCATCCGCAGATTAGTTTCTGGCTTGTTGGTAGACATCAATACTAGATGGTGTCAAATTGAAATAAACAATAATGTTGTCTTGTGCAATCAAAGTTGGATAATGACCTGATTTAGGGCAAACGTATCTGAAATGTAGAACCCAAAGCAGAAAAAATTGGAAAAAGCCGCATTTATGCCAATTATTAAAATTTCATTTCATTATTGCAAACATTTTTAATGACAAGATATAAAAATCTTATCAATGATTATACTCTAGCTTGTTTAACTTGAAATGTGCACCTATTGATTTTGATTTTAGAGGGGATATTATTATTATGCATCATAATGATATTTTGGCCCTCGAGTTAAAACGTCAAAACAATCTTATTTATTGAATGGTCCTGACAAGGTACTTACCTCAACGGGGACAAATCTTTGTGGCGATTTAAACGGAGTTCCAAAGTTCGCAGGAGGGCAATTATTTGATTAATTTCTTCAAAATAACGCGTTTCCTGTTCTGGAGCAAGATTATCAGTATTTTGAGCGTACCAGATTTGTTTATTCTGCATTAATTCAGTTTGCTGAAATTGAGGAATTTTGTTTTAGGTATCTATTACATTTCAACAAACATTTATTTAGGAAAATTTTGAGATTTTGTAAAGCTTCCCCTAACCAATTTTCATTTTCGAGTAGAATAAGGGGGGTCTTATCTGAACTTATGTAAAAAGTGGTTTCAGTCAAATGTCATATGTATGTTGTACTTCAAACCATGTTGAAGCTGGGCCCAACTTTCTAAAGTCAAGGGTTTCCTAGATATTTAATTATACAGTTTGAAAAATGCGGCTGTTGTTTAAGTGCATTAAGTCGCAGAACAATGGATTTTTTTTTAAATGCAGTTTTTTTCACGTACTTTTCAGTGATATTTACAAACTACTTTCTAAAAATATTTAAAACGATTTTTTTGTGTTTCTTTAAATTCAGTTTTAATCAAATACGTTTTATTGACCTAATTCATTTAATTTACAATCTTTAACATATTTTTCCTGTATTTACTCACCCTGTCAAAAGTTTTTTGAATGACGTTGGCCCTTTCCACTAACAACTGTTTGAAATCATTCAAGCAAGCGTACTTGAGGTCTAACGCCTTCTGGTATCTTAAATGCGTTGGATTACCCATTCTTGCAATATACGGGGCCAAATAATCTATCTCCTCTTCCACTTCTTTCTCTTTGTACATCCTTTGTTGCTCCTCTTTTTCCAACATACCTGATCTGAAGTCGACATTCTGCTCTCTATTAAATAGAGAAACGCCCAGTTTCGGGAAAGCCATTTCATGTTCTCTTTGCAACAGGAATTCTGCAATCTTGAAATAAATATTCGTTCGTTAGAACATGATATGATTGATGGATGTTTAGGCTGATATTTGCCCAAGGAACAATTTAAAAGTCATTTGGAGGTTTTAAGAAAGATTTGTCGGTGTTAGGAGATAGTCTTGTGCTTTATTGATGTTGTAGTTAAGGCCTTTTAGGCTTCAAGTATACTTGCTCTTATATGGTAAGTTTTAAAGCATTCTGTAAGACCTAATTATAAAGCTAATTTGCTTCTAGGATAAAATGTATTTGTAATGGGTTTATCATAACCTACATAAAACTCTCCATAAAGCTAATTAGTTTTATGAACGTCTAAAATTCCATTTAGATTTAAAGAGGCTTTAAATTATTCTTTATGGTGTTAACATATTTGCAGTAAATGCATTTTAAATCCTTTTTAAAACTAGACATTTTCAATGCCTATTAGTACTTATTAAAGGCCATTACAAAACTAGACTCTTAAAACATCCTTGATAAATGTTGTAATGAAACCGTTATGAAGAAAAAAAGGCCTCTATAAATCTAAAAGGCAAATTTTAATTCCATGAAACACTTTCCAAAACCTCAATAAAACATTTATTATAAAAATAATAAACAATATGTCTGCCTGAAGTGTCGTTGATGCGTGTGTGTGTGTGTGTGTGTGTGTGTGTGTGTGTGTTAATTAAAAGCATTTCACGACTTACTGATGTGTAATTAAGTCTTTTTTGGAAAGGTGGAAGAAAATAAAAAAGAGTGGCCATTTTAAAAGGACTGTTAAAACACACACATACAAATTATTTTGAGGTTAAGTTTTAAGTTTTTTGTATCAAATGTCAACGTCCCAAACGTTTTATTACAGCTTTTATCAAGTCCATGTGATCTTCGCCAAGTGCATTTGCATTTTTGTAAGGAAGGGATTATTTGTAATAGTATACAAAAAGACTAAAAGGACTTCATTTAGAGTAAATGTTCTAGGTCATTACCATTATTAGAATGTATAGTTTAATGAGAGGACTGTAAAATGACAATTAGGTTTTTAGTTGGCCGGCCATGTTTTTCTTGTTATATAAAAATATTCAAGGTCAATCTCACAATTATAATTATCAATAATTATCACTTTTTCTTTAGCAAATTAAGGTAGAATTACAAGAAACGACTGAAAATTACCGTGGGAACCGAGAAGCAACCCACTTTTTTAAATTTGCTGATTACGTGTCTATGGAAATTTTGTATGGATATTAAAATCATTATTATTTCTGAGGTTCAGTTTTTTGGGCTTTTCTTATGTAGTTTTAACGATAAACTGCCGTTGGTTTTAATTTTTTGTCATACCTGATGTCTTTTTATTACCTTTTAAATCGGCCTTAGAGATGTTATAGTGCCACTCTACGCTTTATAAATTTCAAATTCCATTTTATCTTCAATAAGTCTGATGGTGTGTTTGCTTAAATCAGTTTAGAAAAAATAAATGCAGTAATAAAATTATTTGGATTCCTTCGTGGACATTCTTATAGCTTCTCAGTTCTAATATGGACTTATAAGAGTTTTAAAAACCAGTTTTCTAGAAAAGTAGGAAGCTAATAGAAAAGCTGACAGCTTTAAAATAGGTTTTAAGTTCAGTATCGATAGATGAAAATTTTTCTCCCTAACGCCCATATTCACCAACATTCGCTTAACTCACTGATACTAGACTGGTTGTTAAAATTTATCGGATAGGTAAGACAATATCGTATTCACCAATAAAAATTGAGTGAAAGTTAAGTCACTCTGTTAACAGGAAATACTGTAATATTTTTGTGTGGCAGTTGGTAAAAACTTATGCTCACAGGGTTATTGTTGTAGAACCTCCCAATATATTTTAAGATTGAAAATAAAGCTAAAGCAACCTGGTCTATAATGAAAAAAGTTATAGACAAGGACGATCCAAAAAACAACATAGTAGATAATTTTAATAACAAATTAAAAAATCATGACACATTGCTAGATGAGGTAAACAATTTTTTGTTAATGCATGTTCAGACACGAATCACTCTCTGGAGGTAGACCCAACAAGAATTATTAAAAGTAATAACTCAATTTTCCTAGATTGTGTAACTGAGACACTCACATTCAATATAACGTAAACATGTGAAATGCACTTGAAATAAAAAAGGTCAAACAATTATTATTCACGTGACTGATGGCACATCCACCTTAGCCGCCTAATTTAATATTTCTTACCCCAAGAAGCACAAGGAGTTGTATTTTGGTCATCATCATGTTACAGTAGCTAAAAAGGATGGTTGGCTGTTATTAAAACTGAATTATTACATTTTGAAAACGTACTGGTGATGAAAATGGGGAATCATATGTCGGTCATCAAAACACAACTAGAGCCAAATGACCATAACGCATATGCAACTCATTTGGCTTTCTTTTTGATTTTTGTGGCTGCTTTATTACTTATGAAATGGCTCTTATGGCGAAAGGGGTGATGTATCTACTTCACTGACTAAATCATGACTTTTAGGTATAAAATAAAACAAGAACAATATTATGGCCATCAACATACATACATTTTTGACTAATCCGCAATCAAAATCAGACTCAAGACGATCTCAGCAATCGTGTACAATAAAAAGGAATAATATTAAAATGTTAATGATGGCTAGAGCCATAGAAAATGAAATTTGAGGTTATGTTAGTTTGAGATGCCCAACATTTTCCATTCCCGTTGGGCTTTTCCGTCGCCGTTCAAAGATGAAACATACAAAACACTGATTGTTATTTATATCCTAAGTTGGCGTTGATATTTCCCACAGGATCAAAAGTTGGCGTCCATTCGAGATGAACAAATTTCATGTTTTTAATGTTACCATTGTGGGATCTCCAATGAAAGTGAAGCGTTTTGCCACGTGAATAAGTGTTAAAGTTTCATTCAATTCCATGTCAACTATATTGGCCTAAGTGCTTTAGAGTAAATCCGAATATATCTACATAGTACAAGCAAATTAGATTAAAAAGCAAGAAATAATTTATTAAGTAATAATATTTTTTGAGAAGCGTACTCTAGATAAGGTTAGAAATATCTATTTCTCTATATCGTATATCTACCCGAAAAGTTCCACCCCAATTTAGGAGTGGAACGTCTCTTTCTTTTGCAAAAAACCACCCCCAACGGGGACTTAAAGCTGGTTTTTCACTATTATCTTGTAAACCGTCCATGGGAAGAGAAAAAAGTATAGGAAATAAAAAAAATGTCATTAAACTCTATGTAAAAAATGTCCTATTAACCTTGTAGCTTATCCTCACCTATTTCACGCTAACAGCGTCCGAACAGAGAGGGGAATAGTTTGGAGTGCACAGGTAAAAATCAATCCTATTCGAAGTTTCACAGCGAATATCTAATCTCTGTATGATATTTTCAATAGATAAAAAAGTAAATAAAAAAAATGAAAAAAAAATAAATAAATAAAAAAATTATTCCTGTGCATTTTTTTCGTTAAAGTAACCTGTTTTAAGATATTCCCTGTGAAACTTCGAATAGGAACTTTTTTGCTAAACTCAAAATGGCGGCTCCAATATGGCGGCCAATCTATATGAATGGAAGGCTATACCCACATTAAAATGAAGACACTACCAAACTGGTAAGAGATACCGTGCGTGTAATGGCAAGTTAGACATGGGAAGTAAGAATTGCAACATCGCGTGTGCCAATCGGCAATGAACGCGGGCGAAGAGATACTGACTAAAATAAAATAACAGCTGAGGTATCTATATGAATGTACATGTCCAATTCGCCGTTACACAGACGGTATAAGAACATTGTAGAGAATTAAATTTTCTACAAAAAATTTAGTTGTCAACTTTTATAGTATATATGCACAGGAAGTGTGCAAAGTGCGGCGTCGTCCTGATTTATCACGTTTAAACGCATATATTGCCAAAACAATAAAATATACATATATGTCGCTACTCACTTTTTTATGTGAAATTTTATTCTCCACAACTTTGTCCCTATAGTTTTTTTACAGCTCTTACCATTTTGGCAAAGTCTTCATTTTAATGTGGGTATTACCTTCTATATAAACATTGGCCGGCATATTAAAGTTGCGATTTCGAGTTTTGCTAGTTTTGGAATTTTCAGCTTATCGAGAATGTAGTCGCCCCACCTCCATGTCAAAGTTTCCAATTCATCGGGAAGTACCCAAACAATTTACCGGACGGATAAATACAAATATGTTTATTCGCATGATGTATTTGGGCGCTTTCAGACTTGCTTAGAACTTGAAATTTTGCAAATAGAGGAACTAATCTGAAATTCTCAAGAAAATTAATAAAACTGGGAAACTCAAAGTGTCCGTCCCATTACGGCAACCTAATGTTATTTTTAGTTACATTAGTGAACCCGTGTTCCACATGGGCATTTTGATAGTATACGTCCATAAATATTAAGAAATGGATGATGCAACTGGTCTGTCGTCTAAAGACACAATGTGTTCACAAAACGAATAAATTAGAAATATTCAATAGGGAATAAAGGTCGGAGAAATAATTCATGCAACCTACCAGGTGCCTCGGAATTTTGTATATTTTCCTATAGTAATAGAGGACTCTTTAGTGGATTAGTCTGTGTCTGTGGAAAAAATTGAGTGACAGATTTGTGAAGGAGATAGCGAAAATAGAAGCCCGTGAAATTCAGTGGGAATATTTTAATAAAATGCCATTTTATGCAAACTATTCCAAGCCAAGAAAGTAAGATGGAGCAATTAGATATCCTTCAATTGTTCTAATTTTATTCTTTTCATAGAAGAGCCAAAGCGATTAAAAAATCGAGCGACCATAGTGGCTCTACACTTTAGATATGCTTTTGTTTGTTATAAATTACATCTTTGTAAGAATTTTTTACAAATTATCATTATCAAGTTCATAATGATAAAATATCGGATACATACGTCAGCAGAATATTCAGTTTAAATTAAACACACAGAGATTCAAAAATAAAGTAAATTTATGCAAAAAATGTATCACAAATACAATCTTTCAGTTTGACATTTTATGCGAAAAATGCAAACGTGCAAACGACGAACGTCAAAGTTTATAAATTGAGTGTAAGGCTTATCAAATCACCATCGCCCAATGACATGTGCCACTTGACACCTTTGAGTTGAGATGACCATTGAGTTCATCACTATCCTCGTTTCCTGGCTAAGTAACTTTTTTTATATTCATATTTTATCATAAATGTTTTATTATTTTATTAAAAGATCTGATATCTGCGAAGTTTTTGGTTTAATATTTTATAGCAACGTAGTCAGTCCCTGGTGTGATAGTTTATCTGTATGTCAATAAAATGAGTATTTCACCTGGTTTTCTCTGTCCCTTATATTCAGCAAAACCTCCTCCTCCTCTTTCAACTGTTTCTCCAGTAAAAGAAACAAGTTCAATTGTCTGGGTGGCTTAGACCCAATTTCTGCTTGGTAGCCATAAGTTAGTTCGGGCTTGAACACCATCCCCTCCCCCATTTCTGCCAGAGGAGGCTTTATGAAAGTCCTCGTAGATGCCGTCACATTTCCTTTACCGTAGTGATATTTTAAATGTATTTCCCTCTCGACTATTTCAAATATTCTTGTCGCAATATCCTCACTTGAAGGTAAGTCTTCATTTCTCTTAAATTTTTGTAAAATTTGCTGCAACCAAGAAAGTAACTGTTAGTTTAGGATGGCCACCGTCCAAGAATATGAAAAGATTTTTTCAATAATGTGATAATCTGGAGATATAGAGGAAATGTGTTATAATCAAAATATCATTAGAATTTTTGGATTTTTCACTCAAAAATAACAATAAAAAATGTGCCGATCAGATGCAATATGCTCTCGTTTTCATATTTGCGAATAGTATAATAAGTAATTGATTTATGCTGTGTGAAAGAAGAAGCAAATATGACATGATATTTATCATAGCATTGCAAAATTGGTTTTTTGACACTGTTGTTTGTTACAGTACAATAATAAAATAAATAATAATATATAAGAAAATACTTCATGAAAAATAAAATATGCAAGTCAATGCAATAAAATTGAAAATTAGGAAACCCGATTGTAAGATGTGCTGAAATTATCAATAAATCCTTGGACCTTATAAAAAACATTTTCTTTAAGAAAACCTTTAACTTTATACGGGGTTGACTGACTTCTTAATTTGATTTGAATTCAATAAAACTTTATTTATTTGAAATAAGGGAGGCACGGTAGCTCAATCGGTTAAGGCGTATTGAGTGGCGAATACGCTGATCGACTCGCTACCGCGCTCTGGGTTCGACCCCCCAGCCCCGGTATTGACAACACCGGGGGGTGTGGATGTATGTCTGCGTTTTTCCGAATGTGTAACCCCCTTCCGGACAGCCTTGGCTTTGGATTTGGGGGTTGTCTACTATCTGTGGTGTGTTTAGGTTTATGTTATGTTATGTGAATAACAAGGAAAACTTTTATAAAGTTGTTAACTCACTAGATACATACCAAAATGGGTCTTCTATTTCCTTGCAGGCTCTCCATAGGTACATCTGACTTTTTAGCATAGGTAACTTGTCTGAAGTACATCCTTAAAAAAAAACAATAAATATGGACAAAACAACAGAACTCCTTATTTTACTTGTCTTCTCTGTTTTCATAATACTCTGTCAATACTTCTGGTGTACATTCGATTCTTGCTAATGCATCATATCGTGCATTGTGATTAAAAAATATTGTACGTTCAGCATCGACTGCGTCTTCATTTCTGGAGTAAACGTGCTCTGAAAAATGTAGTAACTTTTTTAATGGAGAAATTAATAATGCAGTAATGGAGTATTGTAGGTCTGATCTTCAGGACGACACTGTGAATAATTTGTGTTTATAGAAGACTAGACAGACTCAAAATACTCCCAGCAACCGTGTACAATAAAAAGGAATAATAGTAAAATGTTAATGATGATTAAAGCCATAGAAAATGGAATGTCAGCATTCTTGGACACTGATGCAGAAGATAGGTTAACACTTTCACTTTGATAATCTAAATATTTATATTAATGTATAAGCTTTTGTAGACACAAACATCAACGTGTTATGCCGCTATATAAGTACCTACTCTTTGAACTTACTGTTAGGCGACATTCCTTTTCCAATAATATGTGGAACTTTGCCTGTATTTTCTTTTACATTTCATTCTTATTTTTCTGCTGATATAAAACTTATTTGCATATGTATAAAGTTTTTCACATTATTAATACTTGTTTTTAGGTTATATTTTTATCTTGCCATTTGGCCTCAATTTAAATTTTAATGATTTAATGTGTACAAAATTACTTCTAAAATAGTCATTTAATAAGGATATTTTTTCATTATTGTTTCAATCATGATTCGGTAATAACAGCTAAGAAAACCGCCAGAATAAAGCCTAACTAATATAGTCATGTTTAGGCTAATTTCTTAGTAATAGTTTGGATATCAACACTATATTAATAACAAAAACCATGTTAACATATTCTAGCCATTTTTATAGCTATAATGGTAGCACTAGGACTTAACATTGTTGCTATTTAATTACTTGCTCATATATGACATCTTGAAAACGACTTTATAACCAAACCTGCTTGGTGATATTATGGCTACTAGTAATCAGAGCTGGGTAAAGTACTCTGATAAAGTGCTTCAAGCACCAAGTACCAAGCACTTAGCTAGAGTGCTTTAAAGCATCAAGTATCAAGTACTTTTATTTACAAAAGTACTTCAATTACCAAGTGCAGTACTTGAAAAAGTAAAGCCCCAAGTACCAAGCCCCTAGAAATATAAATGTCAAGCGGTAATATGAGATTAAAAAACAAGCAAGATTATTGTCACGCCAATCACACCTTTGATATGACGATCATGAAAAATTCAGGAAAAATAAACTCTAATAGAAAATTATTTAAGTACCTATGTATTTATTAGAGGTACATAATAATATTAATAATATACATAATACATATTAAAATTAAAATAAACATTTCATATAAAAACATATCTAAAAAAAGTAAAACCTATACTACACTATTCTATACTATACTAATACTATAGTGGGTAAAAATAAACTTCTTAAAAAGTGTTTGGGGAGGAACTTTTTTGTATGTTGTTGTAAGTATGACTATTATTAGTCACTTGCGATAAACTAGAAAAAGGCAAAAAGCCCAAAATTTCTGCGACAGGACCGCAAGATATTTTCCCTCCCGTTTTCGAGGGCGGGGAGGAACACGATGGTGACAATATTTTTCGACCTACCCTCCAACCACCGAAACCCTCCAACCGAAAAAACCACCCCTTTTATCGATTTTCCGATGCTAGGCATTTTTTATCGGAAAATTTTATTAATGAAAGTTGTTCAGAATTGTCCAAAAACCCTAAATCCAAAATTTAATGAAAATTAAACAACACTGAAATTTTGTTTAGAATAATGTCCAAGTCCAAAAATATCATTTAAATGAGTTTTTTTGTTTAAAAAATTCATGACAATTTTGTTTAAAATTAAACCCAAGCTGTCAGGTAGTGGTCAAGTAATTAGTATTTTTTTTTAATTTTTTAAATTTATCATTTTTTTAAATCTTTCAATTTTTTTATTTTGACAAATATTGGGCTTAAGGTTTTTTAATTCTGAACAACTTTCGTTAATAAAATTTTCCGATAATAAATGGCTAGCAACGGAGAATCGGAAAAAGTGGTGGTTTTTTCGGTTTAGGGATAGTGGTTGGAGGGTAGCTCGGAATATATTGTCACCATCGTGTTCTGTGCCTTTGAAAATTGGGAGAAAAATATCCTTTTTCTGGTTTACCTCAAGGGACTAATAGTCATTCTTTATTATATGCCAGATTCCAACAAAAAAAAGTTCCTCCCCAAACACTTTTTAAGAAGTTTATTTTTACCCACTATATTAGTATAGAATAGTGAAGTGTAGGTTTTACTTTTTTAGATATGTTTTTACATGAAATGTTTATTTTAATGTTAATATGTACTATGTATATTATTAATATTATTATGTACCTCTAATAATACAAAGTTTTACCTCAAGAGGTTATATACACTTTTGGCTTGGGACGAGGTTGACAAACAATTGAAATTACAAAATATCGTTTTTTCTCGCATTTTTATGAATATCTCCTGTCATATTGATCATGTTGCAAAAATATAAAATGGTTATTGTTCACAAAATTTCAAGCAGATTAAGATATACAAGACCTCTATTAAATATGTACTAACCTCAAAAAAAAAAATGAACAAGCCAATATACAGTATCAGAAAGCTTTGCTTTTAGGATTGTATAGTTTCAACGACTTAACCGACCGCCCACAATAAAGGCATATACCAGTATCCTAGCAGAAGCAAAGAGTGACACGCCCCTTAATGTACATCATTGCTTGCTTCGATCTCGGTTGCTCTTATTGCCGTACCAAATCGAACACTTTCCGATACAGTATAGCTTTTGCTTTAATAATAATCTATCCATTTACATAAAATAAGGAAGAAAATACTCTTTATGGATGTTAACACAGAAAGTTTCACGACAAATATTTGTTTAAACAGCCAAATGCCAAAACTATTTAAAAGTTTGCGAGCTCATAATAATTATGCCATTAGGTCGTACAGAAACAATATTGTTTTAAACTGTACGTAGGTTTTTAAAGATACTTTTGAATGGTTTTAACGAAATAATTCTTTACGCTGACTAACAATTTTTTAGAAATTTTTTTTTTTTAATTCAATGCAAAATGTACGGTATCGGCTTCCAATTAACATACGAGGATATTTTTTTTTTTTCATTATTTTTTGTAAGTACCTACTTTTTAAACATGTTAAAACTTTTCAGTTTTGTAAAAATAGTCGCAAAAATACAAGCGCTAAACGAATTTAAAAAAATTAAAATTTCAAAACATGGTTAAACATAAAATAACTATTTCGTTAAAACCAATTAAAAATACCTTTAAAATCTATAGTTTAAAAAATGTTGCTTCAAATTCAATTATTGCAATATATTAAGGCGAAAATAAATTAACTAAGTATCTCATCATCTCATCTCATTAGTCGTCAATTATTCTTTCACAATACACAACAGAAATGGTAATCACACACTTGCATCACCAATTATGAATAACTAAACACATGATGAGACTTTTCTAGAAGGGCCTTGAATGAATTTTAAAAAGGCTTGCACGTACTTTAGAAATACTTCAAGCACTTCAAAAGGATTTCAATTATTTTCTAAAGTAATTGAAGTACTAAAAAGGATTTCAATTACTTTAAATGTAATTGAAGCACTTTCGAAAGTAATTGAAGCCCTCTGAAAGGGCTTTAAAGCCCCAAGTACTTGTGCAAAGTAATTTAAATGTCAAGTACCAAGTACTTTCTTTTAAAAGTAATTGAAGCACAGTGCTTGAAGTCCTAAAAGTGCTCCAAGTACTACTTCAAAGCACTTTACCAGTGTACTTTACCCAGCTCTGCTAGTAATGACCAGTATATAGCTAAAAAGAGATCATCATGACTATTTCATTTTTAAATTTTACGCTAAACTACGAGTAAAATAAGATAACCAAAATATAACTAAACAAAAGTCATTGAAACGTTTTGGTGGCTGCATTTTGGTTATCTCAGCTGAATAGCATATTTGTGCTACTTGGGATGTGTAAAGATTATATTTTTATTTTATGACTTACTGATAACCCGATCTTCCCTTCCAGGATTGAAATAATCAGTTACCAGATTAGATTTGTAGTAATAGATGGTTCTGTGTAGTTTGTCCAGCCTATTTTCATATCTGTCTTCCTCGTTGAGGGAAATGTTACAATCGAAATCTGCGAACCTAACAACTCGTGTCGTCAGCCCATCTTCGCTAACATAGGGTGCCAATTCTTCGACATAAGTGCGCTTGAAATATGTGGCTTTCATTCCATCTGGGAAACGTTTTTGTAATACTGCAAAATATATATATATATTTTAAATATTAGTGTTTCAGAAAGATGTTCAAACGTCTCATGAGCTGATTTCTGAGAACAAAATAAGAGGAAATGATTCTATTATATAGGTTAAGTTTTATGTGAGGGGTTTATATGCAGACCCTTTACAGACCATCTGGTCAATTGGGCAGGGGTGGATGGGGTCAGTCCAACCGGCCCTGGCAATTTTAGGCAAGCAGCCTAATCAGGCATGGAACTAGAACCTCAAATTCGTGCGGGCCAAAGCAGGATCAATTTTTTTATTTGTGGGCCAAGGCCAAAGGGGAAAAATGCGCCGCAGGCGGAAATTTTGTATTTTTCAAGGTCAAACACTCTAAAATGAAAAGTTAGAAATTTGAGTCGCAAAATATTTTCTTTGAAAAATAGGTTTCGTCAAAGGAATTTTCCTTTTTTTCATGTAATTGCAAAAGTTATTTAAAGGTTCAAAGTACTAAGATGTAGTCTGACTCAACCAGGTCTAGAGCAGACTGCTACCGTCTCGGTAACATTTTTTAAAAACGCCACTAAACATCCATACTCTATTAAAATTTACTAACATTGAAAAACAAAGATAATTCTTAAGTTTCAGAGATCAAAAGAAAAAGAAAGAAAGCCCCTTAACACGGAAATGATTAATTTCGTGTTAACAACATCATTCAACAAACATTTTTCTACATTCATCATCATGAAAGACTGAAGTCTGTTGGCAGTTAGCCTATCTGAGATTTTTTTCGCTCTTAGTAAGGACTAACGAGCAGGGGCCGCTTCAGACGGTGGGCATAGTGGGTGGCCACCCAGGGTGTCAGAATTGTAAGGGCGGTATTTTTGGTGTAGCGATATCTTAAAAACAAGAGAATATTTATATTTTGCTTATAGTGCAGGGAGGGGGGCAGCAAAATGCCACTTCGCCCAGGGCGGCAAAAGAGGTAGGTCGGGTTTTTTATCTGCCGAAACAAATGCCTATTTACTTCAGCCCGGCCCCGAGCCTCTGGCCCGACGGGCATTTGCCCGTTTGCCCCCTGTCCCATCCACCTTTGCTATTGGGGCTCATTCCCAATTTTATTTTACCCGGTAAGTTCAGCTTTTTAATAAAGCCGCTAACCTTATTGGAGTCGGGACTGTCCAGGTCCTCTGGCGGCAGTAGTTGCCAAAGAGTGAGAAACTGATCTTTCTGCAGCGGAACATGTACATAGAACGTGCCCTTCCGTTTCACCCTCCTCTAAACACAGGCGGCATTCAAATCAAATCAAATAAACTTTATTTCAAATTAAATAATAAATAAAAATTTCAGTGTTATCCACTAATCTAAGTCTGTAGATGATGATCATCTATATTCTGTAATATAGGCCAATTAGAGTTCTTAACTATAATACTCTTTTTCAGCTTTTAATTTCAAAGGATATGTAATAAGCTCCTTTGAATGAACAAATCCTGGTAGTTCTTGCCAATATTGGAGTATTTTCCTCTTAGTTCAGGCCAAGATGATTGTTTTCGCAGTGCTTGCAGTGCTTGATGATATACCAAGCAGTGGTTCTAATTCGATAAATTACTATACCGCACTTTCCCTGGCTAAGAGTCGGCTATTTCATTGCCTTCCATGCCAGAGTGGCCTGGTATCCAGACCAGAGTCAACTTGTTTTTGTCCAATCAGGTTAGAGCCTTCTGACAGTTTCAAAGATAGGATCGAAGAGCTTTAAGAGCTGCTTGGCCTTATGAAACGATTCTTATTGATCTGTGTCTAGGACGTCTCTTTACAAACAGTTCAATGGCATAAATTTCAGCCTGAAAGATAGTCAGATTACTAGACTCGAAGTAATTCTTACTTTTTGGTTGCAACTATATACTTCGGCTCCAGTTCTTTCGGCAGTTTTGGTCTGTGAACTAACAACTATCTACTCTTTGCAGATCGATTTTATTACCATTCCATTCTTTTTCAGAAAACAGGATGTTAACAGGCAGCTCATAGTTGGTCGTGGTAGACCTCACATCTGGAAGCATTCCCAGGATATCTTGGCCATCTATGTCCTCTGACAGCCTGTTGCGTTCCATGATGCTAGCCTGTGTCTTATTAATAACTGCTTGTTGAAGTCTGCATGTTGCCCACCTGGCCTCTCTCTCTCTCTCTCTCCAAGTAGACGTGTAGAGGGGATAGATCCAGGTGAATTTCCAGAGCAGCTAACGATGTGGTACTTATAGCACCAGTTATTGCCAGGCATTCTTGTCTCTGTAATCCAGAGAGGATTTGGCTTTGGCCTTTTGTTGTAACCTCTTCGGCCACCAAACTACAGAGGCATATGCTACCATTGGACTTATGACCGTAACGTATATCCAATGTATTTATAAATTAGATTAACAATGTATTTGTTAGGGACCAGGGTCCCAGGATTTTCCACAAATTCTTCGACATATTCACAATTAAGGACAGTCTAGCTTTTCCAGATGGGAGTTCGAGTTAAGTGATTTACCTATAGTGTAACTAGGCATTCCCTTCCTCCACAAATGGAGAATAAGGAAGGTGGTTCTAAATTAACCAAATGTGAACAGTATCTAGCACCCCTTGAAGGGTATGAGAAAGTACCTCTTCTATTACATAGTAGTTGATAAAACTTACTCACAAGCAATAAAATCTGCTTCACAAAAACATACAAATACAATAACAGCTGATCAAGTCAGTAAAACCCTCAAGATTCTACAAAAACACAGAAGAGTTCATTGACCCAAAATAATGCAAATAAAACGAAACGAATAAAACGAAGCCAATAATAGGCACGAACAATACTTTAAAACAAATTAAAACAATTCCCAAATTGGGTTATTTACATGTTTATAGGCTTGGGCCTGAAACTACTGAAGACATACTTATGAATTGTCTAACAGAAATAGCACCTGATATAAGTTTTTCTTGTGAGAGGTTGGAAAAAAAAAGATAATTCAACAGCATCATTTAAGGTGACGTTTCCACTTACACATTGCCATAAAGTATACAACCCAGATATTTGGCCGGATGGTGTGGCCGTTGCCAGATTTAAATTTCCTAGGAAAACAAATTTTCAACAAGCCCTACAATCCCAGTCGCCCCCTTAGTTCCAGTAAAATTTAATCACCAGCCAAGCAACAACTTGTGGAGTATTTTTATTTTACACATTAACATACAGTGTATGCCAAATAAAATTAATTTACTTGAATTGAAGGGGTTGGAGCTGAAAGCACCTAAGTAACAAAAAGTTAATTTTGAGATACAAGCCTTTAAAGTTATTTAAATTTTAAAAATTATCTCAGCTTCTGTTCACAGTGCTTTTTTCTCCAGCTCATAGATGGCACCAAAATTTGTATAATCACTTAGGTTGTTTCACAACTAAACAAACCAAACTTTCTACTATCTGGTAAGATGCTTAGGTTATTTTGACCTAAAAATGCGCTTGGGTTGTTTCAGCTCCAACCCCTTCAATTGTTTCTTAGCAAATACAGTCCAAGCTTCTTGTGTCTTAGTGAGCACTGGCTCTCTAAAGGAAAACTGTATTTAACTGACATTAATCAGTATGCAATTTATCAGTGACTATTGTCACGAAACATGTGTACACGGTGGAACAGATATATTTGTTAAGAAAGATATTGCATCTGACTGTAAACCCATAAAATATATTAACAATTGTTCAATTGAGCTACGTATTGAATGTTCTGCTGTAGTGTATAAAAATCAGTACTGTATTATTAACATTTATAGACCTCCATCAGGAGATTTTGAAAATTTTCTTATGCAATTGTCTCAAATTTTAACTAAAGCAATAAATGACTTCAGATTTATTATAATTTGTGGAGATCTTAACATAAATAATACAAATCAAACTAGAGAATCAAAACTTTTAGCGGATATATTTTCATCACTTAACCTAACTTCTCTAATTTTTGAACCTACTAGAGTTGCAACCACTAGCAATTCTAGTACTCAATCATGCATTGATTACCTGGTTACGAGTGATACCGAAGTAACTAAATGTTTAAATTTTAATCCTGGACTATCTGACCACTATTGTCAATTAGTTCACTGTAATCCCCCTATTCTTAGAGAACACGATAACTTGGTCAATAACCCTTCAAAACTTTTTAGAAAAATTAACAGCAATTCTATAAATGAATTTAAAAGATCGTTCTCATTAAACAAAACCTCAAATTATATCAACATTATGTTTGGATGACGTTAACGGATAAGGAACCAAGCGCCAAAAATGTTGATTTTTAAAAACTCAACGAAATTAATGATGGTGACCTCTATGACACAGTACGCATAATAGAATCATTTATTTACTTTTGGCGCTTGGTTCCTTATCCGTTAACGTCATCCATTTAATGATTTCTTTGAACACTTCATGTGGTGTTTTAATACATCCTGCATTAAAAAATTATCTCCCAATAAAATATATAACAACGGAAAAATCATATTCTCACAAAAATTAGAGGAACATAGAAGAGAATTAGAAAAGCTAAACTGGTTAAAAAATAATTTACCTGATGAAAATATAAAAACTTAAAGAGAAAATTGCAGAAAAATATTCGTGTTGAGAAAGCAGCTCATTATGAAAATGTAATTAGAAATTCTAGTGATAAAACCAAAACGGTGTGGAATATTGTTAATAATCTTAAATCAAATGTTCCTGAAAAAAAGCAAATTACTCTACTTGATAGTGATGGTGGAATAGTCCAGGATCCACTAGAGATTGCAAACATATTCGGAGCTTACCTCGCTACTGCCATTGATATTAAAATTATTGATCATTTTGGAAATAATATCTCGCATACATGCACTTCCCCCGCGTTTAACATAAATACAATGTTTTTTAACCCAGTTACTAAATATGAGGTGGAGTCGGTGATTAAAAATCTCGTAAATAAAAAATCAACTGGTTTAGATGAAATACCGGTTAAACTAATTAAAGAATGCAAAGCAGACTTGTCACAAGTGCTTACCGATATAATAAATCTATCTATCTCTCTTGGACAATTTCCTAGCGTGCTAAAGCAAGCTGTAGTCATTCCGAAATTTAAAAAGGGGGACCCACACAGTGTTGAGAATTATTGACCTATATCCTTATTGAGTGTATTTTCAAAAATTATTGAAAAGGTCATATACAATCGTATTCTCCATTTCTTGAAGCAAAATAATATCTGGACAGATTGTCAGCATGGATTCAGACATGGCCACTCCACTGAATCAGGCACTATTGACTTCATTCAGCACGTGTATTCGGAATTAGACCTTTTTATTTGATCTTACGAGGGCATTTGATACCATCGACAAAGATTTTCTGTCCGCGAAACTTTATAATTTAGGACTGCGTGGGCCAATAAATGGGTGGGTAAAGTCCTTCGTGTCTGATAGACAAATAAAAACAAAAATTAATGAAGCTGAATCAGACACTTTCGATATGAATATTGGAACCCCCCCAGGGTAGTGTACTAGGTCCTTTGTTATTCCTATTATTTATAAGTGACGTGCCGAAGTATATTACAGAAGGTAAAGTTTTATGTATGCGGACGATACGACCATCGTCGTATCTGATTCTAAACCTGACATTGTTCTAGACAAGGCAAAGATAATACTTGCTGAGTTTAATAATTGGTGTCATCAAAACCGTCTCATTATCAATTACGTTAAAACTAGTTGCATTGAATTTAAAAATAAACATAAAATAAGCAATAACCAAAAATTGACATTCAGCAGTCACGAAACTACAGCTTCTTTTGTGAATAACACTGGACAGTAGTCTTCTCTGGGAACACGTAGACAAAACTTCATCTAAACTAAATAAAAGTTTTTATGTCATCAGCTCATTAAAAAATAGTTTAAATAAGGAGGCTCTCTTAAGCATTTATTATGCTTTTGTACATTCTGTTATTGAATACAACATTGTTGTTTGGGGGCAAGCGAGTGAGGTCTCTAGAATATTTATACATCAAAAAAGGATTATTCAACTTATCTTTAATCTCGATTACAGGGAATCTTGTCGTAACACTTTTAAAAAATACAAAATATTGACAGTGGTGTCTATATATCTGCTAAAACTTTTGACTTTTATAACAGCAAAAATAAATATATAAGAAACAGAGATTTCCATAATTACTTCACGAGAGGAAGAGACGACATATCCCTCTGTCAACACAAACACGAGTTCTTTAAGAAGTCACCTGTAAATGCTGGGTGTCTTATTTTTAATATTTTACCAGATGAAATAAAAAATAGTAACTCTCAAGTTATTTTTAAAAATAAACTTAAGAAACTTTTACTGTGTCAGACTTTCTATACAATTAATGAATTTTGTGATTATATTCGAATTTTTTAATGTTCTTAGCATCTTTTTGTCTGTTTTGTGTAATTTTAAAATTGTTTATTGACTAAACTTAAAAATGTGTATACCTACATATATATTTTAAATTTTATTTTATTTTATTTATATCTTTTTACTAGATATAATATATGTTATCAACACATCAGCTCCGGGCTGAGATTCCAACCCAACATGATAGACAGTCTAACCAGCATCTTTAGCTGCCTGACCTACCATGTTGCTTATTTTAGAAATAAGGATAGATCAAATAACTACTATTAATAGTAAGCCCGAACAGAAATGCTTACCTTAGGTGCTGAATATTACACCATTTGTATACTGTAGTTTTTAGCTTCTTGGCCGTGTAATTTTTGATATAGTGTTTCAGTTAAAACTCCGGAGCCATTATCTCAAAAACTAACAAAGGTATTTGAAATTTGAGAATGGCGTTTGGTTGATATAAAAAAACACAGTAAATAACTGCAGTTAGAATTTTTCCTTTGTAGTGCAGAGAGGTGGTGCTGAGGTGCTAAATTATTTTTCGATGGCTGGAATCTTGAAACATGATTCATATGATTAATGATTAAATTGTGAATAATTTAGATTATATGGAAAATTTTGCAAAAACCAGCCGTTTTAGAGATACATGATTCTTTTTAATTTTTTTTTTTTCAGTGAACTTTTTGTAAACTTTTTTGTTAATAATTTTAGAACATTGGCTATTTAGAACTTTTATCATATTAAGGACAATACTACTTAGATTATTACATATTTTCAAATTCTTACTAGTTTCAAGTTTTGGAGATTTTGGTTGCATTTGAGAATTATTAAAAATTATAAAAAGCGCCATCTCTGCACTGTGAAAGAAAAATTCTAACTGCAATTATTTATTTTCAATTTTGATATCAATCATACACCATTCACAAATTTCAAATACCTTTATTAGTTTTCTAGATAATGGTCCAGAGACTTTTAACTGAAACACCCTGTATATGTATGTACATAAAAGCAAAAGTATAGTTGTGTAGTTATATGTGCCTATCTATGTTTTGTATTATTAGTGGATTGTGTGAGTCGGAAAATAACCTGAAAAACCCGACTATTGTCTGATGCAGTAGCTATGCCCGGGGTATGCTGAGAACGCACACTCTCACCCTTGGAGGGTTGTTATTGACCATTTACGGGGGTGGGTCACCCCGGAGAGGAATTCCACCATCACCATCCTCGAAATCGAGGTAAGTGTCCCTCAAACAATTAAAATACGCGTTTGACCCGGTTTGGGGGTGATTTTTGGCCGTTTCACCAACGAGAAATTCCGCGGTGTTCAGCATCCTCGAAAAGGGGGAGGGGGTGGGGAGAACTAATCTGGTTGTATCAGACAATAGTCGGGTTTTCGTCCGACTCACACAATCCCCTATATAATCATTTATTTACTTTGATCAACTAGCTTTACTACGTTGTAGAGATGGGTAAAGGAAACTTTCCAATAAACGTTTCGAGGAACTTTTTGAGAGTTTCCGGAATGAAGTTTTGATAAAAATCAGAGATGAGTAAAGGAAACTTTCCAGAACGAAATTATGATAAAAATGAAAGTTTTCAGTAAAATATTTGAATATTCCGAAAGTTCCCAAAGGAAATTTGGGAAACTTTCAAATATTTCAATATTTTATTGAAAATTTGATTTTTATCAAAATTTCATTCTGGGAACTTTCAAATTGAAAGTTTCCTTTACCCATCTCTGCTATATTGTTATACTCTTCGCAAAAACGAAGAGTATATTGCATTTGATCGGCACATTTCTAAAACCGGAAATATCGCTCGTAGAGAAAAAAATTTCATATCATTGTGTTAGTGAACGAATTCTGAACAACTTTCAAAATGTCCGTCTGTCTGTCCGTCCGTCTGTCCGTCCGTCCGTCCGTCACGTTTCTTGTAAGCACGATAACTTAAGAAAGAAAAGTCCGATTGTATTGACATTTGGAAAGTAAATTGGCGTTAGCTAGAGGAGGAACCCTATTGTTTTTGAAAAAAATCAATCCATAAATAAAAAAGTTATTAATCATTTAAATAATAAAAAAAAATTTTTTCAAAATTTTTGTCATTTGTACTTAAATAGAAATCTTTCGAAATATTATTCTCTAATTTTTTTTTTGTTTTTATATTTTACCAATATATATATTTCATAATAATGTATCTAATCTGTTGAAATATAATTCTTGAACGACATTTATTCGAGTTTTTTGGTAAGATGAGATAGCCCAATGGCCAAAGCATTTGCCTTGCAAAGGACCAATAAAAAGTTGTTGTATACGATGGTAATCAGGCCGGCTATCACATACGCGGCGCCGGTGTGGTGCAGCATCCCGGCCACGACAATGCGAAAATTAAAAGTACTAGAACACAAATTTATGCGCCTCATTTCAGCCTCTGATAGGTACACCTCCCTCAGAGATCTCTATGCACGTTGCCACGACATAACCCCACTAGCGGACTACGTCCAAGAAACGTCTCAACAATTCTATCAGTTCAAACTGGACGGTAGCCCGCTTACCCGCAACATCACTCGAATCAGACAGCATAATGCCATACTTTTCAATATAAAACACCCCCTACCATACCAGGCGTTGCCTATCTTCCAGCAACTCCCTTAGCCACACTCTCTCCTACGATAACCTACCTTTCCCCTATCTTTATCTTTCAACCCCTTTCTCTCTCCCTTTCATGTTTTTTCAGTTTTGTTTTTTTATCCTTTTTGTTGTTTTTTGTAATTTTTTGTCCCTAAATCCCCTTCAGGCCGAAACTTATCCAAATCCTAATTTTTTAAATCACAGCTTTTATCTTTCCATCTTACCTTCCTTGTCGGCGATCAGACCGCAAGGCCGTCATTTGTTCGAACGGGTTTTTTCGTTCAGTTTTCCCGTGTCAATAACCAAAATTGTGTAGTGCGCGTTCGCCAATGTTTTTAGAGTTGTGTTTATTTTTAATTTACTTGTAGGTCCATGTGGACAATAAAATATTTTAACCTAGTTTTTAAGTCCACCTGCGGTGGACAGGAGCTTCTAGCCCCCCACTCGAACTATCTCTAAGCTGAATCGGGCCCACCCCGCCCAGCCCCACACCCACCTCGACGTCACCTGTCCTGGTTGTGTGGCTGGCTCCGGGTTGGGCTCCGAGGAGGCACATATCGTACTTTTAATACTGAATAAATACTATTGATTGATTGATTGATTGCAATCCAAAGGTCTCGTGTTCGATCCCTCTCACATGGTGAATTTTTTTTCATATATTTTTTTTCCACAACAAAGTTGGTATCACAAAATTTTATAATGTCCAAAAACTAACATTATTTACAAGAAAAATGCGAAGAGTATCCTATAGAATGTGTAACAATTATATAAAAAGCTCAGTAAATCGGCGAAGAATATAATGCTTCCTCCCAATGAGAACACAAACGTTTAAAAGACGTTAAAATTAACGATAACCGAACGTTTAGTAACCATTGTACTACGGCGTTGAATCAACGGACGAATGTCCCGCGGTTCAACGTGTATTTCAAAGTATTTTACAACATTTTTGTAACGTTATATTTAACATTAATTAACGTTATATGATGGCGTTTTTGTAACGTTACATCTATAATATTACTTAACGTTGAAGTTGACCGCTAGTGAACGTTATAGGATGACGTTTTTGTAACGTTATGTATATAATATTACGTAACGTTGAATTTGACCGCTATTTAACGTTTCAACAACGTTAACTAACGATCAAATTCAACGTTAAGTAATATTATAGACATAACGTTACAAAAACGTCATCCTATAACGTTCACTAGCGGTAAAATTCAACGTTAAGTGATATTATAGATGTAACGTTACAAAAACGTCATCATATAACGTTAATTAACGTTAAATATAACGTTACAAAAATGTTATAAAATACTTTGAAATACACGTTGAACCGCGGGACATTCGTCCGTTGACTCAACGCCGTAATACAATGGTTACGAAACGTTCGGTTATCGTTAATTTTAACGTCTTTTAAACGTTTGTGTTCTCGTTGGGATCAGTATTAACATTATTATTGATATGATTGGAAAACAACTGAAATAACCACATTGTATCCCGAGCCACAAAATAGTGATCTTTAATCTGATCCCTATAAAATCCGTCCATATAAATCGTTGTTCCCTGAAAGAATTATGTTTTTTAATTTCTATAAATTCATAAGGGTATAAGCTAAAGCATGACAAATTATTGCCAGTGGTTTGTATGTATCGCCATCTACAAATAACTTCTGCAACAAACTACGTGGTAAGCAGGCAAATTTAATGCATTAAGATAGATGTGTAGAAAAACGTTAAAAAAACGTCAACATCTACCATTTATTTTACTTGTAGATTTAGAACGTCAGTGTATTTTAATAAGTGGAAAGCATCAGTTATTTTAACGTTGTATACGGTTAGTGGCTCCCCCTATATTTCCTTTATATTTTAACTTATCCACTTGAAATTTGGGGTGCATAAACTACCTGTAAAAATGGATTTTTCGGCATAAAGAATGGTATAAGACCATTTCCGGATACACAGGGTGTTCCATTTAAAAATCGAAAGTTGCGGTCATTTCCGGGTAAACCGGAAATGGTCTCATACCGTTTTTTATGTTGGAAAATCCATTTTTATAGGTAGTTTATGCTCCCCAAATTTCAAATGGATAAGTTAAAAAATAAAGGAAATATAGGGGGGAGCCACTAACCTGTGGCACCCGGTATAATGTAACTTCAATATATAATAGTTATTAATGATACTAGTTTGATATGAACATTATATAACGAAACGCATATGAAGTTAACCAGGAGGCGGAGCCGAGTGATTTTATCACACTAGTTTCATTAATTGTCATACACTTCTATCATTCAAAATTTAATACATTCATCTTTAAACTTTAAAATAACATTTAGCTTTAAGATATGGTATATTTGTCATTAATTTCTTACGTCAAAAACACGTAAAAATTTAATCATTAAATAATTAATATGTTAAAGTAAAAATTGCATTTGATTTTCACACAAATTTATTTTTGATATAATTTTACAGTCAGTAAAAATGCTTGTAATAAGAGTTATTTAATAATTTACTGAATATGTAAAAATAAAATTATATTTTGTAGCATGATTCATTAATATCTTACGTTTAAAACTCGTCTAAACAAAGCGTGTTTTCATATGTTAATTTTAACGTTATAGTCAGTGAAATTTTACGTAATTAGAACGTTCATAACAAACTTCGGTAAATAATTAGCTTTGGACGTTAAAGTAACGTCCAGTGTTAACACATGGTATATTTATCATTAATTTCTTACATTAAAAATACGTACAAAATTAAATTGGTAAACAGCAATATGTTAACGTGAAAATCACATTTGACTTTCACGGGAAATATATTTTTACTGGATTTTTGTCGTTTCCAGAATATCTTAAGTTTAAATCTCGTCTAACCAAAACGTTTTAAATTTGTAACGTTATAATCACCAATACATTTTTACCCAATTAGAACGTTCATAACAAACGTTGATAAACGTTTAACTTTCAACGTTAAAGTAACGTCCATTCTTAATACATGGTATATTTATCATTAATTTCTTACATTAAAAACACGTAAAAAATTAAATTGTTAAACAATAATAGGTTAATGAGAAAATCACGTTTGAATTTCACGGGAAATTTATTTTTAGTGGATTCTTGTCGTTTTTAGAACGTTAAAAATTTACGTTATTTGATAATTCACTGAGTAAGTTAAAATAACGTTGTCTTAAGGAACGATTTATTTTTCGTTAATATCTTACGTTTAAAACTCGTCTTAACAAAACATTTTTCCATACATTATGTATAACCTTATATTCAGTAAAATTTTACGCAACTAAAACGTTTAAAACAAACGTTGATAAATATTTAACTTTGAACGTTATGTAACGTTAATTTTTAACACATGTTGTATTATCACCCATTTCGACCATTAAAGACACGTAAAAGATTAAATTGTTAAACATTAATATGTACACGTGAAAATCACGCTTGAATTTCACAGATAATTTATTTTTAGCAAATTTTTGTCGTTTTTAGGACTGTAAAAATACACGTTATTTGATAATTATCTGAATACTTTAAAAAAACGTTAATACTTGAGGTATGATTAATTTCTCGTTAATATCTTACGTTTAAAACTCATCTAAATAAAACGTTTTTCCATATGGTATTTATAACCATATATTCAGTAAAATTTTACGTAATTAAAATGTTTAAAAACAAAGTTTGAAAAGCATGTAATTTTGAACTTTACGGTAACGTTTAACACAACGTTTTTAACGTTTTAATAGAAGACGTATTCATCATTCATTTCTAACGTTGAAAACGCGTAAAAAATTAAATTGTTAAACAGTAATAAGTTAACGTGAAAATCACGCTGGAATTTCAAAGACAATTTATTTTTGGTCAATTTTTATCGTTTTTGGGACATTAAAAATATACCTTATTTAATAATTCACTGAATACGTTAAAATAACGTTATGTCTTAAAGTATGATTCATTTTTCGTTAATATCTTACGTTTAAAACTCGTATAAAGAAAACGTTTTTTTTATATGTTGTTTATAACCATATATTAAACGTTTAAAACAAACGTTGATAAACACTTAACTTTGAACGTTACAGTAACGTTTATTTTTAACACATGCTGTATTTATCATTCATGTCTAACATTAGAAACACGTAAAAAATTAAATTGTTAAATAGTAATATGTTAACGTGAAAATCACGCTGGAATTTCACAGACAATTTATTTTTGGTGAATTTTTGTCGTTTTTAGAACGTTAAAAATATACGTTATTTAATAATTCACCGAATACATTAAAATAACGTTATGTCTTAAGGCATGATTCATTTTTCGTTAATATCTTACGTTTAAAACTCATATAAAGAAAACGTTTTTTTATATGTTGTATATAACCAAATATTCAGTAATATTTCACGCAATTAAAACGTTTAAAACAAACGTTGGTAAACACTTAACTCTGAACGTTACAGTAACGTTTATTTTTAACACATAATGTATTTATCATTCATGTCTGACATTAAAAACACGTAAAAAATTAAATTGTTAAATAGTAATATGTTAACGTGAATATAACGATGGAATTTCACAGACAATTTATTTTTGGAGAATTTTTGTCGTTTTTAGGACGTTAAAAATATACGTTATTTAATAGTTCACTCTATACGTTAAAATAACGGTATGTCTTAAGGCATGATTAATTTTTCGTTAATATCTTACGTTTAAAACTCGTATAAAGAAAACGTTTTTTATATGTTGTTTATAACCATATATTCAGTAAAATTTTACGCAAATAAAACGTTTAAAATAAACGTTGATATACACTTAACTTTGAACGTTACAGTAACGTTTATTTTTAACTCATGGTGTATTTATCATTCATGTATAACATTAAAAACACGTAAAAAATTTAATTGTTAAATAGTAATATGTTAACGTGAAAATCACGCTGGAATTTCACAGACAATTTATTTTTGGTGATTTTTTGTCGTTTATAGGACGTTAAAGATAAACGTTAACCCAACATATTAGTTTAACGTTTCTTAATAGTAATTTTAACACTTTAGGTTATTTTGTGCTGTTACATTAACGTTTAAAAAACGTTCAGTTAAAATGGCGTTTAAAAAAAACGTTGTTTTTTTAACCATTAACGTTATTTCAACCAAGGCAACGTTATTATAACGTTTTTTTAACTATTGTGTTCTCATTGGGCTCTAGTTTATATTATACATTTTATACTACTATTCTGTTTGTAATTTGTTTTGTGACTTATTCTATCCAATACTTGTAATTGGCTTGTGAAATCAAAAAAGAATCTATCTATCTATCAGTACAGACAGTAAGCAGTAATTTGATGCATCCTTATTTTTATAAGGATGCTCAAACCTGAGGGTCTGGAAAATATTGTTTTTGTATATTTAACTACAGAATGGTAATAAAAGTTTCACTAGAAGTACTCGCAGGGTATGTTATGTGAGAACCTTTTATTTTGCTCATAAATAATTTATAAAACATCAAAATAATTTCGTGATTTCTCGGCCCTATACCTTCATGAGGAATATTAATACGCAGGCTCCAAGAAAGGGGCATATCAAGATGTTTTTCCACAGACGCGTCCTCTTCTGCTCCTTCTTCTTCCTCGCCTAATTCTTTGGGTTTCTCTTTTCGCCATTTCAATGGTTCACCAACCAAGAAGTGTTCCCATTTTTCAGTGTTAGTTAGATCGTATTCCAGAGTGCCCATCCCTTCAGTGCAGTCTTGCATGTTTACCTTAAAATTAATATTTATTGAACATTTTTAAAGATATCATGGAACTACTCCAGAAAATTAATTGTAAAAATCCACAATTTCATATCAGACGAATTTTCTACTGAACCAGGAGTACCACCTCTTTTATATAACATCTACTGTTATGACATCGCCTCAAATGTACACTTCTGTGCAATAAAATCCCGTACACCTACTTTTCACTATATTAAATCATTCTTTATTTATTTGTCAGTGTCAGTGTCATATTTTCGAAATGCTGAAATTAACTGAACATGAAAAAATTCTAATTCTCTCTAAAATTGAAAAGGGATGGTCTAGCAGTGCTAACCATTATCAATTAAATAAAAGTACTGTTATGAGAGTGAAGGAAAGGTGGGAGGAGGAAGGTAGCATAAAGAGAAAAGATAATTCAGGCTGATCGAGAAGTTCAAATCTCACTCAAGATAAAGCGCTCCTTGGCTGTTTGAGGGAAAATCCGTTTCAAACAGCAGTAGACGCTGTGTCCATGACAAATTTTTCAGCATCAAGGCCAACAGCTAGCCGAAGGATAGGAAAATCGGAATTAAAAAACTGTGTAAGTGCCAAGAAGACCATATTAACAGAAGAACATAAGCAAGCCCACATTCTGTTTTATTTAAATTATGTCTATCGCCTCATTTTGGAACAATGTTGTGTTTACCAATGAAAAAGTTTTTCAGTCTTGTAATGACGGACATATTCGGGGGTTTCATGAATGCTACGTGTCTCCGCGGAACAGGTCCGGGCCATTTTCTGTTAATGTATGGGCATGGATAAGCAGAACAGCCATGCAGAAAACCGCTTTTTAATGTTTTGAGCTTTCAGAATCTGGCTTTATCTTGGACACAATTTTTCAACGTCAATTTTTACATTTGTTATAAATCGAAATCATTAAATCATTAACATTTTTCCAAATACCTTAGTTATGACATTTCACAATCAATATCACTTTTTATAACCTATAGGCGTCTGAAAATAAGGAGTACGCTACCTGATGGTCTATAGTCAAACTAATTATAGGCTTTTCTGTCATGGTCTCTTTAGTGTACGATGATATCAACAATAAGTAAATAATGATAAACTGAGATGCTAAGTTATTAAAAATATAATAGCGTTTAAAGGGGCTACACAAGATACAATTTGCTGGAGCCAACCTAGTCGGTATCCTTTGTAGATTGCAGGGACAACTCGTGAAAGTTGAGTTGGCACGACAATGTTCACAGCATATCCTCTTTGTAATATGTAGACACCTTTAACCAGGCACTGAGAGGGAAAAAGCTGGTGCAAATAACCGTGGCCCGAGGGGCCCGAGTAGCAATAATAATGGCCTGAACAATCACACATTGTAAGTGAAATTTTTGAAATAAGCAAATATATGCAATTTCAGTATATTTATAAAAGTAATATATACTATTGCACCATGCACTATTATGTTTTACCTCTGAATATTTCTATTTCATATTTTACAAAATACTGTTTCATTTATTTTACTTAAAGAATTAATAAATATCTTTTCAGTTACCTATATTCAATGTACCACTAATTTCATGGGTATTTGATCTGACACTTGTTTGTAAACATAGAGCATACACATTTATTAAGTTTTGTGTTGAATTTGGGTTGTACCACACAAAATAATATGTTCTGCATTTAAAACATATTCCCCTTCATACACACACTTAGAATTTACTTTTTAGTGCTTCCCAAATGTTCCATACATTGCAATATGCTTAACCTAAATGTCACTTCATGTTTTCTGAAAAAAAAAAAGTGTTTTAAACTACAACTGTACATAAATTAAAATAAATGTTTAAGTTTATTAATATTTAACTAGCCAGACACCGTTTATGTCGAAGAAACTGTACTTTTCAAGGGAAAAACTAGATAACCTAAAATAATATGAATTTTGCTGAATAATGCCATTAACATCTTGCAAATCACTTACAACAAAATCTCGCAAACCTTTAGGTAATATATTATTAATGTTATTATTTTTAACGCCAAAAATAACAATAAACAGAAAAAAATCGATATAAGTATTCGCCAAATAAATAAACAAACGGCCTATAATTAGTTCACGAGTTCTCCACTTTGGCGCTGGGATCTTAAATTCAGACGCCTATATGATAATAAAAAAATCTAAATCCCAAAAAGACAGATTCACATCACTTAATATTAGTGAAAACTGCATTACTTGATTTTTCAAGTGTACGGGATTTTATTGCACAGAAGTGTACCACTTAGCAAAAAGTCCTATATGCTGCAATACGCAAACGATGCAGCTCTTATTGCACATAACAAACAACTTCAAATACTCTCCAACAACAGATACAGTTATGGCCAAATAAATGAAAACTACAATCCAATCCTTCCAAATCTCAGTTACTAATTTTTAACCACATTCCTTCCATTTCCTCACCAACCTTAACAGTGGCGGCTGGTGAAATTTCAATATTTTTTTTCTCGTCTATGGTGCATGGGACCCATACGAAATTTGGGAAATAACATCTAGAGAAGCACTTCTCTAATTACCCCTAAAAAATTTTGAAAAAGCAGTTTACGAAAAAAATTTTGAAAATTCGTTAGCCTCCCCTGGGTCTAGGGACTCCTGTTTATTTTTATTTTTTTTTTTGTCATATGCATTTGACTTTTCATAAAAATACAACAATAGATTTTGAAGTTTGTGAAAATATTTTCATTACTAACTGAAATACAATGAACTGAAATTTTGTAATTTACAATTTAACAAATTACAATATTTCAATTCGTTGTATCTCAGTTAGTAATGAAAATATTTTCGTAAACTCCAAAATCTGTTGTATTTTTATGAAAAGTCAAATGCATATGACAAAAAAAAATAAAAATAAACAGGAGCTTCTAGACCCAGGGGAGGCTAACAAATTTTCAAAAATTTTTTCGCAAACTGCTTTTTCAAAATTTTTTATTTTTTTTAGGGGTCATTAGAGAAGTGCTTCTCTAGATGTTATTTCCCAAATTTCGTATGGGTCCCATGCGCCATAGACGAGAAAAAAAATATTGAAATTTCACCAGCCGCCACTGAACCTTAACCATCAACAATCATCAAATTCGTCCAGTTTTTAATGCTAAATACCTTTCGTTTTCAACTGGAAACCTAAATCACCGTACTAAGATAATTAAATGAAGAATTATTTCAAGAGCCATATATCTTAACTTATAAAAATAACAGTTATTTATATGCCAAGGCTTGTAAGTGTATTTTACAGGTCGAGAACACAGTGCAATACACGATACAAGCTGAGGTGCATATGACGTTTTTCGTACTACTAGCAATATTACAATTTATAGGAAAATTCCTTTAAAATTATTATATTTCAAGATTTGTCAAACTCATTTATTAGTTGGCTTAGACTCTAATTGGAGTGTGTTTGCTTTCTGCTATGGTTACTGTCAATAAGTTGTCAAATTGATAACTTCACATAATAATTTCCGCCATTCAAGTTATTTACGTGAGTTTTTGCAATAAAAATATGGATTATGATGTAAGTATCGACATTTAGGAGGCAACCAAAAATGCGTGTGCTTCGTTGGTGCCAGAATTTCATTATTATTTATTTTTTTTATTATTATCTCTTTCTTATTAGTTTACTTTTTTGGCCTAGGGCATAAAAGTAAATTTTGTGCTATTTTGCCTATGGACTGTAAGTGACACTATCATAACACTGACAGACGTCAAAAAATGACACCTACAGCGCTAGTAATACGAAGAAAAGCTATTAATATTCACACTGCTTCAAAGATTTATACGAATATCTGCATCCTGGAATATGGTAATATATTGTTTCTAAACTGTATAAATTCTGTATTCAAGAATATCAAAGTTGCTGAAACTGCATCTCTGCGAACTATAAGAAAAATTTGTCATCCTAATAATCCCATTCAAAATCCTTCCAATATATATCTCTACGAAAAAAACTAATATGCCAATTGAGGACAGACTCTCTAAACTGTGAAGAAAATTTTCCAAGCAGCTACATAACTTGCAGCTCAAACCGGCAGAAGAGAAGAAACTTCTAGGTACAAATCCCCAGAGCAGTCAATCTATGAAATGTAACTCAGCATTGCACAAGACAATGACTAATAAATAATTTTTTGTATTCACACTACTAAAAGTAGACTTTTTAACGTTTGCTAACTATGTAAAAAATGTCATTTTATAACATCAGTGTTAAGAGTGAGTTACTTTTAACACTAGTGTTAAAAGTAAATTTAATATTATCTAGATTGTCTAGCTTCATGACACAATGTCGTTTTTGACAAACAAATACAAATACAAAATTTTAAAATTTTGCAATAATACACAGATACCTATTATGTTTTAATAGTGTTCATATAGTGTATGAATATACATGTTAAAAGTGATTTTATTTTGTTCGTGAGGTTGTTTCATTCGCTTCGCTCATTCCGCAAACTTCCCCACTCACAAAATAAAGTATAATCTTTAACACTTTTATCGTAAATAACTATTAAATCATAGTTTTAAATTTTGTATCTTTACATTCACTGCATTTTTTTTATATCCATATTTTGCAAATTATTGTATACTTTCTGTTATTATTTATAAGACATTTTGTATAATGTAAAAATTAGTCTGAAGAATTTAGAGGTTGATGACCATTTGATGTTTTTAAGCAATAAAGAACATTTGTTATTCTTCTTAAGCAATTAAGAACCTACTAACCTACTCAAAGGAAATAATCGGTGCTGAAGATGATGTGCAGTATACGGTAGGCCTGTAATAGTCCTTACCGAAGTTATTTTAAATACACAAGAGGCGGTCAAAAAACGGGAAATAGTAAAATATGCAGGGTGTTCCAAAATAGATGTCCAAAACGAATAAAGTGGTAGAGGACCCTCAAGAGCAACAATATTGACCATATGGGGGTCCGATTTTAAATGATTAAAAAGTTACGAATTTTTTCAATTTTTTGGCGAGTACTCCACCATACATTAATAATTTTATCACTATGAAGAAAATAACTGCTGCCACGAGATGATTTTTTATTGATGATAACTGAATAGTGTACTCCTAACCAAATATCTTTCATTAAATTACATTACAATAATCGAAAAAACAAAAAAAATTCTCTGCAAAATTTTGCGCAAAACTTTAATGTTTTGTGAAACTTTACAAGTGAGATGAAAAGTTATGAATTTTTCACTTGATGACTAGTTGATTCAAAACAAATATTATTATTTGACATAAAAGCATTGCTGTGATGTGATTAGTCGTAGTGCAGGTAGCTCATGTTGCAAAACGACACTTTGCTTTATCAGTAAGGCAGCATTTAAACAAAACATATCCCAACCGATGGATTGACAGGGGCAGACCAAAAAGATGGCATTCTAATTTGAGTCCAATTAACTCCTTCATGTGAAGCTACTACATGAGACAGTGTATACGAACGAATGTCAAAACAAAAGAGAATTGCATTAAAAAATATACGAGAAGCCAAAAATATAATTAACACTCTGAAAAGAGTTTTTTTTTTATGAAGATGAAGAATTTGCATCTTTCTGTAGTACTCTATTTTTAAATCGTGTGTAAATATTAGAATACTGCATACAATTTTGCAAAAAAATGTCTATTCGATTGTTGTATTATGATAATTGATGAATGGTGTTTGGTTAGGTGAGTGCACTATATTTAGCTATCACCAGTAAAAAAATCACGTCGCTGCAGCAATTATTTTATTCACAGCAATGAAATTCTTAGTATGTCCAAAAATAGAAAAAAAATTCGTCACTTTTGTTCCATTCTAAATTGGATGTCATATGTAATGGTTAATATTTTTGCTGTTAGAGTCTTCTATCACCTTGTTTGTTTTGGACGTCTATGAATAGAACACCCTGTATGTATAGTGATCAATCTTTTATTAATTAACCATATTGAAAAATTATTTTAGTGAATTCTTAATAAATGTTGGCTTGAAGTAAATATAGGTCCAAGCTTCAAGCTAAAATTGCGGATACAGAAATTGAAAATGATACGATATACTTCATAGTATCGTGAACCTCGGTTATTATTTCTTGTACGCCTCTTGAATTCTCTACATTATTGCTCATAGGAGTAAGTTTGTTATTTACCCAATAATTTACATTATTCCACACACTTTCGACTCCGCAGTACAATATGCTATCCAAGGGATGAACCAATCCAGTACTTGGTTCTATGAAAACAGTAGTTTCTACATTTCTCTCACCAGCCAGCAACAATACCCAAGCATGAACACGTAAACCTTCTAGTTCATCAAAAGGTCTTTCTTCTTCTCTCTATAACATTAAATATATAGGTGGGAAACAAACGTACATACAATACTAAATACGGCTATATTGATTATAAAACTATAAATAAATGTAAAAGTGTAAACAAATTGTACACAAAAGATTAGCGGTACGCTATATACAGATACAGGAGCAGTTTTGGGTTTTCCCTGAGGGGGTGAGGGCGATTGTAGCATATTTGTATTCTATTATATTGGTTGTGGGGGGAGATAGCCCCTGCACCCCCTCCCGAAAGCCGCCCCTGCGCTGTTATCGAAAACTACTAACGATTTTTTATCCATGCAGAAAGCCTGAATTTCTAATAATCAAATGTGTAGGAAAAACGATCTTTTACGGAGCCCTATATGGAAAAAGTTACTCTGCACATAATAGTGTGGAAAGTATATTTTTCAATGACTGCTTTGAAAAATGTTTAAAAACGCACTGCTAACTATGCTTGAAAATTATTGGTAGGTAATGGTGAAAAAAATAAAAAGCATGAAAATAACATTAGTAACATTATTCCACTCTGGTGTATAGCTGAATCAAAGAGTGCATTGAAAAACGATCTTACTTTAGAAATGTTCAAGTTAATTCTGAAATTTATTGAAATATGGAAATTGTGGACAGTCATTGAACTGTAACACATATGAAAAGTGCTTTTGAACCCTTGCACAATATTCTATTTCGGCACGTTAATAAAAAATTGAAATATATATTTACATTAATTTCACAAAAATGACAATTATTATTAAAATTTAGCTCAGGAACAGATGATGATATTGAACTAGACAGTACTTGGCACTCCACATCTTCCAATAATTTTCTGCCACGTATTTACTTTGGATGGAATCAGCAATATATCCTTCCGAAATTGTTGAAGGTTTCCATGTCCCAACTTTAAGACTTAATATGTCCCCATCAGCATTGGCAAATAAGGTTGTAGACGTTCTGTGAAAGCACTATCTGGTATAACAAGAGAAAATGAGCAATTTCAGATATTCCTTGCATATCTGTATTGTAATGAAATCTTTTCCACACATAAAATTAAAATAAGTATCTCTACAGGAAATTTTTTTCATCTGATGGGCGTCATTTATGTTTGAATTCGAAAAGTTCAGGTAAAAACACCCCTAGCCCCAACTAAAAGGCGAAGGGGGTAAAAAAACGGCTCTAGTAAAAATCTCAAAAACTATCGGATTAAGCAAAACATATCAAGATATTAGATTTACATTATTTACTATTATATTTTTCATTTAAGACTAATTTTGTGTCGGGGATAAAAATTCAGCGAGATAAATTTAAAAAAAACTGCATTTTTCACTCCCTTTCAATAACACACAGGCCTACAAAAAAAAAAAGGTGGTCTGTGCTGAGGTACTGACCATAACTATCCCTTGTATTTTGAGCTGCTGAACACGAATCTGACCTTACTTTTTCCCCAGCACGTCAGGTTTTTTCTTAACATCAGAAAAGTGGATTGTAATATTGCTTATAACCCAGCTCATTTAAGTCAGATTCCAAAAGTGATTAAACTTTAAAACTTCACCCTAATAACATTGTGGTACTTCAGTATTAACCTCATAACTTAAAGAAACCGTAATACCCCATAACTCCTTAACCTCTCAACCCCATAACCGTGGGAATCCGATAAAAATAGTGGGGGACCTTGGTTGGGGAGTTAATGAGATTGTGACCTAGGATCTTTGTGCTTGAGTGTCATACATCCATAACCCTGTGATCCCATAACCTTAGCATCCCATAACCCTGTGGTTCTTTAACTTTGAAGATCAAATGAAAAAAATGGAGATTCTAAGTAGGGAAATTCGTGTCATTGTGACATCTTGGAATCAAGCACCCTATGGTGCCATAGCTCTCCAACGGCAATACCTGTATCCTCATAAACCTATACTCTGAGGATTCAATAAAAGAAATATGAGGCTCTCGGTTGGGGAATCAATTAGATTGTGCCCTCAGAACCTTGTTACTTCGTTACCAAGTAAGCCTATAGCGCTCAATTACCCATCTACTACATAACCCAGTAACCCCGTAAACCCATAACTGCATAACTCTGAGAATATAATAGAAGAATGTGAAGAATCTGAACAGGGGAATTAATCAGATTGTGTTCTCGGAATCTTGAAATCGAGTAGAATTAGCTCTTGAACAGCAAAACTATTAGTCATATAACCCCGTGATTCTGGGTATTCAATAAAAGCAAATTAGGGAATCTTAATTGAGGATTCAATGAGAATGTAACTTTGGAAGTGGAGTATCTTTTCAGGTGATTTCTGTTTAGGTGACTTCATTTGATCTCTTGTTTTTACGAACTCTTTTATCCTATGATATCAATAAGAAAGCTGGGATGAGCATATGATGGCAGACTTTTGTTGGAGGTCAGGGTTATGAGGATAGAGGGATTGCTGTTGAAGAGCTATGATACCATAGGGTGCTTGTTCCAAGATTGTAATTATCACAATGGACGAATAACCCTACTTAGAATCTCCATTGTTCTCACTGGATATTCAGAGTTAAAGGGTTACGGAGTTTAAAAATTTCTATTATTTTTCTAATAAATATTATAGTTTTTGAAGCCACAGGAACCTTAAAACCACTTTAGTTTGGTATATTTAAAAAAAATGAAGCTCTTCGCATTTTAATTTTTTTTTTCAACTTTATGGATTTTTTCGAATTTTCCTGCAGTTTTCCGGGCAATAACAGCAATTTTAGAATTGTAGGGGTTTTAATATTTAATATTAGGAACCTGCAAAAAAAGTTTCAGCCAAATCCTTGTTTTACTGACCTATTCCCAAATAAATAAATAAATAAATAAATTCTTTATTAACCATTATCTGATACATTACATGTATATATGGTAAGTCAAAACTAAAAGTAGTAAAGTATAACAAATAATAAACATAACATATAAATATAAAATATAGGTCATATAAATTGTCAATAAAAAGGTACAACACGAACAGTTAGAATGTAAGTATAGGGTACAAAACATGTAAAAACGCAAAATTATTAAATTAAATACTCTAATACGCTATAAAAAGCCATTTCTATTAAGTAGTTTTTTGTGGCTATTTTAAATTTATTGTAGCCTATTATGGTTTTTAGGTTTTCGGGGAGTTTATTAAATAGATTGATGGCATTGTAATTAGGTGAATGTTTATAAAGAGTGGTAGAATGAATTGGTATTGTCAATCTATTATTATTCCGGGTATTATATAAGTGTGTATCCCCCAGTTTACCAAAATTTGTAAAATTTTTGTATGTGTAACATACACATTTCAAAATGAAAATACAGGCTACAGTTAATATTTTATTTTTCTTGAATACACTCCTGCAGCTATCCATTGGTTTTAAATTAAAAATCAGTCTAATTAATCTTTTTTGTGAGATTGACACTCTGTTGATATTTCTGCCTACTCCCCATGTAATGATATTCAATGACAAGTGGCTGTAGGCTAAGGCATAATAGATATTTAATAAGCCATTGGTATCGAGTACAGTTTTCATCTGTAATATGGCAAAAAACGCAGAGCTTAGTTTGTTACAAACATAACCTATGTGATTATCCCAACAAAGTTTATTATCAAGCCAAGTTCCTAAGAATTTTACATTTGGCACCACATCAATATTGTTATTAATCAGAAAATCTGGAGTAAGTCCTTTTCTATTATGAAAATTTATGTAGACAGTTTTTTTATCGTTTAGTATTAGTTGATTACGCTGACACCAGATATCAAGTTCATTGCAGACATGAGTTACGTTTTCAGCTAGCTCCTCTGGGGTCTGTGCTGAGACTGTAATAGTGGTATCATCTGCGAACATTGTGATTCTACCTTTAGTGATGTGTTTAGGCAAATCGTTCACATATAGTGCAAACAGCAGAGGTCCCAACACAGAACCCTGAGGGACTCCCATGTACACATCTCTCATGTCTGACATAGTGTTGTTATACTTAATCAGCAATTTTCTGTTGGACATATAGGATTGTATCCACTCCAATAGAGTTCCCCGTATACCAATGGCATTTAATTTTCTAATTAAAAACTCAATATTAATAGTATTAAATGCCCGAGACGTGCTTTTTTTCCGTAACAGTCCTCCACTATAAGGATTCTGCAAAAACAAGTTATAGGTAGCCAGTTTTTGTAAAAAGAACGTTTTCGTGAAAATTGAAATGTTAAAAGTCGTCAAGGGCGGATCCAGGGGCAATTGCGCAAAGTTTGTCCCTTGCCCATAAATTAATAGCAAGCGGGAGGGGGGCGCAAAATTGACCTGGGCCTAGGGGCAATTTATATCTAAAACCGGCAGCAGTGCCCCCCCCAGCAACTTTTCTGGATCCGCCCTTGAAAGTCGTTTTGATTGCTTTTGGATAAAAAAAATGTATAAAACCTTTTTTGTAACTTGTAAGTAAGATAAATTAAGTGGGATATATTATTTTCTTTCAATATAATGTATAACCTAAAAAAATCGTTTTTTTTTTAATAAATGAGTGTTCCTTCATAATGTTACAAATAAATAAAATTATTATTTTAAATCAAAATTTATTACATTTTAAATAGCCATTTGAATACAAGCTCAATTTCTAAAAAAAAGTTACAATTGAGTAATTATTAAAAAATTTATGGTTAAAAAAATTAAATTAATATATTTTTCGAAGTGTCCTTACTTATACCTAAGTGATTCCGAAGAAATTTTTTTTTGTCTGCTGTTAGAAATAGACATTCGAAGATCACCTATTTTTGTAAATTTTAGGTAATTTTGCGAAATGTTTAATTTTTTACAAGTATCATAAAAATATGCATTTTAGAGTTAAAAATTATTAAGTGATGAAGCTGATAAATTATCTCTAATTTTGTTTTTACTTTATACGATATTTCTTGATGAAAGTACAATATTGTGAAAAATCATTTTCTGTATTTTTAGTGTTTTCTACATTTTACAATAGGAAAAATATTATTTTTACTTCCACGTCCAGTGGAAGTATAGTAACGACAAAAAAATTTTTAAAAATTTTTATTGTCCAAATAGGCTTAAAATGTCATGAAACGTCGAGATTTTAAGTTTGAGCGAAAAAAAAATTTCTGTCTGTCTGTCGGTCTGTCTGTAACTTTTTTTGTGCGCACGTTTACTCTGGAACCGTTTAAGATATTGACTTGAAATTTGTATTTACAAGAGAAGCTAAGGTCTCAAAAAAATTTTTGGCATTAGCCACCCCCATTACCACCCCCACCCCCTTATTAAAGGGGATGAAAAAAAATTGTGATTTAGTGTATGTACAGGAACCAGAAACCTCAAAATATTTTTTTACTTCATCCACCCCCCACTATCACCCCCCTATCACCACCCCCCACCCCACTACCGATGTGGGGTATCGTTTTATGGGTTTTTGGGGTAGAGGATTTCAAATGTTATATTATTAAAGTTCCATAAACAATTATTTTCACATACAAAGTTTTTTCGTTGTGAGTGACTTGGATAGAGAATCTGGATGTGGAAGTAGTGATTCCTTGGGCAGCGGTTTTAAATATATTTATGATGCATTATTAACGAAAAGTATTTATATTATATTAAACTTATACTCGTTCATGGACATTTTCTCTGTTTTTTACCTTAACTTTTAATTTTCCGGTAAATCACGAAAAACAAGTAAGAAAATTGAACAACTGAAAAGGGTAGTTTAAAAAAAACTATATATAAATGAGACAAATCTTAGTGATAGGCCATTGGAATTAATAAAAAAAGATGATTTTCAAGAAGTTTTATCTTCAAAAGATTTTATTGCATAGAATGCATCTTTCAGGTATAAAAACTGGAAAAATCATAGTCCGTACGCACAGAATGACGGGGAAAGTACCTAAAAATGCATAATTATGCAAAAAAGTGCATTTTTTGCTGTTTTTGTGCATTTTTCAAGGGTTTTTCAAAGATATTCATTTAAGGTTCATAAAAATTTGAGAAAAATGGTTTGTTTTAGTATTATATAAGCCTTAAGTAACATATTGGGTAATTTAAGACCCTCTATGGGCCGATTGTAGCCATTAAATGCATCCTAAAGTGCATAATTTGCATCCGTTTAAAAGAATTTTTAATAATTGCTCTAAAATTAACAAAATATCGTCCAAATTTTATACTCGGGGGTTTTCGAGGTCACTAATTATGAATTTGAAGAGAAAATCGGAAAATTCAAAATGGTTGAGTGATAATGGCGCGAAATTCAATTTTAAAAGTACATTTTTTTCTTTTCTTTTTCACATAAAATGTATACAAAGCAAATAAAAAAAATGAATTTATTTACGTCTTTTTGTAACTAAATTTTCAATTTTTATTTTCATATTCAATGCCAACGCGTTAAAAAATAAGATATAGGGGGGGGGGGGATGCAAAAAAATAAAAATTGAAAATTTAGTTAAAAAAGGACGTAAATTCATTTTTCTATTTGCTTTGCATACATTTTATGTGAAAAAAAAGGAAAAAAAACGTACTTTTAAAATTGAATTTCGCGCCATTATCAGTCAGCCATTTTGAATTTTCCGATTTTCTCTTCAAATTCGTAATTAGTGACCTCGAAACCCCCCGAGTATAAAATTTGGACGATATTTTATTAATTTTAGAGCAATTATTAAATTTTTTTTTAAACGGATGCAAATTATGCACTTTAGGATGCGTTTAATGGCTGCAATCGGCCCATAAAGGGTCTTAAATGACCCGATATGTTACTTAAGGCTTGTATAATACTAAAACAAACCATTTTTCTCAAATTTTTATGAATCTGAAATGAATATCTTTGAAAAACCCTTGAAAAATGCACAAAAACAGCAAAAAATGCACTTTTTTGCATAATTATGCATTTTTAGGTACTTTCCCCGTCATTCTGTGCGTACGGACTATGATTTTTCAAGTTTTTATGCCTAAAAGATGCATTCTATGCAATAAAATATTTTGGAAATAAAACTTCTTGAAAATCACCTTTTTTTTTTATTAATTCCAACGGCCTATGAAAGGTAACTCAATAAGCTTCAAATTTGCTCTAGGTATATTGGCAAAATAAAACGTTTTTTACCCCTTTACCCATAACTTTGGGATGTTCCAAATATTTTTACTCGAACTTCTTGGGTATAGGATCAATTGTGGAATTTAAGTTTGAAAAATTATTATAAACCCTGTAAAAACGCCAACAAATCAGCGGCGTAACTAGGGGGGCGGCTAGGGGGCGCTGTGCCCCCCCACCCCCATGATGTGGCGCCCCTGCTGTAGGGTTCAAGTCGAAAAATCGGAGAATTTTTATAAAAAGTCAAGGAATGAAAAATTTTATTTGCTCATCCAAAGAGAACCCTGTGTTGAAGATGAAAATCCGTATTTCATTTGTTTGCAACTTTTTTATACTGCCTTTTGAACGGACTGCCTTCTCCGTTCCAAATTCGTGAACCAAGAAGACACAAACTGTACAAGAAAAAAGGAAGTTTCCTTTTCAATTGAATAGAGTTATACAACACATTAAACGCTACCGTGTATATCTAGTTGCATAACGACAATTACTAAAGAATAGCCACAGAAGAAATCTGTGGAATAGCAATGAAAACGAAGTGAAAATCAGGATTTCCCTTGCTTGCAGTATGCACACAAGATTTAAACTGTAAAGAAATTTTAGAAAAAACGTAACATCTTGTTTTTCAATAAATATTAGTTTAAGAGAAAATATGATGGACGTCAATAATGAAGCTTACAAATTGAGAATGAATTTTGTTTTGTTTATATATTTGTGTGGGGTTGATCGTTTCGGAGATATTTAATTTTATAGATGACACTTCTAACAAAATTAAAGGTAATTAATCAATCTTTAAAATGATTTGTTGTTTGTTTATACATTAAAAAAAAAACAAGCTAAAAACGTACTCTTCGCCTGTTCACTGAACTTTTTATATAATTGTTACACATTCTATAGGATACTCTTCGCAGTTTTTTGTAAATAATGTTAGTTTTAGACATTTTTAATTTCATAGTACTAGTACAACTTAGTTGGTAAAAAACTCAGTGTAAAATAAAGTAAAAATAAAAAAACATACCAAACCCCATTTGGGTCTCGAACCCGGGACCCTTGGATTCCGAGTCAATTTCAAATAAAAGCGTAAGAACTACACCACCACCTTACACGTAAAAAATGTAAATTTTTACACTATAACACACGAGCTAGAATCATATTTTCACGGTTGTATATTACATTATCAAATGTATATTTGTAAAATATATAAATATTTAAATATTAAAATGAAATATCATTCCACCAGATTTCTATTCAATTACAAAAACATAAAAATCAAATTTTATTTTTCAAATTTAAATCATTAATAACATTTTTATTTACCGATCGATTTTGTTCAAAAACAATAGGGTTCTTCCTCTAGCTAACACTAACTTACTATCCAAACTTCAATACAATCGTATTTTTCTTTCTTGAGTTATCGTGCTTACAAGAAACGTGACGGACGGACGGACAGACGGACATTTTGAAAGTTGTTCAGAATTCGTTCACTAACACAATGATATGAAAGTTTTTTGTCTTCGAGAGATATTTACGGTTTTAAAAATGTGCCGATTAAATACTTACAATATACTCTTCGTTTTCGTATTTGCGAAGAGTATAATAATAGAGAAGTTATGGCCGATACAATGTGCGTTTTCACATTTTTTTAAACAAAATGTTGCCACTTGTGGAATTGTAATTGCTCAGTAATTAAATTTTATTCCAAAAATGCTGTTTTTCGTTAATATCTAGCATATTAGGTGCTCAATTTTTCTTTTCTGTTTAAAACACATTGTTTTAGAAAACAATTCCATCCGCCGCCATATGAGCCGCCATTTTGAAGTTTTTAATTTTGACTTCAGATTCGTAATCAGCGGTCCCAAAAACATAACTATCCTACGTTTCAAATTAATAATACTTTTTCAAATATTGAATATTTAAATTTAGGGGTGGTTTTCACCCCTTGAGGGTAAGAGCAAGTATCCGGACCATATAAAAACTGAAGACCATACCCTTTACTACAATAATAACTCATAAAGAGAATTATCATTACCTATGAAATTATTCCGAAATTACTTCCACATAGGTATAGCGGAAGTACTGTAACGACAAAATTTTTAAAAAAATTTATATTGTTCAAATAGGCTTAGAATGTCATGAAACGTCGAGATTTTAAGTTTGAGAAAAAAAATTATGTCTGTTGTTCTGTCTGTCTGTAACTTTTTTGCACACAATTACTCTGGAACCGTTTAAGATAACAATTTGAAAGGACAATGTTAAAAATAGCTGATTTTTGGCCCCTATCCCGGAACGCATAAAATCCAGAGAAAATGGTTGGAAAAGGCTCAAGATTAATAAAAATACATATTCGTGGTCCCAAAAGCATGGGGAAAATTTTATTTCACCCCCAAAAACATAAAAACAACCACTAAAATGCTATAAATAATAGCTTCTTCTGAATGTGAAAATTATATTTATTTTATGATCGATTCAAATAGAGATAACAAAAAGGTAAAAACTACTCCTATCCACACCCTATTTGGGGGATGGAACGAGATACACAGCATCTAATATTAAGAAAATAGGTACCAAGTTGATTAAAAATGTACAAAATGATTTTTTAATATTAGTTGAGCCAGACCTTCAACTGTTCCTGTTTTCAAAAACAACCCCTATAAGGGTATGAAATAATATTCGCAGCAAGTATTATTACAAAAAAGCGCTTTAGTTAGCGACCCTGGAAACCACCAAACTACCCAATTCGGGGTGCAATTCTATTCACAGTATCGGATACTAAAAAAATGCCACGACACTTAGTAATGCACCAAATTATTTTCTACTAGTAAAAGGGACAGACATTCACTTTGTCTTGACGTGAGTACCCTTATTACGAAAAACTACCTCTATATCAATATGAAAAATACTTACCGCACGTAATATTACAATAGATCTTTATGGTTTTAGTCAACACATTTTTCTAATAGAGAACAGCGAGTTATTTAGCAACCTCGAAAACAATCAAACTACCCTATTCAGATGGTAGAATCGTATTCACCGCTACAAATACTAAAGAATAAGAAACAAGGTGATTAAAATGAATCAACACCAACTCCAGTTTAGGGATGGCAGGCACTATAACTAATGTTGGAAAAAAAAAAGATTATCAATTTATGAAATATATAGAATTATGAAAATATTACAGCAACACTTATACTGATTACCTAATAGTATCCCTATAAAGAAAAACTGCCGTTATTTAGAGATGTTAGAACAGCATCTAGTACAGAATATTTGCAGAGCAAATTAAAATAAAATGAAAGGTTTCCATTGGTTCTTATGTCTGCATTTAATAGACGTTGAAGATAGTTAATCACTGTAAGGGGTTGAAAATGATATTAGTTTATTCTCTGTTATATTATTCTATGTAAGCTTCACTTAGTACAGTAAATATGTAAACGGATACTTGCAAAGAAGGATCATTTGGCCACTTATTGTGTTCTCCAGGATGCACCATGAGGAGGCGATCCTTTTTACATTCAACATTTTTTTTTGCTATTTTTTTATCTTACTGGTGAACTAACTGTATATAGGTAGCAAAATGTTAACTATAATACTATGCGTATGTGCAGTATTATAGTATATAAGTAAATATATATAGATAGATATTAAATAATGTAAAAATTAAATGTTCACACACTCAAAATCGCAAACAAGTGTCACTAGAATACTTCTGCGAAACCTGAGTGTTTATTTGGTAAACATCTTTATTGTTATATTGTGTAATCTTTTAATTCCAAATAAACATTATTATTATTATTATTATTTACGGTACAAAGTTCATGCTTTGGTTTAGATTTCCATTCCGGTACATTTGTACAAGGATATGGTAAGTATTTTAATGATGGTGGTAAGTATATACTGTAATATGTTGCAACCCCTTAAAAATTTAAGGTTATGTTGGTTACTAAAAAGTAGGCAGATTTCAACAGATCGAATGTCTGAATGAATGTAGTGTATTTGCACCTACTCGAAAGAACCTACCAGAAGATTCCAAAGTGACATCTGGAATTATCGAGAGAATGGTGGTGTCATCACAGAACAATCGAGATCTGTCATTTTTAGGTATAAAAGACCGATCGCATTCTCGGCGAGTAGTTCAGAAAGTTCAGAAAATATAGAAAGTGAGGTTAAGAGTTCAAAGATAAACAAAGTAATAAACATTGTGATTTTAGTCAGTAAAGTGTATTTAAATTATTAATAGTATTGTGAAGTATCCAGTAAATATTTAATAAAGTGTGTTAGTGGACATCTCTTGTTATAATTTTTGGAACCCACGGAATTTGCGAGGGTGGTTTCCTAAGGGTGGAAACACGTTACAATTGGTGTCAGAAGCGGAATTTTATGACAAGAGGAGCTCTGAAGTTGTGCTGGAGTGTTCGAGAAGGATTCTCGAGGGTTAGTGCTAACACAGGACTAATTTACTGGACATTGTTCGAGGGTTGTTTTCGAACAGGAAAATAGTGTTTAAGTGCATTTTTGAGACATTGTAGAACATTTTATTAGGACATTAGTGTGATAATTAAATCCTTTGAACTGAGAAGTGATAGAGACACTGAAAAAGACTCATTTAGTGCGTGAAAATTTCTAGAACTTTTCTATTTGGACATTAGTGGAGATTATTAAATTCTCTGAACTGGATAGTGACAAAAGACTCTGGATAAGACTTTTTCGTGCTATTTCGAGATTTGTCTGGGAAGTTCCATTACCGATATTGACGTGACAGTTATTAAATTTATTTTATTTTAATTTCATCGTATGCCCGTAACAACAAGAAGTATGGCATCCGATAAACAAATACAGGACTTATTCGAACAATTCCAAAAAATGATGGCGCAGCAACGGCAGGAAGACAAAGAAGAACAGGAGAAAAAACGTCAAGAGGAGAAAGAAGAACAAGAAAAGCGACGTCAAGTAGATAAAGAAGAGCAAGAAAGAAAACGCCAGGAGGAAGAAAAACGGCGTCAAGAAGAAAGGAACGAATTAAAGAAAATAATGGAAGATCAGGAAATAAGACGTCAGAAAGAAAAAGAGGATGAAGAAAGAAGACGTCAAGAAGAGAAAGACGAATTGAGACAAATTATGGAAGACCTGAAGATACGACAACAAGAGGAAAAAGAGGAACAAGAAATACGACGTCAAGAGGAGAAAGAGGAACAAGAAAGACGCCAAGAAGAATTAAGGAAAATTCTGAATGAACAAATGAAAATACAGCAGGACGCTATCATTTCTGCCAACGAAACATTAAAGAGTGAAGTCAAAGGAGAGATAAACAAGGTAGAAGAAAAAGTAGGTGAAGTCGAGACAGAAGTCAGTCAAGTTAAAGAGAAAGTAAACAAGTTTGAAGAAGAAGTCAAAGGAGAAATAGACCGGCTTAAACGACAATTGAGAGATAGAGGAAGCCAGCAGGTGGTATCATCAGGTCAGCGACTAAAACCTCCCTCTTTTGACGGCCAAAGTTCCTGGACGACGTACAAGAGGCAGTTTGAGGCAGCAGCGTGTGCGAACAACTGGGACAATGAGGAAAAGGCCATGGCATTAGTTCTAGCATTAAGGGGCCAAGCTTCAGAGTTACTCCAAACCATCCCAGTTGAGAAACAAAGGGACTTTAAAGTCTTGGAAGCTGCATTAGACTTGAGGTATGGCGATCAACACCTTGCCCAATTATACCAGGCTCAGCTGAAATCCCGGATGCAAAAAGCTGGGGAAAGTTTACAAGAATTTGAAGCTGCGATAGAGAGACTGGCACACCTGGCGTATCCGAGTGCACCTAAAGAATTCCAGGAACAATTAGCCGTGGGGGCCTTTTTAGATGGTATAAGGGACGAAGAGGTCAGGCGAGTTCTGAGGCTGACGAGACACCAAAGTAGTAGCGAAGCTTTGGTGCGTGCACTCGAAGTAGAAGCCGCTTACAGGGATACGCCAAGGTCAAGAGTGCGAGCTGTGACTCTCGAAGAATCACAACCAGAAATGAACCAGAACCCCATGTTGACAGAAATACAGAAAATGTTCACCAAATTATGTGATAAATTGGATGGCCTCGGGAAGCAAGAAAAACAACAAAATAGAGGAAAGCCGAGCGGAGGTATTAAATGTTTCAACTGTGGCAAGGTAGGACATATGAAACGGGACTGTCGACAGCAGAACTCGGAGAGTCGAGTAAATGCTGTGAATGTAGAAGAGAAGCAGGAAAACTAAAGATAGCCAGCACCAAGGGGGCTGTGCTGGCTAAGGAATGCGGTGCCCCCAGAGAAATAAAGATTTCCCAGCTCCAAAGAATACCAAGTAGTCTGTTGTTGCAAGGATATGTGAATGGGAGAAAATGCGTGTTTACGATTGACACCGGTGCTACGTCATCAATAGTGCGGCCAGGGTTTATATCAGGCTTGCAGATTGACAAGAAGCAAAATGGAGTGATCATTCGGACAGCCACGGGGGACAGGGCTGCGGTCCATGGAGAGGTCAACTTGGAACTGCAGGTTGGACGGTTGAGGTTAAATTACAAGGTCATTGTGGCTGACATTATGGATGATTTCATTTTGGGTCTGGACATCATGGGAGAGCAGGGATTTATTGTTGACGTAGGGGAGCGAGTCTTAAAAATTGGAAATGAGGAATTTATTCTGGCAACCGCAGATGACCAATTCCATAAAGCAAGGTTGTTAACAACACAGACGATCAAGATTCCTGCTCATTCAGAACAAATGATCGATGCTACCTTAGAAGGAAATCCTGGAGGGTACCGTGTTGGCCTAGTTGAAGATGACGAATCGATTAAGTCCCTACCCAATATTATTGTAGCGAGAACCTTAACCCGGACTAAAGACAAAATCCCAATTAGAGTCGTTAATTTAAATTCCCACTCTGTGACAATTAAGAAAGGCAAACCGATTGGCTCCTATGAACCGGTCACATGGGTAGCGAGGTGCGAGGAACAAACAGAGGGAAGAAGTTCATCTATGAAAATAGACCAGGAAGTTTTGACCTTGCTGACTACCCAGTTGGAGCATTTATCTGAGGATGAACGAAGGGAGGCAATCAAGTTCCTAGAAAAGGAAAGTTCAGTATTTGCCAAGAATACAGAGGCCCTTACAAAAACAGACATAGTCCAGCATCGGATAAATACTGGCGACTCACCCGCTATTCGACAACCACCTAGGAGGCTTCCATTAGCAAAACAAGAAGATGCCTCGGCAATGATAGACAAGATGCTACAAGATGGAGTCATTGAGGAGTCGACGAGTCCCTGGTCATCGCCAGTAGTTTTGGTTGGCAAGAAGGACGGAACGTTAAGATTTTGTGTCGATTATCGAAAATTAAACGATGTCACGAAGAAAGACAGTTACCCATTACCACGAATTGATGACACATTAAGCACGTTGGCAGGTTCACGTTGGTTTTCTACGTTAGACCTTAGGAGTGGATACTGGCAAGTGGGGATTCACCCGGATGATAAGGAAAAGACAGCGTTTTCAGCAGGCAGTGGTCTTTATCAATTTACCGTGATGCTTTTTGGACTTTGCAATGCGCCAGCTACCTTTGAAAGATTGATGGAATTCGTACTGCGAGGGCTAACCTGGAGGACGTGCCTGGTTTACCTTGACGACGTGCTTGTTATGGGACAGGACTTTACAGAACATTTGAAAAATCTTCAGGAAGTATTTGGGCGAGTCAGGAATGCCCATCTCAAGTTGAACCCGAAGAAGTGCTTGCTATTCCAGAAAGAAGTCAAATTTCTTGGTCACGTGGTGTCTTCGGATGGAATACAAACAGATTCCGACAAAATTTCTGCTGTACGAGATTGGCCGAGACCATCTAACGTTCATGAAGTACGGAGCTTCCTTGGCCTCTGCACTTATTATAGGCGCTTCGTGGAAGGGTTTGCAGAAATTGCGAAGCCACTACACCGGCTGACAGAAGAGAAAGTGCAGTACCAGTGGACACCGGAATGTGAAACGGCATGGAGAAAATTGAAGGCAGCTTTATGTACTGGTCCTGTGCTAGCATACCCACAACGGGAAGGACTTTTTATTTTAGATACGGATGCCAGCAATTCTTCGGTCGGTTGTGTACTGTCTCAAATCCAGAATGGGCAGGAAAGAGTGATCGAATATTTCAGCAAGGTGCTGTCCAAACCGGAAAGAAATTATTGTGTAACCCGGAAAGAGTTACTGGCCATCGTTAAATCAGTGGACCATTTTCATAAATATCTTTATGGACGACATTTCAAGATTCGGACCGATCATGCTGCATTAAAATGGCTGTTGCAGTTGAAAACCCCTGAAGATCAACTGGCTCGTTGGATAGAACGGCTGCAACAGTATGATTTCAAAATCGAACATCGACCTGGAAGATCTCATAAGAACGCAGACGCTTTATCTAGAAGACCGTGCAAGGAAGATTGTAAGCACTGCCGCCATGTTGAGAAATTGCAGGGTACGGTGGCCGTCAACACAATTAAAATAGAGGTACCGGATGATTGGACAACCGAAGCCTTGAGACAGGAACAATTGAATGACACAGAAATTGGGGCTATATTGAGAGCAAAGGAGAAAGGAATTCGACCAGCGTGGAAGGATGTTTCGGATAAGGCAGTTGGATTGAAGGCTTTGTGGGCCCAATGGGATTCACTTAAAGTCATGAACGGGCTGCTAAAGAGAGCTTGGGAAAGCCCGGATGGCAGGGAAGTTGTTATGCGTCTAGTGATTCCCAGGTGTCGAGTACCGAAAGTACTTCAGGAAGTGCATAATGGAGCATCCGGTGGGCACTTTGGCGTTAATAAGACCCTGAATAAAGTACGAGAACGATTTTATTGGGTAAATAGTCGTCAAGATGTGGAAGCCTGGTGTCGCAATTGCAAAATTTGTGCAGCCAGTAAGGGACCACAGACTAGAAGTAGGGGCGCAATGAAGCAATATAACGTCGGAGCTCCTTTCGAGAGGATCGCGATCGATATAGCCGGCCCATTCCCAGTAACCAAGGATGGGAACAAGTACATACTGCCATGGACTATTTTAGTAAGTGGCCAGAGGCCTATGCAATTCCAAACCAAGAAGCAGTCACTGTCGCCAAAGTCTTGATAGATAATTTGATATGTCGGTTTGGTGTACCCCTGGAGCTGCACTCAGATCAAGGGAGGAACTTTGAGTCAAGGGTGTTTCAGCAAATCTGCAAGTTATTGGGGATACACAAAACACGGACAACAGCCCTTCACCCGCAATCAGATGGAATGGTGGAACGACATAACAAGACCATGAAAGAACATCTCTCTAAAGTGGTTCATAAGAATCAACGTGATTGGGATCTCCACATACCGTTCTTCCTCATGGCATACAGAGCTGCTATCCACGAGTCTACGAAACAAACACCAGCCCGTGTAGTATTTGGACATGAGATCAGACTGCCGTGTGATTTGATTTTCGGAACACCAGGCGGAGAACAGCTTCCTGTGAACAGCTATGTGGATGAAATGAGTGAACGGCTAAGAAATGTTCATGAGCTGGTTAGAGACCAAATCACCATAGCCAGTGACCGAATGAAGGCTCGATACGACCGTAAGGGTAGTTCAGAAGGATTCAAGGCAGGAGATCTGGTTTGGCTGTACAACCCACAGCGGAAGAAAGGGAAGTCACCGAAACTTCAACCTCCTTGGGAAGGACCTTATACTGTTATTACCCGAATTAATGATGTCGTCTATCGTATTCAACGAAACAAAAAGTCCAAGATGAAGATCGTACACTTGGATAGACTGGCGAAGTATGTGAAAGAGGCTGAATTGCCTGACCGGGACGTTCAGGCTTAAGGAGGGGGCAGTGTAATATGTTGCAACCCCTTAAAAATTTAAGGTTATGTTGGTTACTAAAAAGTAGGCAGATTTCAACAGATCGAATGTCTGAATGAATGTAGTGTATTTGCACCTACTCGAAAGAACCTACCAGAAGATTCCAAAGTGACATCTGGAATTATCGAGAGAATGGTGGCGTCATCACAGAACAATCGAGATCTGTCATTTTTAGGTATAAAAGACCGATCGCATTCTCGGCGAGTAGTTCAGAAAGTTCAGAAAATATAGAAGTAGTAAAGAAATGACAGTTCTGTGACAATCCCCCACCACTTTTCAATCCCCCCACCACTTTTCAATCCCCCCTCCATTTTTCCCCAGGCCCCGCCCAATCTCCCCACCACTTTTCGATCCCCCCTCCATTTTTCCCCAGGCCCCGCCCGATCTCCCCACCACTTTTCGATCCCCCCTCCATTTTCCCCCAGACCCCGCCCAATCTCCCCACCACTTTTCGATCCCCCCCTCTACTTTTCTCACAATCCCCCCACCAATTTCTCAGAAACCCCCTCCATTTTTTCATAAGCCACACCCATCACCTCCCTACCTCATCGGAAATGTCATAGGTTAGGCAGTACATATTTTACCATTGCTCCAAACACTTAATCATTATGCCCGTCTGTGTATGAATATGTATCAGATAAGAGTGTATTAAAGGAATACATGAAAATCTTTCTCCCACCATAATTCAAACCCCCCACCTCACATCCCTACTATAATTCCCCCCCCCCCATAATTACCATGGAAGAGGGTAATCTGAGATGTCATAGGTTAATCAGTACATATTTTACCACAATTCTAAACACCTTAACATTATTATACTAATCGTGTATGAATGTGTCGGATGTAAAAGTTTACTACATCACACTGTGTTCTTCGTGATTAGTTACCAGATCAATTGTAAGGATTTTTCGGAAAATATGGATTCAGCACTGAGCTGCCCACACTGTCAAAGAAGTGAATTAATAAAAGAGCACCAGCATGGTAAAAATTTGTATGATTTTACTGAGGAAGAGTTACAACATTTCCCATTAATATATCTGATTGAAAAAGTCAAACCCATTGAACTTCTTTATGCATGGTCTAAATTACCAAGAGTATATACACAAGATTTTAAACTAATGGTTCAACTACCTTGCTTTGTACACCATAACCGACCAGAATGGCATAGTCATGTGGATGGCCCACCAGAGTCGCAATCCAGATGTAATGTATGTAAATGGGGGCTTCAAAAATGTGGGTGATTTATGCTGTGTTAAATAATTGTAAATATTTATGATAATACCTTTTTATGTGGTGAAATAATAAAAAAACAAACAATAATGTGTGTCCTTTTATTTAAGAAATAAATTAATTTTTCATTGAACCACCCTGTATAATTAGAGTTGTAATAAGAAAACAAAAATACACATTTAATTTTATACATTTATTTTTGTAAATACAATTTATGAATATGCATATATTAATGAGTATTAACAATAATAATAATAATAATTAAAATAAATTTAAAAAGCAATAAAAAAATACTCTATTTAAATGGAAAATTTACTACAAAGTCTCTCACATATTCCAAACTTCCTTCAATTTCATTTTGCTTCGTTTTTATATGGGAGTGTAAATCGGCTAATTCTCGTTGTTTTTTTTCAATTTTTTTAAGTTCCCTATTTAAAGTATTTTGCTGATTTTGGCAGTGTCGAGTATACCTCCCTGACTCAACAATTAATACCTTCCGTACCTCGTGCAGGAATTTAGTTCTAGCTCCCTTCATTTCATCATCATGAGCATCACATTTCCTCTTAACTTGATGAATATAATTTGTGAAGAGCTCATCTTCCGAGTCATCCTCATTTTCCTCAGAACTACGACGAGCAACCTCACTTCTTTGATGTGATGCAGATGGGGCTGATGGAGCTGATGGGGCTAATGGAGCTGATGGGGCTGATGGGACTGCTTCAAAAATGGGGCGAAGAGTTCCAAGATCACCTTCAGTAATGCAGAACTCAGAATCTACAGATTCAACTGAACGAATTGAGTTCATTCGCTGACACACTTTTTCTTCAAATGATATGTCTTCATATAATTCATCAGGAGTTGCCGAACGTTTGTTACTTGAGAAACTTTTTTGTGCACACATTTTTAATGATTTTTTATAGTAGATAAATAACGCAAGAAAAGTGAGACTGAAACTAAATGTATTTCTGATAAAGTCAAGCTTTAAATATGGAAATAATGTGCTGAAATTGCAAGTGGATATTGTTTGTGAAGAATTGATAAGAATAGATGAGTACGGTAATAATTTACTAAATGAATTCATTGAAATGAAAAAGATATGTAAGCGTCTTTTATCTACATTGTTATTTATCATAATAATGAAAGAAGCATTGTCAAGTCATACAGAAACTATAAACACATACTACAGAGTAAGGAAATAATGTGCTGAACTTGCAAGCGGGTATTGTTTGTAAAGAATTGATATGAATAGATAAAAAAATATGTAGGCTCCTTATTTATCTACATTGTTATTTATCACCTCTTTCGAGGCATTATCAAGTTATATACTTTGATGGGAATGAAACAAACATGTAACGTTCTTATAAATAGAAGTAGTCAGCAAGTATTGAAGTACCATAATTTGTATTATTCATTGATATGACTCACTGTATTTACACTATATACCCCCCCCCCCCCCCCCCCAAATTACCCCCCCAAAAAGTCCCCTCTCAAAATCCCCCCCCCCCCCCCAAAAAAAATTACCCCCAAAAATTACCCCCCCCCCCCCCAAAAAGCCCCCCCCCCCAAAAGCCCCCCCCCCCCAAAACAGCATAAATTTATTATTAATTAAATGAAATTTATTTACAATGAAATCTTAAATGATTAATATAACTTTATTCCACTATGCAATGAAGCGTTTAAACAATAGATAACTTCAGATGCACATCTTTTACACGGTGACCTATGTAAATTTAGTATGCTATTGCAGGTACCCCCACCACTTCTTCTGAGAGATATAAAGAGATGTGAACATTTCTGATTTTTAATACTAGAGTTTTTCTTGTATCGGAACGTACATTTCAACAATGCAGTGTCCTCAGTGCCTGAAAATGTTTACTTTAAAAGGTAATTTATTACGTCATCAACGGGAAAGTTGTCGCTATAGAGAGATCAGTGAAAGTCATACAACCAAAAAAATGAAAGTAAAAAATTCACAATGTGTTGAGGATAAATCAGTAAATCAACCTGGCCCTTCTTCCTCATCTAGCATAGAGTTTCCTACAAATTCACAAGAGACTCGTTGTCCAGTATGTGATAAAAAAGTGAAAAAAAATGAATTAACTGGTCATCTAAGAAGTTCTGCACACAATAAAGGGATTGATATGTCTGGAGACGGAATTGAAAAGCTGCAGAATGCGTTTAAGAATCGTATTGCAAGTTTTCGTTTTTCTTCAAAGGAATGCAGTGTTGATATATCCCAGTTTTTGGATGAAATAAAAGAGAAAGTTTTCCGTTTGATTGAGGAATATATTAAAATGTACTCGAGCTTAAAAATTAATGTGGAATTATTTGGGTTATATGTTATTGAAGAGAAAGAATTGTCAGAAATAAAATCATTCAATACAAGAAATAAAGTTGTAACACTTTCAACCGATTTATTAAACTTATATAATGACTTTAAGGAGGAGATACTAGAGAAAGCCTCAACATTTCAGGAGCGAGACTCAGGATGGGCTTTGAAACATGTTAGTTTTCTCGAGGTCAACATTAATAAGTATAATCCACTATTTGCATCATCATACATTAAATTGCCGAGGCAAATAGAAAATAGAAAAGCTGTTTTAAATATCGAGAGTGGGGATGAAAAATGTTTCGCTTGGGCTGTCAACGCCGCCATCTTCCCAGCCAATGGAAATCCAAGGAGAGTTTCATCTTATCCTCATTATTCTACATTATTAAATTTTGAAGGTATAGATTTTCCTGTTAAACTTAAAGACATTCATAAATTTGAAAGTTTAAATAATATATCTATAAATGTATTTGGAATAGATACTCAATTTAAAAATGGTGAAATGGTCAGTGAGATTGTAGGTCCCTTATATTTTACACATAGTCGACAAAATACACATGTGAACTTATTACTAATTACGGATAATAAAGGGAACAGTCACTACACACTTATTAAAGACTTATCGCGATTAGTTTCTTCTCAGAGATCAAAACATGATGGTAGAAATTATATTTGTGATGGTTGCCTATATTTTTTTAACTCTCGTGAGAAATTAATGACCCACCAAAGCAATGATTGTAACCATTTATGTACCATATTACCAAACCCAGAACCTCTAATTAATAAGTGTGGTGAAAGGCTTGCTGGGAATATCCTGAAATTTACAAATTTTGAAAAACAATTACCCCTTCCTTTCGTGATATATGCTGACTTTGAAAGTTTATTAAAACCGATTCATCACAACGAACCATGCGATAGTAAATCATTTACTGTTAAAACATATCAGCATGAACCATATTCATTTTGTTTCTATATAAAGTGTAATTTTGATGATAAATTTTCCACACTTGAATATTATCGAGGTACTGATGTTGCGGAAGTTTTTGTTAAAAAATTGGAAGAACATGTTTTACAATTGTATCAGAATCATTTGAAAAATATAGTCGAAATGAAGCCATTGACAGAAAGTCAACAAACATTTTTCGACAACAGTCAAATTTGTCATATTTGTGATAAACCATTTGAGAATGATGAAGGAAAGGTCCGCGATCACTGCCACGTTTCTGGTAATTTTAGAGGAGCTGCGCATTCTTCTTGTAATCTAAATTTCAAAATTCCTAAATTTATACCAGTATTTTTCCACAACTTAACAAATTATGATTCTCATCTATTTATTAAGAAATTAGCCTTAAGGAAAGAAAAAATACAAGTTATTGCACAAAATAAAGAAAAATATATTACATTTTCCAAACACATTCTTGTTGATAAATCTAATGATGAAAAACCGAAAAATATTTACATTAAATTGAGGTTTGTGGATTCATTTCGCTTTTTACCCGCTTCATTAGATAAATTAAGTCAAACATTGGAACCACATCAATGCCTCGAAGTGAAAAAATATTACAGTGATGAGAAACAATTCAATTTAATAAGACGAAAAGGTGTTTTCCCATATTCATACGTTGAATCCATGGATAAATTGAATGACATTGAATTACCATCACTTGAACAGTTTTTTAATATTTTGAGTGGTGAATCAATTTCTCAGGAGGATTATAATCGTGCTTGTGATGTGTGGCAAACCTTTAATTGTCAAACTCTTGGTGAATATTCAGACATTTACTTGGTATCGGACGTGCTGCTTCTTGCTGATATTTTTGAAAATTTCAGACAAATATGCATGCAAACATATAAATTAGATCCTGCACAATATTTAACGGCTCCGTCATTAAGTTGGGATGCTATGTTACGAAAAACTGGTATTCAACTTGAACTTTTAACTGATATAGATATGCTACATTTTTTTAGGAAGGGAATACGTGGTGGTGTCAGTCAGTGTAGTAATAGAAAGGCTGTGGCAAACAACCCATTTATTTTAAATTATAATCCATTAGAACCAACATCATATATATTATATTTAGACGCCACAAACCTTTACGGTTGTGCGATGAGTCAATGTATGCCCACAGGAAATTTTAGATGGTTAAATGATTGTGAAATTGAAAACTTTGATTGTACTAATCTTGGTGATGATTCACCAAAGGGTTATGTACTTGAAGTAGATTTGGAATACCCACAACATTTACATGATAAACATAATGATTTGCCTTTCTGCCCTGAAAATATTATACCTCCAGACTCTAAAAATTCAAAATTACTATTAAATTTACATGATAAACATAAATATATAATCCATTACAGAAATTTAAAACAATGCATTGAACATGGGTTAATACTTAAAAAAATACATAGAGTCATTGAATTTTCACAATCTGCTTGGTTAAAAACTTATATAGATTTGAATACTAAACTTAGAAATTGTTCAAAAAATGCATTCGAGCGAGATCTTTTTAAATTTTTTAATAATGCAATATTTGGCAAAACTATGGAAAATGTAGACAATAGAACTGATGTGAGGCTAGTATCGCATTGGGCAAATAGTATAGGCAGTGTTGGTGCTGAAGGATTAATTGCAAAACCAAATTTCAAATCCTGTACAGTGTTTTCGGAAAATTTAGTAGCAGTGCAAATGTCTTTGTTAAAAATACTATACGATAAGCCGCTCTATGTAGGTTTTACCATTTTAGATATATCTAAAACTATAGTTTATGATTTTTTTTATAATTTCATAAAAAAGAAATATGATGACAAAGCTTCTCTATGCTACACCGATACAGACTCTTTAATTCTAGAGATTTACACTGATAACGTTTACGATGACATTAAGAAATATATAGATTTATTCGACACATCAAATTTTCCTATTCCAAATATACACAACATTCCAAAAACGGAATCAGTTGTAGGCAAAATGAAAGACGAATATGCAGGTGTACCAATAGATAGCTTCTTTGGCACTGGAGCAAAAGCTTACTGTGTTCAAGCAAATGGTGACGTCACAAAGAAAGCTAAAGGAGTCTCAAAAAGTATTGTAAAAAATCAATTACATTTGATCGATTATAAACAAATTGTTGAGGATGGTGGATTGATATTTCGAAAAATGTATGTATTCTCATCACATCTGCATACTCTATATACCGAACTAAAAAATAAGGTTGCACTCTCAGCACACGACGACAAACGATATGTTGTACCCGGGAGTACAAAAACTTTGGCGTGGGGGCATTACTCTATCAGTAATTTACACAATAACGCTGACCATAATACCGCTGAAGATAACCTCACAATTCTTTTAAGGCTAGCCGATGAAATTATTGAACAGGAAAATTTAGCAATGGACTTTGATTTATTGTAAATAATATGAATAACATCACTAACTTTGTCTAATAAAACACTATTATAAAAATTTTGTGTTTTTTTATCGTTTAATCATCCCATCTTATTACAGTTAAATCATATATGAATTGAAAGTGGATGTGTGTGTACAATATAATGAAACAACATTAATACTCTGATTATGTTTTTTTATTAGATTTTGTGTATACATTCATAGGCTATTAGGTACAGTGTTTTGGGCTGAGTGATAATCGGTTGCAGGAGACGATCTTTATATTTTTCTTGTCGAAAAGGAGTTCCAAATTTCACAGGACCAAAATTACAGTCAACAAATAAAGCACTTTTTAAATGTAGGGCTTTCCTAACCAAGACACAATCAAAACACCACAGCAATTGGAATATTTCATGGCTCAGATGTATCCCTGGTATTACATTTATAAATTCTATAATTTGTATATTATATTTTCGATGGTTGAATACATTAAAAACATTGCGGTAGCTTGAGGATGGATGCCAATCAGCTTTGTCACATTTCTCACTAAATTCGTTGTTGAAATAAAATATGTCCATACCCCCACTGGTGTTAGTTAATTTTAATAGCAAACATATAAAACTGCCAGCTATTACCCAACGTTGACCTGGTAAATTTCTCAAAACTTCATATTCTTCAGGGAAGCGTTCTTTAATTATTTGCACCAATTTATAATTCCACGTGCAATAATTTACTGCAGGACTCCTGAACATATTACATACACACACTGTACTCATTTCAGATATTAAATTTAATTTGGGTTATATAAATTTTATTAAGCAACTGCCATTCACAAGCTTAGGTTTCCTTTTATAGTTGTATATTTTCTTTAGCTGGGTTAAGTGGAGGAATAGTTTTGCTGAACTTGCAATAACATTTATGTCTAGACTGTAAAGTGTCAACTATGCAAATGCTGATTTGGTAATTAAAAATAGAACTGCTGACTGTGTGGATAGATAATACAATAATAACATTATTCTGATTGTAAAGTGTTAACTATGCAAATGCTGATTTGCTAATTGAAAATAGAACTGCTGTCTGTGCAGCTGGGTAGGTAAATCAAGTGATAAAATTGTTTTCTTTGTATAGACATTTAAGAAATAGGTGGGGTATATGGTTAGGTGGGAGTTTCATTATAAAACTGGAGCATTAATTTAACACTTTAGTCACTATCAATTTAATTCGGGGGGGAAATAAACAGTAAATTTCAAAATGTGGATGGCGTATGTGAAAGAAATCGAAATTGTTGATTTACAAAGTGGTGTGAATCATTTAAGACAATTATTTTCAAATTTGAGATTCGATGCGGAACATGAAGCGGTTTATGGAATGGGTAGATTTTATACAGAGGAAGAGTGTAACGAGGTAGCCAAGAAGTACGATGAAGGTCTTCAAAAATGTGACAAGTTTCTGGATGAAGAGATCTGTCAGCACTGCTTTGTACAATCTTTGATAGATTTGAATCTGTGTGTGTATTTGGATCGGATAAAACAATTTTTAAAACCGGATCTTGCCAGCAAGGTGATTGCTTATAATGGGGACTCTGACAGTGACAGTGGTGAAGATGTGTAGCTAAATTGAGTATATGCAACGATAAAATTATATATTTAGGTGGGAATTTCATTATAAAACACGGACACTTTAGTGACTATCAATTTAGTTCGGGAAGAAATAAACAGTAAATTTCAAGATGTTGGCGTATTTGGAAGAAGAAATCAAAATTGTTGATTTAGAAAGTGGTGTGATTTATTTAAGACATATATTTTCAAATATGAAATACAAAATATTTTATGGAATGGTAATGTACGAAGAGGATGCGTGTAACGATCTAGCCTTGAGATTTGATGAAGCATATAGAAAATGTTGCAACTTTCTGGAGAGGGCGATCTGTCAGCACTGCTTTGTGCAATCTTTGATAGATTTGAATCTATGCGCATATTTGGATCGGATAAAACAATTTTTGGAGCCGGATCTTGCCAGCAAGGTAATAGCTTGTAATGGGGATTCTGACTGATAGTAGTGAAGATGTGTAGCTAAATTGGAATTGTATTTGTTAGTAGTTGTATTGTTATAAAATTTTTTAAATAAAAACAACAGAAATTCATTTATAGTTTTTTTATTGTTTTACTCATGACATTATAAAATTTTCATACAAATAATATACATTAGAAAGTGCACACATACAATTAGTATTTAAATGATAAAAACATTTTGCACTAGATTTTCGTAAAGGTGGCTGCTCCTCAAATTCAATAACGGGTTGTGAAGTGAACTGTCTAATGTAGTTCGCCTTTTCTCCTCCTTTTATGTAAACACAATCATCAGATGTGACCAAATTATCAATAATCTTTCCAAACATGTGTAGTGGTGTAAAGCCATCAGACCACTTAATGCAGTGATAATTTCCTGTTAACCAGCACACTTGTTTTTGTAAGTCTGGTGAAAGCATCTTAAATGGGTAGGGTGGTTTAAATATATAGTGACACGTTTTCATTCCATCATATCCTGCCAGTTCTTTAACAATAAACTTATTGTTTTCGATTCGAAATCCTTGAACATCGATAATAATTTTCATATCTTTAAACGTTGTAGTTCTCTTAGCATCTTCTCTTTTATACAGTATAATTCAATCGCTCTTCTTAAGTCACGTAATTTTTTTCTGTGTTCTTTTAACTTTTGAATATAGTCTGATCTCATATTCATACTAATAATTTACATTATAATTTTTTTATATATAGGTAAAAATATGTCATGCGCATTTTACTGCTGACGAACGATTTTTGTTAGAGGATTATAGGTGAAATGCTTCTCGTGCAGAATGAGACAATATGCATTAGTATCCGTGGTAGTAGGGGTGCCAGTCTCAAACTCTATTCTCATAACCACCGATCCTGTTTGTAAAGCTTCTTTTTGACGAGAACAATCAATATGAGCTATTGGTGCAAAATCTTTGAATTCAGTGGGATTGAAAATGGGTTGATTTATTTGGTGGGGGTAATAGGATTCTTGAAAATCGGCAAACATTTGATAGAGAGTTGCAAATTTGTTATTCTTGAAGTCTAGATATAAATCATTGTATGGATATCTTTCAGAATTCAAGAAAACTCTAATGCTTCTAAGATCACAATCATCAAATTTACTCATATCAGCCCTAATATTTCCTTTCTTATTTTTTTGGAATGCTATTATTACATGCCTAGGAGTTTCAACTTTAGTAGATGTCTTGACAGGCCACGTATGTCTGCTTGAGGCCGGTAGAGATGGATATTCAATCAGTTCCCTACTTCTAAATGTTATAGGAAGATCCACATTCCTACTTATAATTTTATTTAATCGAAGCTGCTCTGAAATACCCACGGTAACATGTGGAACTCTCCAAAATAATTTAGAAATCGTGATTTTCGGCTTTTCATCTATAGCAACACCATCTTTATCTACTTCATCCTTAGTATTTGTAATGCAGTCAAAATCATTACTATTACGTACCAGTACTAATTCTTGTCGCATGTTAATGATTATTTTTTGAAAATCTTCAAAGAAACCAACCAGGAATTTTAATGGAATACAGACGTTGAAATTTCCACTTGTATCTATCAAAATTTTAGGTTTTTTACCTTTTTTCTGTTTTGGGAACCATCCAGCATTTTCCATACAAACACTTTCATTTTGATTCAGTGATAGATAATTAAATAGAGTTGAAACTAAGCCAACATTTCTCACGGAATCTATTACTATTCCATTTAACTCATATCTAATTTCTCGAAATAAAAACGCAACACCATTATTGATAAACTCTAAGTTGGTAGGTGAAGTTCCATCCTCATTTGTTAATTTTCCTTCGATGTATAAATAGCTATAACATGGTGCTGTATAGGTATCTAAATCCTGAATGGTAATTCTCGTTTCATCATTATAATCTAGAGTTCCAGATATATTGGGTTGATATGAATGATACTGATATTCTACTACGGAGTTGTCAATTATGGGTTGCTCGGTTATATTAAGTAATTCCATTATACTAATACTTCGAATCCAAGTGATTTTAAGAACCGTCGATTTGCTGATGTTATTCTGTTGAGAGTGTTTTTAGAACTGTTGACTTTTTTCCTACGTATCCTTTTATAGTGTGGTTTTTGTGTATGAATGGGAGACCTTGAATTAAATATCAACACCATTTTATTATCGAATTGATTTTCTAAGATGTAGTCTAACAGTTATCGTTTCTTTTTGAAAATTGACAAGATGTCCTTCTTGATCAATCACTTTAACTGTGATGTTGTTGATGGTTTTAACGCTCACTGGGAAGTAAATAATATTTAGAGGTGATTCTACTATTTTATACCCAATTGGAACTGTTGGATAGAACTGATGAATGATGTGAACAGGTTTTCCATTAAAAAAAGAACCAACAGCAATGTTACAGTCAATGCAGATAGCATTCACTTTGGAAACCTTTACTGGATCATCGGAAATATTAGTATCATTAGCGTTTAACTCTCTTTTCTTGAAGCCTAATACTGGACCTATCGAATCCTCCACGTTAAAATTAATTATCCTGTTTGTTCTTATAATAATTTTGGATGTGTTAATATCTATATCAATCCTAAGAACTGCTTCATCATCTTCTTGAACTATTTTATTTGTCATGATTTTTAAAATATCATCAATTTCATAACACCCTACAGGTATTTGAACTATATGTTCATTATTTCTTCCCCACGCAAATTTATTATTGTTGTTGTCAATATTTGGGATAATATTATAAGTATCAAAATTAGTTAATCCAATTTCATAATCTGCCTCATCATCTAAATATATCGGTGGATTGAAATTGTAATTTAATACAGAAGATTCTCCACTGAGAGCGAATGTAAAAGACATAGTGATACTTTGAACGTTTATTAGAAAATGAATAAGAAAAACTTATTTACATTGATTATATAAAAATAATAGACATAAATGTCCACAGACATATGAATCATAATTTTGTACAGAATCATAATTATATTTTATTTCATTCAGGCTACCATCACTTAAAAAATATTTTCTCAACTCATCTGGGGGTCTTAAATTTCCATAACTGTCGAAATAAACTATTTCCTTATTTTTCTTTATATATGCAATCCAGTGAGTTCCATCTCCATCATTGATATCCAGATTTACTATACCAGATTCTTTTTTCCTAATTTTTTTGGGGAGTGTATCTCTCATGAAAATACCTCGAAAATTTGGAATTTTTAGAATTTTCGAGTATTTCATTAAATCTATGTTAGTAAGTGGACGGTGAGGTAGCCTAATTAGTTTTTTTTGCTGTTATACGTCTTAAGATATAATCCAGAACCTTTCTTATGAGGGCCTAAATATAAACCCTTCCCCTTAGCGGCCTGTTCCATCGCCAAATTATGCCTCAATTGTTCAGCTATCACCTTACCATTTGACTTGGAATCGTTAACTGCTTTCACAATACCGGCTACACCCCCTCCAACAGCTCCTAATGCTCCCAAAAGAGGTAACAGAAGTGGAAGAACCCCCCCTCTTTTTGGAGTGTTGAGAATTCTTTTCCCTCGCTTCTTTGATTTTAATGTTTTTTTTACAGCAACCTTTACATTTATTTGTCCACCTCTCTTCCTCTTCTTCGTTGAATCACGATTTTTTCGTCGCTTAAGACCCATTCCCAATTTACTCTTTAATTTCATTACCCCACCAACTCCCAATGCAGCGACTTTTTCACCAAAACCAGAGTCGGGTGCTTTTACACGTTTAAATGCAGCTTCAGCTAATTCCCTATCTGCTTGATTCCTTTTTTCAACCTCTTCAAATTTGGAATATGCTATATCGTGTTCTCTACACGCTTCATCTAATGGGTTAATTCCTCTATCACCTCGTTCTAGGCGTTTTGTGAGTTTAGTTCCTGGCCCACAATAATTATAACCAGGTATATGTAGTTCCACGGGAAGTTTATTTATTATACTATTGAGCAGACCACGTCCTCTCTTTTTAGAGTTTCTAGTACAAGTAAGCTGTGAACTTTTGGTTCGACCCATTATATCCCAAATTATGGAATAAACTGATTCTTGGTTTTGTAGAATACCCTTTTATATAGAGTAGAGGGTTATGCTTGATCAGTTTTTAGCAGTTCTCTTTCTAATGCAGTTCGATTTCACACTAGTGTGATGTGATTATTTGAACACAATGCAGATTCAACAGCAAGCAACAATTTTACCAATAGTCAATCACGACAAAATTTCCAAGACAAAGACTTTTCAAAAACATGGTATTTTATTTGGTGGACAGTCGAAACGGGGACTTCTAGTTGGAAGTTCTGGGTCTGGAAAAACAAATGTAATGCTTAGTTTGTTGGAACATCCTAACGGTTTACGTTTTGAAAATATTTATTTATATTCTAAATCTCTATACCAACCGAAATATGAATATCTGAGGATGCTTGTGAAACCTATGAATGAAATTGGATATTTCGAATATAATGACGGGGATGCAGTGATACCTCCAGAAGAAATAAAACCGAATTCAGTCATAATATTCGATGATTTGGTATCATGTGATCAAAGTATTATTAAAAGCTATTTTTCTTTTGGGCGTCATAAAAACACTGATTGTTTTTATTTATGTCAAACCTACGCTGCTATCCCTAAACAATTATGTAGAGACAATGCCAATCTTCTTGTGATATTTCCTCAGGACCTTACCAATCTCAAACATATCTATGATGATCATGTAAACGTTGATATGAGTTTCCAAGATTTCAAAGAACTTTGTGCATTTTGTTGGAATGATAAATATGGATTCGTTGTAATCGATAAAGATTGTCCAATCAACTCTGGGAGATATCGAAAAGGTTTTGATCAATTTTTTCATATATAAAATAGAGACATTAATATTATCAACCATTCACCATGGATAGTAGAGTGGCAGCAGAGCTGTTAAAGACGCGAGATGCCTTAAGGCAAAAGTATAGAAGTTTGAAAACTGATATTGCTAAATCTCAGTTAGCATTGGAGGAAACTTATAAACCGATAACGCGACCTCTTCGTGAATTAGTAACAACTATCGTTAATAATGAAAGTGATCCACGTAAATCTTTTTTGAAAACAGAAATAAAAAATGAGAGTTTAAACAGGCGATCAATTGATCCAGTCCCTCTTGAATTTTATCACACAGCACCCACTAATTTGGAAGATGAAACATTTCATTTTGACTCTACCCAAGAAAGACCTCAATATGTAGGGAGTTTCTTTGATGAAACTTTTCCATCACAGGTAGTAGATCCATCCGTACTATCAGAAAATGAGAGATACTTGCAACAATTTAATGCACCTCTACCGCGAGCATACATACAAGATAAAATTGAGGATTCACAAAACGAGTTTGATGATACCTTTGGTATTTACTTCGACCCATTTAAGAAGAAATTCGCTATTGGCACTGCAACTGTTGATTTTGATGGTGCTAATTTTATTATTGATGATCAGTTTCCATACAAAGGTACGCCAGGATTGTATGAATTAATGTTCAAAAAGCATCCAGCAGGGCATCGAGCATCTGATGTGGATCAGTATATTGATATAATTAGGAGGAGTAATGCTCATTACCTAGGTTATGATCCGGAGAGAGGTCTATCTACATCAAATGCGTCTAAATTTATAGATATTATTAAACCACGTGTTTCTACCTTGCACTCGATGAGTCAAGAAAGGGCTAATAAAAAAAGTGCATCGGCAATACCTGCTGTGGTAAGACCAAGAATAAATACATTTTCTTCAGAAGCTAAGCCACCCGTGACGAGATCGAGAGTGAGTTCACTTTCTTCACCTGAACAAATGAGAAAGACAAGGGAACAAATAAGGAAGGCAAATAATGAAAAAAAAAAGGTGGTGCATTAACACTGATGGAACTTGATAATAAAAAAATTGAATATAAACATTTTGATGACTATAATGAAATAATAGACCGATTAAGACTACTCATAGCTTCACAGTTGGCAGGAAATACGGGACATAATAACGAGATAATTTCAATAATAGAGGAATTAAAAGAGGCTAAAATAATAAGATAAATAGTGTATGTGGGAAGTTAAGGATTCATTTACCCTATCGATAAGTAAAGATGAGTAACATTAAAAAGGAAATAGTAAATGAACTTCATAAACCAGCTAGAAAATCTTTTAAACGAAGAAGAGTTATTGTTAAAGGTATTAATGATCTTTTTCAAGCAGATCTTGTACAGATGATCCCTTATGCTAAAGTAAACAAAGGTTATAAATATATTTTAGTAGTTATTAACGTATTCTCAAAATTTGTTTGGTGTGAACCTGTGAAAACTAAAGGCGGAAAAAATGTTACGGAAGCAATGAAAAAGATCTTATCAGATATCAAAGCTGTACCGAAAAATTTGCAAACAGATTTGGGTAAAGAATTTTACAATAAAGAATTTAAAAAATTAATGGATGAGATGAAAATTAACCATTATAGCTCTTATACAGATCTCAAAGCAAGTGTTGTGGAACGAGTTAATAGGACTTTAAAAAATAAAATGTGGAAACTTTTTAGTCTAAACGGAAACTATAAGTGGTTAAATTTGTTACCGGATATTGTTGTTGAATACAATAACACTAAACATAGGACAATTGGGATGCAACCTAAAAATGTTAAAAAGAAAGATGAAAAACGCTTATTAAAAACTGTCTATAACCACCCGAAAACAGTCGATCCAAGGAAAAAAAAAATTAAAGTAAATGATTATGTGAGGATTAGTAAATATCGACAAGCTTTTTCAAAGGGATATACGCCTAACTGGTCTAATGAAATTTTCAAAATTAGGAAAGTTCATAAAGGTAATCCTAGAACTTACCTTTTACAAGACCAAATGGGAGAGGAAATTTTAGGGAGTTTTTATGAGGAAGAAATGCAGAAAGTAAAGTATCCCGATGTATATCTCGTGGAAAAAATTTTAAGAAAAAAGAATAACAAGCTCTATGTTAAATGGTTAGGATTAAGCAATAAGCATAATTCATGGATTTCAAATAATAGCATTGTATGAATATAATCTATATTTTATTACTTTTTTCATGTATTATTTAATTTATAATATATTTTTACCTAATAAAACAAATATTCAAGCATAAATATGTTTTATTTCTATATATCTATTTCACATACATAAATACAAAAATACTACCTATGTGGTTATATATGATTAAGTATCATATAAATTACAAAATCTCTCATTATATACATTATATCTATGAGTACTGTCTAAAATGGGGTTTATAATATTTGAAGTTTGTTTTATTCTTCTATTAAACCGAACTCTATCGAGGGCTACAATTTCCCAATATCTCTTTCTTGATAATTTATACGCAAAATTCCACACCACCATAAAATTAATCTTATTGTCTCTTAAATTAAATGTCACTTTCTTCATCTTTAGATCCTACCACAATATTCAGCTTCCAATATATCTGGATAAATATAAATTAACTCCATAAGCATAATGGTATTTTCATTATAGCCATTTTTATTCTTTTCAATAAGATTTACTGCATTTTCAAATACATTTCCTTCTTGATGTTGTAGTTCTCTCACCACATTCCTGAAATAACTTTGGAATTGCAATCTTTTTAAGGTCTCAATGTTAGCCTTAATGAGTGGTAATGCTTCCCACAACTTGCAAATCGATTCATATCCCAAGTAAATGTAAGAGTTATTTTTTATTATTTTTATAACTCTGGAATAGGAAATTTGCTCAAATTTTATAAGAAAGTTATCAGTCTCTACTGGTTCAACTTTATCATTGGAGTATACATAATTAGTTATTACACCTTGATACGTGAGAAAATGAAGCCACTCCTTTTCGTTAAAAATTATTACATCAAGTTTGTTTCCACTTAGCTTCACACATGGGTTATAACAGAAGTCATGTGATAATCCCGTTGTCACATATTTACTTCTAGATTTATTCAGTTGGTACCTTCGCTCACCAAGTACTACTATTTCATTTTTGTCTTGCGGTGCTGGAGGTAAATTATTAATTAAATCATTAATACTCAGTTCAGGTAAACTAAATAAACTGCCACTGTAAGCCATTGTGAACACTTGAATTTCTTTAACTAGTTGACACAAAAAACTTTGTTACAATGCCTGTGTACGTCTCTTTTTATAATCAGAATAATTTGATATAGTGGGGGTGCTGAATTGCGGTGGGAGGTTTTGAGTTGTGGTGGGAGAGATGGGAGGTCCTCACCATACATATATATGATGATGATCATATATATGATATGAGGGGAGGGAATGATCCTAAATTATGGTGGAGGGGAGGTTGAAAATCCACCACTACTTTCACTTATTAGTATGAAATGTGAAATCAATTATGCAGCAGGTGCCTTGATAGGTTGTATATCACAATTGTCACACACGGTGAATATTTTTTCATTTTTGAACGTACTGTATTCCTTTAATACACTCTTACATCTGATACATATCCATACACAGACGGGCATAATGATTAAGTGTTTGGAGCAATGGTAAAATATGTACTGCCTAACCTATAACATTTCCGATGAGGTAGGGAGGGGGTAGGGCGTGGCTTATGAAAAAATGGAGGGGGTTATGGAATAGTGGAGGGGGTGGGGTGTGGCTTATGACAAATGGAGGGGGGCTCTGGAAGAGTGGAGGGGATGGGGCGTGGCTTATGAAAAATGGAGGGGGGTTCTGGAAGAGTGGAGGGGATGGGGCGTGGCTTATGAAAAATGGAGGGGGGTTCTGAGAAATTGGTGGGGGGTTCTGGAAAAGTGGAGGGGGGTACTAAAAAGTGGTGGGGGGATCGAAAAGTGGTGGGGAGATTGGGCGGGGCTTGGGGGAAAATGGAGGGGGGATCGAAAAGTGGTGGGGAGATTGGGTGGGGTCTGGGGAAAAATGGAGGGGGGATCGAAAAGTGGTGGGGAGATTGGGCGGGGTCTGGGGAAAAATGGAGGGGGGATCGAAAAGTGGTGGGGAGATTGGGCGGGGCCTGGGGAAAAATGGAGGGGGGATTGAAAAGTGGTGGGGGGATTGAAAAGTGGTGGGGGGATTGTCACAGAACTGTCATTTCTTTACTACTTATAGAAAGTGAGGTTAAGAGTTCAAAGATAAACAAAGTAATAAACATTGTGATTTTAGTCAGTAAAGTGTATTTAAATTATTAATAGTATTGTGAAGTATCCAGTAAATATTTAATAAAGTGTGTTAGTGGACATCTCTTGTTATAATTTTTGGAACCCACGGAATTTGCGAGGGTGGTTTCCTAAGGGTGGAAACACGTTACAATACTATAGGTATATTATAATTTATGAGACTTAGATGTTTAACATTTTCCTGACTATTCCGCAGGTTTCAAGTAATACTATCTTTTGCATCTCAATAAACAGGCGCTCATCCAGTTGCAGTTTTCGTAAGTTTTCCAAAGTGGTGTATGATATCTCACCTGTGGCTCCGATAACAATTGGGATAATGATGACTTTCTCCTGTTCCCACATCTCTCTGATCTCATTTGCTAGGGGTAAATATTTGTTTAACTTTTCAGTGCATTTTTTCTGTAGGTTATTGGGCAGTGGTATGGCTACATCCAGCAGGTAAGTATGTTTATTTTTTTTGTCCATTAGTATTATGTCCAGTCTGTTGTGTTGTATTTGTACATCCGTTATTACTTCTCTATCCCAGTACAGTATGAAGTGTGCAGTAAAAAAATATGAGATATGCAGTACCTATTTTATTCCAATTTGTCTAGTAAAAACAATAATCGTTCGGTAAAAACAAAAACAAAAACGACTTTTATTTTTGTTATTGTATGATACATATAAAACTTCGTATCTCATCTGACTTTTTTCTCCCTAATTTTGTCCTCCAGACTGCAACTAGGGTAGTGTGTGCCTTTGGCATTTTTGATTTTGGCGCACTTCATTGGATGCTGACCGAGGATTGAAGAATAGTGCGCATAAGTGGATCAAATTTTGCGCCTTTGGCGGCTGCCAACTTGCCAACCTCTAGTTCCAGCTCTGTTGTCTATTTTTATACATTCTACACAACTCATGTTATTTGCCGTGCCATTTGGAGAGCGTATAAGCACTATCGCTTTATGGAACAGGTAGGTACTAACGCCCTGATTATTATTTTTGTATTGAACATATTTTACATTATTTTTTCTACGACTATTGAATAATTCATTTATTATAGATACGTTTTCGACCAAGTAATGGGGCTCGTTACTCACAGCCGAGGGTAATAATTCATTACTCAATGGACTAGAATATATCACAAAGAAATCATTTCCATTATTCAACAGTTTTTGTGGATCAGTCACAAAAGACGTAGGCTATTGACTATGTGATTTAGTATAAGGAACAATTGCGTTAATCGTCAAAGGGTTTTTACTGTTTTATCCGTTCATTGGTCACTTAAATATGATAAAATAAATGCTATTAAATTTAGGAGAACGGAGTGAAAGGGTTTTTTAGTTTTTTCGGTATAACTCAAAAACTAAGCGGAATTCAAAGAAATTACTTTTTGTAGAAAATTAAATTTTTCGTCGAAATAGATTTTTCAACCCCCAAAAAACCATTTTTTATACTAAATGTAAGCATAAACAAATCTGCAAATAATGCGAAAAATCGCGATTTTGTTTTCAACTTTTTTCTAAGCAGAGACAGAGATAGGAATTGTTTCAGAGAAAAGAAAGTAGAGATTCCGACCATTAAAATGAGCTGTGAAAATAGCTATTTTGATGGGAAATTCAATTTTCTACAAAAAAGTAGGTACTCTGTTGAATTCCGCTTAGTTTTTGAGTTATATTGAAAACACAAAATAACTGCTTTCACCTCCGTTCTCAAAATGCTCCCCTAAATTTAATAACATTTTGTGATTTTATTTAGGTGACCAACAAACGGTGAAACAATAATATGCTTTAACAGAATCGTTTTTTACTTTATTCCTCTTTGTTGTGTACATAGTCTAACGATTTAAAATTCGAAAATATCGCTTATGCTATAACTTAATTCAATCTGTCATAATAGGTCCTTTCCTTATTTGCATGCAAAGTGTAGCACTGAACTACACTGAATTACCCAAAATCGTTTCTTTGCAAGGATATGGTGTTACAAGCACTACACTTTACCATTCCTTTGCTCGGTGTAAGGTCCACTGGTCAGCACTGGTGTAGCTTATCTCCACCTGGTCGAAGGTAGGTGTGAAATGCACTGGACATGCGCAATAGAAATATTTGAATTAATAGGGTACTTTCTAGACTTTTAGGTGAACTGTTTTTTGTGTATTGGTGTGGGAAAATTGAAGAAATTCAGTTCAAAATTGCTGGTTGGAAGATGACCCACGAGTAATTAATCTTCTAAGAAATGGTATAAAAAATGCCATATAGGAATGTATTATTTACCTAATCTAACACTTTTTCTTAGATAACCAATTCACTGAGAAATTTTTCCAGAAAACTTTCGAAAAAAAAAAAAATTAGAAAAATTTCAATTTCAATTACACTTGTCCAATCCATAGCTATTATCACACTCATATACACTTAATTTTCAGCTGACTTTGCGTGTAGTGTAAAACACACTACACTCAAAAACAAAGGATAGGTAGGTCATCGATTTCGCCGAATGTCAAGCAATGTCACTTTTCGTAGGCACCTGTGGGCTCGAAATTTCAATTTCGCCGGTACGATTTACGATGTGCATCAAACTCAGTTCTTTCCCTTTTCATAATGACATATTATATGGCCCTTCAACTCACATAATATATAAATCAACTCATATATGAACGTTTAAAAATTTCGTGTTTCGCCTTCTTTACAGATTGCGAAAACAACCGCCTCAACACAGTCGGTTTTTGTCGAATAAATCGAAAAGTATCACTCCTAGCTAAAAAATAAAAATCTCCTGCGAAAAGAACATAAACTGTTTTTAAAACCTCCCTAACTTTTTGGTTTTTTTTTTTGAGATATGGAGGTTTAAAAATGGCGTCAAACGTTTTTAAGTCAAAATACCTCTTTAAAAGTTAAATATCTCTGAAACTATGGCACTTGCGCCAAAAATGTTAAGAAACCAAATTGGAGATTATTATCGGTTACGATAAAAGTGCTTTTTATACTCTTCGCAAAAACGAAGAGTATATTGCATATTTGATCGGCACATTTCTAAAACCGTAAATATCGCTCGTAGAGAAAAAAATTTCATCATTGTGTTAGTGAACGAATTCTGAACAACTTTTGTTCACTAAAGAATTATGTTTTTATTTTTAATTTTTGTTAAGTTGAATGTTGGACGGGTTTTTGGGTTTTTTTTTGTTAGAATTTGAATTGAGTGGGCACTAGCCACTGGGGATTTAACTGCCACGCAGTTGGTAATGCTGTTGGCAGCATTGTTATTATTATTTTTTTTGAATTCAACTAGTATATGATAGACAAGCACACAGTTGAGTTAGACAACCTTTGAGTTGTATTGGTTTTTTGGTTGTGAATGGTTCCTATTAATTGGAAGGAACAGAAGGTCTGGCCAGGCCAAAGAAGAAGGAAGCAAAGAATCTTGGTAAGTGCTACTCTGACTAAATTCTTTATTCTGGCAGGAGACCCCCCGGATTCGCCCGGCATTCACATTTTTAATTCGATTTTTATTAGAATTTTTATACAGTCCAAAACATTGGTCCTTCGAGCCGGATTACAACTATTTAGTAATTAGTAATTTAGTAATTAATAGCAGACTTACAGTCTGATAATAGAGATCATATTTCGGCTTAAAAAACTTGCATACCATTTGGTTTTTAAAGCAGTTGAGTTTTTTTGCTTGGTTTTTTGTTTGGTCCGTTAGTCCGTACTCATTTGAATAATTGAGTGCGCACTGGGGGGAACTTAGAGGACATTAGGACTACCAGTCATTTGCCAGTAGTTCAAATTGTCCATACGTTTAAAGTTTTGACAGTTTGGCATTTTGTTGGTTAGATTTCGCTGATTAAGCAATCCAAACCACGTGACTTTTAACATGGCGTTGAGGGCAAACATCCGGCAATTCTTTATTTTCATTCGTTAAATGAGTTTTTTTTCGGTTGCCTTGGCTACGTTTCCGCGAGTTAATTAAAATAAACCCCATGTTTGCCCTCAGCGCCATATTGAAAAATAATTTTGACAGGTCGTTGGATTGCCTAATTGGGATTTGAATTGCTTTGTTACTGGTTAAAATGGCTGAAAAAATAAATTTCTGCCAAAGTGCAATGAAAAACATTTTATCATCCGCAGAAAAATTATTAGATTTATGCATAAATGCGGAAAGTTCGGATGATCTTGAGAAAATAGAGAATTGTCTCATAAGGACAGAAGATTTCAAAAGTAAAATCCAGAAATTTGAAAATTTGAGTAGTGAGGTTGCAGATAAGGCGTTTAAGGAAGAAATTACTCTTTCTTCGGATCACTATGCGTTAGAGGATTCATTCGATAGTGTGTCCTATTCTGTTAAGACAAAAGCGCGAAATTTGCAGCGGTTATTTGATGCCAAATTAAATGCAGGTAGTATTCAGATATCAAGTTCTCCACAGACATTAGTACCTGAGAATTCTAATTCGCGTGTTAAATTACCATTGATTAAATTACCAAAATTTTCAGGTGACATAACTTTGTACCAATCGTTTATTGAATTATTTAATAGTTTAATACATAACAACAAAGAATTGTCAGATGTAGAGAAATTTCATTACTTAATGTTATCCTTAGAGGGTGAGCCGCTCTCCCTAGTGAAATGTTTGAGGTTAACAGCTATAAATTATCCTATCGCTATAAACACATTGAATAAAAGATATTTAAATAATAGATTAGCTGCAAATAGTTACTTACAAACTATTAATAAATTGCGTCCTATTTCGGAGAGGTCTTCTCATTCATTAAAAAATGTGGTAGACCAGTTTAAGGAGAATTGGTCAGCTTTTAAGGCTTTATTGCCAAAAGCTGAAGATCAGCTAAATTTGTTAGCAGTGAATATGCTTTTCCAAAAATTAGATGTTCACACTAGAGAACAGTTCGAGTTAAGCATTGTCGACAACGGACAAATGATTCCTTCTGTAGGAATGTTGGTTGATTTTGTAGAGAAGCAAAGTTTGGCATTGGATAATATAGGTCTTGGTGTTGTGTCCAAACCGACTAAATTTGGTATAAGGGATGGTAAGGGCAAAGGTAAGCCATCCTCATTGTCATTAGTAGCTAATTCTGTGGTAGTTTGTCCAGTATGTAATTTAAATCATGATGTTTTGAAATGCGACGTATTCATTAGCAAAGCACCATATGAGAGATTTAAAATAATGAAAAATAAGAATCGGTGCTTAAATTGTTTTAGTAGTACACATTTGGTCAAAGCTTGTGATTCGGCCCAACAGTGCACAAAATGCACAAGGAAACATCACAGTCTTTTACATTATGCCAAGCAAGTTGACACAGAAGGTGGGATCCCTTCACCTCAAATACAGATGAAAAGGATGTTTGAAATGGTGCACAGGCAACAGGCAATCAAGTTTTTGCCGGTGTCGTAGCATCGACACCTACCATCTTGTTGGCCACAGCTGTGGTTAACATCTTAGATATTTCAGGTACGCTAGTTCCTGTTAGAATTGTTGTTGATTGTGGATCTCAAGTGAATTTTATATCGGAGAACTGTGTCCAGCGTTTAGGCTTGGTTCGAACACATTCTTCACTTTCGATTCGTGGTTTAAATCAATCACCTCTAATGAAAAGTAGAGGGTTAGTAACTTGTACTTTGGTCTCTAGGTTAAGAGATAATCCTAAATTAGTTTTGGATGCGCAAATCCTATCCAATATTTGTAGTGATATGCCATCATTGCCCTTGAACATTCAAAATTTGAAATTAGCTGATCCTCACTTCTATCGTAAACAACCGATTGACTTGCTTCTTGGAGCTGAGGTGTTTCTGCAAATCTTATTAGGCAACATTATTCCAGGTAAGGGAAGTAATGAACCTGCTGCGATCGAAACCATTTTCGGATACATTCTGATGGGTAAAGTTAGCAATTCAATTGGTGTAGATCATTCGTGTTTATTAGTTGAATCTTCTCTAGAAGAAGTTGTGAAAAAGTTTTGGGAATTGGAACAACTTCCTTCAAAGTTTACTTCGGATATTGATCAATGTGAACAACATTTTAGAGATACTCACTTTCGAAATTCTGAAGGTAGATATGTTGTAGCCTTACCCTTCAAGGAAAGTTGCCCTCCTACCTGGAGATAGCTATTCAGTGGCTTTGAAATGTTTAAGGTCTCTAGAAGGTCGTTTTAAAAAAAATCCTGAATTATATGTTTATCGGGATGCAATGCAGGATTATATAGAGTCAGGACATATGGTGCCAGCTCGTACAGCATTAAATCCCTCGCAGGTTTATTATATACCTCACCATGGGGTAGTCAAACCCGAAAGCATAACTACTCAGTTGTGCGTAGTCTTTAACGCATCTTCGAAATCTTCAAATGGGATATCTCTTAATGAAACTTTGTTAGTAGGCCCAAAGCTTCATACTGATATAACCAAGATATTATTAAATTTTCGTTTGCCTAAATATGTCATTATTGCAGATATAAAACAGATGTATCGCCAGATACTTGTTAATGAGGAACATCGAGATTTTCAGCGTTTATTGTGGCGATTTAGTCCTGATCACTCTGTACAGGAATATGTGATGAATCGAGTCACATTTGGAGTATCTTCGGCTCCGTATTTGGCATTAAGGACTTTGAAGCAATTAGCGTTAGATGAAAGTGTGAATTTTCCTAAGGCTTCCAAGGTTTTGCAATCTCATATCTTTGTAGATGATGTGATTACTGGAACTAACTCAATCAAGGAGACACAAAGTTTAGCCTTTGATTTGATCTCATTGTTGAAAAGAGGAGGATTTGAACTTAAAAAATTTGCTAGTAATGAACCCTCTATTCTGAATAGTTTACCTTCTTCCTTACAACAAGAAATATCCTTTGACAAGGAAGAACCCTCTTTTATTAAAGTTTTGGGTTTGCAGTGGAATCCTGCCTCAGATTGTTTTTCATACAATATTTGTCCTCAGTCGAACCAATGTACAAAACGGAAAATATTATCTGAATTGGCTAGGATATTTGATCCATTAGGATTTCTTGCACCATTAGTGGTAGTTGCCAAACACCTTATTCAAAAACTGTGGATGGTGGGAATTGATTGGGATGAAGAACCACCTCCCGATATTGTTTCTCAATGGAAGACGTACCAATCAGAGTTGCCTCTTCTAAGTAACTTACTCATGCCAAGGTATCTAGGCATTGACGAATCTACTATATGCGAGATTCATGGATTCTGCGATAGCAGTGAAATCGCTTTTGCTGCTGTGGTTTATTTTCGTATAATTAGGAATAACGGAGATATTTCTACAAGTCTTATTTGTAGTAAGTCGAGAATTTCTCCGCTGAAGAGGTTGTCAATTCCTCGGTTAGAACTCAGCTCTGCTGCTCTGTTAGCAGAGTTGATAACATTTGTCTTGAGTGTTTTTGAACCTGAGGTCAACTTTTCAAATATATTGGCTTGGTCTGATTCACAGATTGTTCTGTCCTGGATAAAATCTCCATCTTACAAATGGAAGACTTTTGTAGCCAATAGGGTGGCTTTCATACAGGTCTTGTTACCAGGTAATCATTGGACTTATGTTTCTTCATCTGAAAACCCTGCAGACTGTGCAACAAGAGGATTATCTCCCTCTCAGTTGCTTGATCATCCGCTTTGGTGGGCGGGGCCCATGTGGCTTAAATTGTCAGCCGATTCTTGGCCAGTACAGCCTCAGGTATATGAGACCTTCGAAGAGGTTAAAGATAAAACCTTGTGTCTTACAATTACAGTAGAGGACAACGTGCTCTCACTTATTGATCGGTTTTCATCTTTGTCAAAGTTGCAGTGTGTATTTAGTTATTGTCTTCGCTTTATTTCATCATGTCGAAAAGATAGAATTTATACAGGTACCTTTCGTACCCAAGAACTCCATAGTTCTTTTTTAGTGCTTGTGCGTTTAACACAGCAAGTTGAGTTTAGTTTAATTATCAAACAACTTAAACATGGTCAGGTTTGTTCGAAACCATTTAGAAAATTAAATCCATTTCTTGATAAAGAAAATATTTTGAGAGTTGGCGGCCGTTTGAGGAATTCATCTTTAAATTATGATTCTAAGCATCCTATTTTGTTGCCTCGAAAAAGTGCCCTTACCCGTTTAATCATATCGCATGTTCATAAAATTTATTTGCATCCAGGACACAGTACTTTGTTAGCTCTTCTTCGTCGTCAATTTTGGATTTTGTCCCCACATAGAGCAATCAAATCAGTTTTGTCTAGTTGTCATGGGTGTTTCAAAGTAAATCTGTCTTCTCACTTCCCTCGTGTGTCTGAAGTAAAAGCATTCAAATTTGTGGGTGTTGACTATTGTGGTCCTTTTTCGGTTACTATGAATAAAGTTCGAGGCGCTAAAGTCCTAAAAGCCTATTTGTGTGTATTTGTATGCTTTACGACAAAGGCCCTTCATTTGGAACTGGCTGCTGATTTATCCACGGAAGCATTTCTTGCTGCCTTTCGCAGGTTTTTGGCAAGGCGGGGTAAGTGTATCCGCATACATAGCGATTGTGGTACAAACTTCACTGGTGCCAATCGTGTTCTAATACAATGTATGCAACATGTGGTAGAATCGGAGGGCTTAAAATGGCATTTTAATCCTCCATCAAGTCCGCATATGGGTGGTCTTTGGGAGAGCCAAGTCAAAGTCATAAAACGGCATCTTATAAAAACAATAGGGGAACACATTCTTACGTTTGAAGAATTGTCCACTGTTTTCACTCAAATAGAAGCATTGCTTAACTCGAGGCCTTTACAGCCTATTAGTTCTGATCCTAACGACCTGGAGGCTCTCACTCCTAGTCACTTTTTGAATTTAGAGCCACTTGGTTCATTTCTTGAGGAAGATTTCTCTGATTTAGAGATGCCACGCTTAAGTCGATGGCAAAAAATTCAAGCTTTACAACAACACTTCTGGCGTCGTTGGAAACAAGAATATTTGAATACGCTACAACAACGTAACGCTTGGAGTGACACTTCTAACCCAGTAACTGTGGGTAAATTAGTTCTTATCAAAAATGAAGTAACACCCCCACTGCAATGGAAACTGGGAAGGGTTTTGCGAAGGTTCGCACAGCTACGGGAGAGCTAAAGAGACCAATTGTAAAATTATGTCCGCTTCCGAACTAGTGGTGTGCAAGTTTTGCAAGTTGTAAATAAAGTAAAATAGTCATTTTACGGTGAGCGGTATGTTCACTAAAGAAATATGTTTTTATTTTTAATTTTTGTTAAGTTGAATGTTGGACGGGTTTTTGGGTTTTTTTTTGTTAGAATTTGAATTGAGTGGGCACTAGCCACTGGGGATTTAACTGCCACGCAGTTGGTAATGCTGTTGGCAGCATTGTTATTATTTTTTTTTTGAATTCAACTAGTATATGATAGACAAGCACACAGTTGAGTTAGACAACCTTTGAGTTGTATTGGTTTTTTGGTTGTGAATGGTTCCTATTAATTGGAAGGAACAGAAGGTCTGGCCAGGCCAAAGAAGAAGGAAGCAAAGAATCTTGGTAAGTGCTACTCTGACTAAATTCTTTATTCTGGCAGGAGACCCCCCGGATTCGCCCGGCATTCACATTTTTAATTCGATTTTTATTAGAATTTTTATACAGTCCAAAACAACTTTCAAAATGTCCGTCCGTCCGTCATGTTTCTTGTAAGCACGATAACTTAAGAAAGAAAAGTCCGATTGCGTTGAAATTTGGAAAGTAAGTTAGTGTTAGCTAGAGGAAGAAACCTATTGTTTTTGAACAAAATCAATCAGTAAATAAGAAAGTTATTAATCATTTAATTTAAAAAAATATATTTTCTTAATTTTTGTCGCTTGTACTTAAATAGAAATCTTGCGAAATGTTATCTCTATATATTTTTTTTGTTTATGCATTTTACTCATATATATTTCATAATAATATATCTAATGAGTTGAAATATAATACTGGAATGATATATACTACAGACATTCAATTTTCGAAGCAACAAGTGATGGTCTAGAGGCTAAAGTTTTGCCTTTAAACATTAATAAATATCTTTGATTTGATTTTGATTTGATTTGCAATGCAAAGATCGTGTGTTCGAATCCCACAGGTTGGATGTTTTTTTTTAAATTTTTTTTCATATATTTTTTTTTTCACAACAAAGTTGGTATCACAAAATTTAGGATGTCCAAAAACTACCATTATTTATAAGAAAACTGCGAAGAGTTCTATAGAATGTGTAACAATTATGTAAAAAGCTCAGTAAATTGGCGAACAGGACGTTTTTAGCTTGTTCAATATTGTGATATGTGTAGAAAATAATAGTTATGTTTGAATTCTACAAAAGATGTCTTTTGTGAGTGTGTACTTTTGTAATTAGTTAAAAGTAGGTCTGAAAAATAACTTTTAACAGTTTTTAGTTATTCTGATTACATTTAAGATATATTTTTATTTTAAATATTAATTGTTAAGTGTTAGAATAAAAAATATTAAATGTATTTTAGTGCATTATTATTTGAAGAAATGTATTATCTTCCTTCTTTGCATTCACGACGTTTGAGTAGACGTTTTGTGATCCATGCAGTATTCTAGTTGGTCTCCGTTGGCTGTAGGGCACGTCCAACAACATCACGCCACCTGCCGCGGTTTTGGTTACTGTAGATAGAGTATGTTGACCGGATTTTGATGAATGCTATCGGGTAGTCTGATGGTTTGTCGATGTGTTCGTCTAGTTTTATTTTCTCGTCTGTTTAAAAAATAAAGAAGTGGACCGATACAATGTGCGTCTTCGCATTATTTCCCTAAAAACCTTGCCATTCGTCACAATTATTATTTTCGGCTTTACCTTAAAAAAAGCGTAAACTCTTGTTAAGTAGTCGTTGAAAAAGTATAGTATTCTACTCTATTACTCACTCGGACGAATTACGACACTCGTCTTCGGCTCGTGATGTAATAGCCATCATTACACGTTCGTTGAATAATGTACTATTACTGAACAGTTATTTTTTCAACCTAAAGAATTATTATTTACTGAACATATATGACTTTTTTCTGAAAATCTATTGTTTCTACTAAACAATTATTGTTAGTACAGAACATATTTCGTTTTATTGGACGCGTATTACTCTTTACTGTTCAGCTATGATTTTTACTAAACATGTATTGCTTAACAAAACATCCATTACTTTACCGGACATCTAATGTTTTACTTTTCACCTAGGCGCCGTTCAAAAATTACGTAACGCTCCTGGGGGGAGGGGGTACTAAAAGCGTGACAACTTGTGGCATAGAGGGGAGAGGGGGGGGGGTTGCATCAAGTGTTACATAACGTAATGTTATCCTTTTTCCATAAAAATTCTGATCTAAAGAAAACAGCTATTTTTGTATAAACTGTACAAGGTTTGTCCTTAGTTACAAGACATACCAAGTTTACACGGGACTTTAATATAAATGAAATTTAAAAAAATCTTATTTTGATGGGGGGTGGAGGTGAAATTTGTGACGTAATTTATTTAGAGGGGAATCTGCAAACGTGACAACATGTCACAAGGGGGAGGGAGAGGGTTAAATTTGATCAAGATTTGTGTTACGTAATTTTTGAACGGCCCCCTATTAATTTTCTGAATATTTTATATTTTACTGTACACATATTATGCTATTAAGCATTCAAAATTGTTACTGAACGTTTATTATTTTTGTTGGGCATTTATTATTTTTACTTAAGCACAGAAAACTACACCCTGCTACACCATGTGCGTCCCCTATTTTTAGGGGTTGAAACTTTGAAATTTTACTTATGTGTCCATATTTGTTTCCCCATTGCCCGTAGGACTCTTTACCGAGTTACACTTTTTGAAGATTCATCCCTCCTCTACATAATATATACATTACACATTTGCCGTAGGGCGAACGGTTTTGGCTGTACGAGGCCGGAAAGGTCTCGCTGTCCGAATTTGGGAGTCTTCTGTACAGGACAAACGGCTATTATTTCCAATCTACAATACTATACATACTAATGCCCTTAAGGAGGGATGATGATTTGTGAAAAAAACTTTCATCGAATACCGCGCGGTTTTCATGATACGGGATGTTGAATTTTTAAAAAAAAAGTGGTCCTACTTTTTTTCGCCCATTTTTCTTTCATGCATGTACGACCCTAATATAAGAAAATTTACGTTGGTTTCATTCTAATCGATGGTTTAGGAGCTAGACAGCAAAATATGCCAAAAATGGCTATTTTGGTATTGTTGCATTAAAAAAACCAAAACCAGTATAATTCTGGTAAATGTTTTTGTTTATCCTAAAAGTCCAATTCATTGCGCATAGAAAATGTGTTTTTGTATTTAAGTAGGATTAACACTTATTGTGTAATAACGATTTATGTCATGTGTTCTCCAGCCTCCTTTTTCACAATTTTTTTTGCGGCCTTATGGTTCACAGTAGGACAGAAAGCAATGTATACCTGAACAGGGCACATATTAGAGTGTTAAAATGGGTCTCTTGTTAAAGTGCGATAGGACGTACTTGTTTGCAAAAAATTATTTCAGATCACACTTTTCATCGACTGACTAGTAAATACTCACCGCTGACTACGAAAAAATAAAACTATGTGTCGTTTCTTGCTTTTTCTGTTTATGAGGGACATTGCTAATGAAAAAATGAAGGGACTCGGACGGAACTCCCCTATTTGAAGGTTCACGCTTGTCTCGAATCATCATTGCAACTTATTTTGTGTCCATAACAAAATCCACAGTAATTTTACCTTCCTCGAGAAACAGCTATTATATGTCCATTTCATTGGAAAATGATTTAAAAAAACAAACTTCTACACCAAAATGTAGAATTTATTTATCAGATCACAATTCAGAACACAATGAAAATTCAAAGCAAACATAACCAAACAAGTGCGTTTTACTCGAAAACGGTATGTCCTATCGCATTTTAACAAGAGACCCATTTTAACACCCTATTATGTGCCCTGTCCACGTGTATAATGCTTTCTGCCCTACTATGAACCATAGGGCCGCAAAAAAAAATTGTGAAAAAGGAGACTGGAGAACATATGACATAAATCGTTATTACACAATAAGTGTTGATCCTACTTAAATACAATAACACATTTTCTATGCGCAATGAATTGGACTTCTAGGATAAACAAAAACAGTTACCAGAATTATATTGGTTTTTGTTTTTTTAATGCAACAATACCAAAATAGCCATTTTTGGCATATTTTGCTATCTAGCTCCTAAACCAACGATTGTATTAAAATGAAACCAACGTAAATTTTATTATATTAGAGTCGTACATGCATGAAAGAAAAATGAGCAAAAAAAGTAGGTTCACTTTTTTTTTTAAAAAAGGGTTTTCAAAATTTCAACATCCCGTATCATGGAAACCGCGCGGTATTCGATGAAAGTTGTTTCATAAATCATCATCCCTCCTTAAGGGCATTAGTATGTGTAGTATTGTAGATTGGAAATAATAGCCGTTTGTCCTGTACAGAAGACTCCCAAATTCGGACAGCGCGACCTTTCCGGCCTCGTACAGCCAAAACCGTTTGTCCTACGGCAAATGTGTAATATATATTTTATGTAGAGGGGGGATGAATGTTCAAAAAGTGTAACTTGGTAAAGAGCCCTACGGGCAATAGGGAAATAGATATGGTCTCATAAGTAAAATTTCAAAGTTTCAACCTCTAAAAATAGGGGACGCACATGGTGTAGCAGGGTGTAGTTTTCTGTGCTTGCTTATTATGCCCTCTTAAACAACTTCCATAAAACAAAAGCCCGCAGTACGCAAAATTTTTTTATGATGTCTAGTTCGACTGGACTATTTATTTTCGGTTTATTATAAATATTTAAAAAATCACAAATGGTTTAATGTTTAAAATTGTTTCAGATAATTCCCATTACTCTAGGGAATACAACCTTATACAGTTTTTACTATAAATTTTGTATATAGTTAAATGCCATACTCTAATAATGAAATTAGGAACTATTTTCATTGACAAACTACGATATTCAAGTACAACAGAAATTTACAATAAAAAATATATATAGTTGTATTCGTTAGAATAATAGCAATTACTTAAAACAGTTTTAAACATTATACTATGTTTGGGTTTTTAATTATTTATAAGAAACCGAAAATAAACGCATATTTCCCTCTCACTCTGCAAAATCCCATCCATAATGCATTATACTGTGCATTTAATTATTACCTATTTAAATTTTAAAGTAGCCATCGCTTATGCCATAATATATACAGCATAGCTGGTGGCCTAGACACGAATACTAGCATTTGTAACATGAGAAACGTATTTTCCTGGCGCATCCACCAATTTTTAGAAATTCTGCATTTGCATGATTTATTAACAAAGAAAAAAGTTTTTGATTTTTGGCAATTTATGAAATAATTGAAGTAACCTTGAATACGGAATTTTCTTACAGATTTATGACACAGAAAATGTAAAGAAGAATTTACGAAGAAAAATAGGGAATATTCTCTTTGTGATTTTCTCTTTCTGTCATTCTCCACTTTTATTTGGAATTTATTAATATACCGAGTGTCCCAAAAGAAGGCGATCAAACGAAGTAAGGTGATAGGGAAGGTAATTTCCAATCAAAATAATCAGATATATGTGGTTATCCAATTGTTGATAATTCAAAGCAGAGATGGGTCGAGGCAACTTTCCAAATTTGATAAAAGCCTGTAAAAGTCATGCAAATAATATAATAGTATGCACTTATTTGGTATCACAATGAAGCTTGCATTATCACGAATCAAATTTCACCATAAAATATCCTATCAATATACCCATTGGAAAGTTAGACGGACGGAAAGTTTCCAGGAAGTCTTCCTTCTAATTTTCCATTGGGTATATTGATAGCGTATTTTATGGTGAAATCTGATTCGTGATGATGCCAAGCTTTTGATACCAAATAAGTGCATACAATTATATTATTTCCATGACTTTTACAGAGTTTTATCAAATTTGGAAAATTTCCTCGACCTATCTCCGATTCAAAGACCATTTAAATTTTTGAATTCTTTCCTGAAATCGCCTAGTATGTTCAATAAAAATAAATTAAAAAATATATGACTTATTTGGCACCTTTATATTGTTTTTAATGAGTTTTAAGTGGGTGCGCACCTTTCCAATAAAAGCATTTATTTTCATGAACTCTGTTATCTTCCGTCAAATAAAAAAAAAAAAGGTTTTGTGAACCCTTCTTGTTCACAAAAAAAAATGTTGGTTAATTTTTAAGTAACCCTGGCAGACCAGAAATGTACAAGAGAAAGAAAACCAACTACCAGAAAACGTTCTCTGTTTAATGCAGATTCTAACACGGCATAACATAAGGTTATTCAGAACAGATCTTTTATTATCAATTTTTTTTTTAACAATTAAGTCGTATTTATTTTCTTTATAATTTTTTGTAGATACCTAGATTACCTAGATATAGAAAAAGTACAAAAATTGAAATAACTTTCCAACAATCAACATTAGTCAGGAATTCACCTTCCCGAAAGATCCTCCTAAAATGTGAGGATATGCACTCGAAGGTTTGAAAAAATTCGTACATTATCTGGATTGACCTTGCAGATCTAAAGAAAACTGAATAATTTTATGTTCCCACCGCATTTATAGGCTTATCTTTTAACATTTTTTAATGATCTTCAAATTAATGGAAAGGTTATTCTTTGTAGATTCAGATGCTGCGCAATTATTCTCAAAATTGTTATTAACAAATAATGCTACAGAAATTGTTAAAGCGTACCAGAATAGTACAGTGTAAACAGCATCGAGACAATTTTATAGTATATTGTGTATCTAGGTGTGAAAGCGATACATTCCCGGACGACGATGCAATTGTAGGCCGAGGCGCTAGCCGAGGCAAACAAGCATCGAAGTCTGGGAATGTGCTTTCACACCGAAGTACACATACTATTTTTTCTGAAATTACAATAAATACTATTTTAAACATATAAAAATCCAAAAAAATATAAACATTTAAAAGAAAAATTCTGAAATCACAATCAATACTATTTTAAACGTATAAAAATCAAAAATATTAACATATTAAAATACATATAAAAAACAGTACGGGAATGTTTCTTCCCGGCCTAGGCCGGGAAGTAACATTCCCGTACGGCTTTGTTGATCTTTGCTTGGCAACGGACCTTTTCCGGTCTGTTTTCTGATAGTTTCCTAGCAACGGACTAAAATACTGGAATTGTGCATTTTTCGCTCTAAAATCGCGCCGAAAATGTAGACATTCCCGATAGATTTCAGAAAAAAATTATTGCAGATATACTTCTATGATATGAAGTCTGCATAAAGAATGGAGCAGTTTTTAACCATTTTGGCAAAATCACGACCTTCTATGATTAAAACTAAAAATTAAAAAATCTATATTTTTTGAAAATCAATATAATGTTTTTTGAGGGTCAGATCATATACAGTGTGTCCCAGGATAGATGTAACAAGAGGTGTAATGGACCAAAAATTTAGGAATTTTGGAATGGTATTTGGGGATTGAGTCCTGCTTGTTGTAAAACTAAAGTATACCAAAAATGACTTGATTTAGTGTTCTACAGGGTGTTTTATAAGCAAAGTTGTAAAAATCACCACTAATAAAGTACCTTTATTTTTAAAATATGAAAAAATTCCACTAAGAAAAGTTATTTAGAATGCAATTTTATACCTCTATGCCAAATTTCAGGAATATAAAATTATTTTTTGAAACTTCCCATTTTTTGCGAATTAAGAGTTGTGTAGGAGCAAATGTTAATCATCCACTGCTTTTCTCATAGCCTACTTTTAGCTTTTACATAACTTTAAATATTAATTCACAAAAAATAATTTCTATGCAGTTTTATTTGAATGGTTCAAAATAAAATACTAATTTATTGGAAAAATGGGAAGTTTCAAAAAAATAATTTTATATTCCTGAAATTTGGTATAGAGGTATAAAATTGCATTCTAAATAACTTTTCAGCAGGACTCAATCCCCAAATATCATTCCAAAATTCCAAAATTTTTGGTCCATTACACCTCTTGTTACATCTATCCTGGGACACTCGGTATATTTTGGCCAGGAGAATCCAAATAAGCAAAAACATACAGGTTGTCCCATAAAAAAAATATTTTCATGTTAATTGCATCGACACGGGAAGTCGTCTATTTTGGTTTACATCATATAATTGGAAATTTCAACCCATATCACGGAAAAAAATCCATTCTCCCATTCACAAGTTACAAGAGTGTCCCTATCGGCTGAGTCACCCGGTATACACCTCGGATGGAGTTGACAAGAGGAATCTATCAATCTATTATTGATTTTACTACGAAAAAAATCATTGTTTATAAAAAAATTCTGCTTGTCGAAAAAAATAAGTTATTGTTAAATATAGAAATCTTCGATCAGATGTACTGGGTGGTAAACTCATTTTTTCGACAAGCAGATTTTTTTTATAAAGAATGACTTTTCGTCGTAAAATAAATAATAGATGTTTTTTCTCTTGTCAACTGTGTACAGTGTATAGGTTGATGTCGTGAGAGTAAATTATTAGGTGATAATTTAGTTTAAGTATGCATAATGTAATACAGTGTGTCCCCGAATAGAGTACCGCACTCTTGTAAACTAATTAAAAATAATTCTTTAAAAAAGGTTTGCTTGTCTTAGGAAGTCATAAACAGTTATCAAACTTACGGCAAATTATACAGGGTTACTAAAATTAGAATTAGAAAAATTATAAAATAGGAAATCGACTTTAAGAACATTAACCTGTACTTACGGAGTTTAGTTGCAAAATAAGGAAATAACAATTTTCAAAAAAAAAAAAAAACATTTCATTCAACTAAGTTAAAAACTAGGCCTAATATTTAATGAACGGGGGGGATTGAAAATTTTTGATGAGCGGGGAGACGAACTCTGCTGGTATAATTTGTAGTTTTATATTATGAGCGTTAAAAATTTTATATTAATTTAATTGCTTATAAAGACCTTTATTTTTTTTGCGGGTTCTCGGCGGCCCTATAAGCCGCCGGCCTACAAGGCATTTGCCCGATTACCCGCCTTTCCTGTCTGGACCTGTGTATAATTAATACCTTACTAATACCTTACCTCTAATCTGTGATACCTAGATGTTTTTAAAGGACCATTAAAATGGAAAACTTTACTCTAACTAATTGTGCCAATAAGTGTGCAAAATTGCGTCACATTTCTATACAATTCAAACTGGTTGAATAATGAAGTGATTTGGTGGAAATATAAGTATTTTTAGAGTCCTTATTAGATATCTAAGAAGCTTTCTTCAAGATGTACCATCACCTATTTAGTCATACCAATACAGTTCACTAATATCTCCTATCAGGTTATACTGATAACGTCAACAAAATTACTTAATAAGTTATTTAACGAAAATTACTTATTATGTCACAAAATATCCCCTTATATTACCAAATTGTTTCAAATAGGTCACTTTTTACCTACACCCCCTATTAGGTGAAAATAGTTACTAAAATATTTGTCATATCCTGTTAAGGCATTAATTTCACTAATAATTTACCAGTACCTAATAGGGAACACAGCGACTTAACCAATTGAACTATAACATTATCTAATTTTGACCTGTTTTGTCGAATTTCCTTTAGCTGAAGTCGTCGACACCTAAATTGTTAGCTGGGAACGTACATAGTTTGCCATAAAATTTTCTAATTAAGCATTAAGCCAGACGTTTCATTTTTTGTTGTGTTGTTATGGTTTTATATAAATCTGAGTATTAAATAAAACAAATGAATCATTACATTTTTTGGGAAGGTACTTACTTGTTTTCTTTTTTCGCTCAAACTCGGAATTTAACTAAATGGTGAAAAATGGAGATTTTTAATAAAAGTGCAAAATCGGCATTATAACAAAAACCGTAGCATTTATCATACAAGTATGTTATAACAGATATTTGCCGTCGGCAACGCCCGATTGCAACTTTTATTTACTTCATAATAGTCTTATTAGAAATACCTTAATGATGTTTTAAGGTAGTACCACAGAAGACCTATAGGTCTTCTGTGGTAGTACTGTCGATACTGACAGAGTCAAAAGTATGCATTGTCTCGTTTGACTTGCGCAGTATTTAGATTAGGCAACGTCGCGATGGAGTGAGAGAGAATTGAGAATGATTTATCAAAATCGTCGCTTCAACTGCCTTCGAAATCACTAAAAGTCAAAAAATGCCACTTTCGATTCATTCGTGCCGAGCCGAATTTTCCAATTACGATGTGCGATTTACGATCAGGTTTAATTGGAAGTCTTCCTCTTTACGTCACGTCATCGTACGGCCGTCCCGCCGATGTTTTTCCAAAAATATGAACGTGTCAAGATCCCGTGTTTTTGCAATTTTTTCGGTTCCGAAATGCGAGCTATTCTTTGCTATTTTTCGCAGATATCTCCGGAACCACGAGAGCTAGCTCCAAATTAAAAAAAAATATATAAAAAAAGTATTTTTAAGAAAAAGCTTTTATCATCGGTCATATAGTGATATTGCATAGTTACTTTGCTCAATTGACCACCCCCAAAGCTTTTGGTTTCCATGTGTACGAATTTAAAAAAAATTATTTTTACTTTTTAGTAGTTTTTTCAGATAAAAGTTTTTCTTAAAAATACTTTTTTATATAATTTTATTTTTTACTTTTTAGTCCACTTATTTTACAAACAGACAGACAAAACCCTTTCATTTGCCACCGCCATCCACCCCTCCCCTCTCCCGTCTTCTCCCCTAACACTACTTCCCACTTCTTCCCTCTTTCCACCACTTCCCCTGCCCTTCTCCATCTCTCTCCACCTCTTTCCACCCTATTCCCACCCCTTTCCCACCTCTTCCCCACTTCTTCCCACCTCTTCCACCCCATTCCCACCTATTTCCCACCTCTTCCCCACCTCTTCCCACCCCTTCCCCTCCTCTTCCCACCCCTTTCCCACTTCTTCCCACCTCTTCCCCACTTCTTCCCACCCCTTTCCCACCTCTTTCCCACCTCTTCCCACCCCTTCCCCACCTCTTCCCACCCCTTCCCCACCTCTTCCCAACCCTTTCCCACTTCTTCCCACCTCTTCCCGACTTCTTCCCACCTTTCCCCACCTCTTCCCACCCCCTTCCCACCCTTCCCACCTCTTTCCCACCTCTTCCCACCCCTTTACCACCTCTTTCTACCCCTTCCCCACCTCTCCCACGTCCGCCATATTGAATTTAGAATGACGTCACACACTTTATCGTATTTTACTCATCAAACCCTTTCATTTGACACCCTATCAACGGGGTTGTGACTAAAAAGTAGATCCGCCATCTTGGGACGTCCGCCATATTGGATTTAAAATGACGTCACATTGTTTATCATATTTTACTCGTCAAACCCTTTCATTTGATACCCATATCAGGGGGGTTGTGACTAAAAAGCCGATCCGCCATCTTGGGACGTCCTCCATATTGGATTTAGAATGACGTCACATTGTTTATCGTATTTTACTCGTTAAACCCTTTTATTTGATACCCATATCAGGGGGGTTATGACTAAAAAGCCGATCCGCCATCTTGGGACGTCCGCCATATTGGATTTAGACCGATAATGGCTATACTATGTTGCATTGTCACCGGACTTATACACGTGTGCCAAATTTCAAAGCTCTAGCTTAATTAGAACTAGTCGAAATTCAGCTTGCAAGATTTGACTTAAACCAACAAACAAACATACAAACAAACATTGCAAGTTAAATAAAAGCTTTTAATAAGGTCAAACGAGTATTTTTCACTACAAATCTTTTGCTACCATCAGCATTTTGATGTTTTTTCTTTACTTTCGGTAATAACACTGAAATGTCGGCGATGTAAGGCAAAAAATCGCTAATTTTGTGCTTCAACAGTTGGCAACTTCTTAATCTTGGTTAATACGCCAAAAGACTACTCTAGTATACCATTTGCCATTTATTTATTGACCACTTTACATACAATAAAAGTACATTTGAAGTCACATGTAGGAGAGCAGTTCCTACTAAGTCCTATTATCTAGAGTTAGTAAAAATTAGGAAATCATTTACACTATAAAAACATTCCTCTATTAGGAATGTTTTAACTAATTTATGAAATGCATTCAAATTCATATTTGTGATATTAGTATCCTTAAAATAATTTACAAAATTGTTATATAATACGACATTTAATTTATTATTCCGAGTGATGCAAATCCTAGAATATTGTTGAACCAAATTATTTGCATTCCTAGTATTATAAGAGTGCATGTCAGAATGTTTTGGAAACGTGTCTAACTGCCGGTGAATTTGCAATAATGTTTCAAAAATATAAATACAAGGCAAAGGCATAATCCTATATTTTTTAAAAAGTATCTGGCACGGAGTACCATAAGCCGCACCTTCAATAGCACGAACAGCTGCTTTTTGCAAAATAAATAATTTTCCTACTGTACTGGAGTTTCCCCATAAGGTAATACCGTAGGTTAGATGGCTATGTATTAACGCAAAATACACAATGCGTAGGTCATCAGAACGTAATGATCGACTTAACTGGCGCATGCAGAAAATTTGAGATGAAATTTTAGAACAGAGATAGTCCACTTGAGGTGACCAATTTAAGCTACTGTCAAGTTTAATCCCAAGCAATTTTGATTCAGACTTTTGCGCCCATTTATCTGAGCTGAAAAGAATATTTTGAGTCTTCGATTCGTTGAGCTTTAGTTTGTTGGAAGAAAACCAATTTTTTGCAGAAAGTAGACTATCTCTATTTAGGTCATTGTCGTCATTGGTAATTATGGTGGTGTCATCTGCAAACAATATACATGAATTTTCACCGATCGAGTAAGGCAGATCATTAATGTAGATGAGGAATAAAATAGGTCCTAAAACAGATCCCTGTGGAACACCATTTTTAATAGGTAGTAGTCCCGACTCATTTCCATTCAAACTTACGTATTGTTGCCTATTGGATAAATAAGAAGAAAGCAATTCAAGCATATTTTGCCTTATGCCATAGTATTCTAATTTATGCAACAGTATTTCTGGATTGACGCAGTCGAAAGCCTTGGTGAGGTCACACATTGTAGCCATTGAGCTTGTGCCCCTATCAAAACCCTCGACTACTTTTTCCACCATTTCTAATAGTGCCTTAGTAGTAGACTTATTTTTTCAAAAGCCGAACTGGGCATCTGAAAAAATATGCTTGTCCTCACAGTATTTGACTAATCTATGTTTAATAATTATTTCAGATATTTTGCTAATTATTGGAACGGTTGCTATAGGACGAAAATTATCAGGACAATTCCAGTCACCTTTCTTATGTAAGGGTAAAATTTTAGTTATTTTAAGCAGATCAGGCCATTTGCCTTCATCAACACATTTATTAAACTAGTCAATTGACATGAAATTAAACTTGCTAAAATTATCTTTTTTATTTTTTGAATTCCTACGAAAATGAGGAAATTAGAGGGGGCGGAATTGGGAACTTTTCGTTTTCCGGTAAAAATTACGCCATTTTGTCGCCGTGATTAATCGGTAATTAATTGAAATTGATCTCATATACCACTTAAAATCATGTATCAACTAGACGTTCCATTAATCTCCACTCTTAAAAAAAAAAAGGTTTCTGGGAAAAATGATTTTTTAAAGATGAAATGATTGAAGATGCATATAAAAAAAATAAATATAATGGTTTATTAAATATTTTAGGAAAAGATGAGAACGGTGTTGTTAAAATTACCAAACACAAAAAATAGTACAGAGAATTTTAAATTTTTTAGAAAATAAAAAAAAATAACCAAAAAATCGTTATTATGAGATTAATTACTAACAAAATGAAATATTATTATCTGTAACATTATTAGTCGTTTATATTTTATTAGATTTAATAAATATGGCTGTGCTAATCAAGCATCGTTCATGTTATTTTTAATAAAGAATTTTTATGAAACCTACATTCTCATATTCCATGCATTTTTAAATTTCGCGAGCGTTGTAACCTCTTTTACGACGTTGCCACGTCTAATAAACTACGATATAAAAAGTAGACTTTTAACATTTATTCGCTAATTACTTCTATCACATGCTCTAAAGCTGTACTTTTAAGAGTAAAATGTTTTATATATTATTTCCTCTCGTTTTCTCCTTCTTAATTGAAATCTGAACGGTACTTTTTGTAAAATATGATCAAACCTGTGATTTCTCATAAGGATCAATGTTTATTCGCTAATAATTATTACTACTATCACATGCTTTAAAGCTGTACTTTTAAGTGTCTAAAATGTTTTGTATATTATTTTCTCTTGTTTTCTCCTTTTTAATTGAAATCTGAACGGTACTTTTTGTAATACGATAAAATATGTGATTTCTCAATGTTAAAAGCATAAAATTTCAAATGTTAATATTTTTTTACTGGTTCTCTGTAGCTCTTCAACAATTTAATTGGATCATTATCTTACCATAATCTACTAATATGCCGAATTTTATTAAATTCTGAACATTAATTCTAAGACCGACAGTACTACCTTAAGGTAAAAAATCGCTGCCCAAGGAATCACTACTTCCACATCCAGATTTTCTATCCAAGTCACTCACAACGAAAAAATTTTGTATGTGGAAATAATTGTTTATGGAACTTTAATAATATAATATTTGAAATCCTCTACCCCAAAAACCCATAAAACGATACGCCACATCGGTAGTAGGGTGGGGGTGGTGATGGGGGGTGGTAGTGGGGGTGGATAAAGTAAAAAATTATTTTGAGATTTCTGGTTCTTATACACACACTAAATCACATTTTTTTTCATCCCCTTTAATAATGGGGTGGGGGTGGTAATGGGGGTGGCTAATGCCAAAATTTTTTTTGAGACATTAGCCTCTTTTGTATATACTAAATACCAATTTTATGAACTCTCACCTGCTTGATTTACCTATTTAACCCAAATTTACCCCAATTTACACCCCAACCCTTCGACGGAATAGGATGAAAATATAATCTGGTTCTAGATCTCGTTAAGATACGTTTACCAAATTTCAAGTCTCAAACGGTTCCAGAGTAAACGTTCGCACAAAAAAAAGTTACAGACAGACCGACAGACAGAAATTTTTTTTCGCTCAAACTTAAAATCTCGACGATTCATGACATTCTAAGCCATTTGAATTAAAAAAAAATTGTCATCACTATACTTCCACTGGATGTGGAAGTAATGGACGTATATCATATAATCTACACAAAGTTGGTTCCAACCTTAGAGACACCCTAATATATAGGTATTACGGTTTATGGTACAGTAAAATTAAAAGTTAACCGGGAACAAAGTAACAAGCTGATTTCTTCAGGATTGTATTATATGGCTATCCAGGAGTCTCTGACTGAAAATCCCAAAAAATCCGCCGTGTAGAAATAAAGAAAAAATGCGGCGCCATGTTGACATTGGGCACTTTTTTCTTTAATCGGTAATAGCCCGCACGGATGACACTTTAGGAAAAAAAGTAAAGGGGCAAAATTTTGAGAGAAAGAGCTAAGTTTTAATGTGATATAAAGCAATCGGTTAAATATTAGCAAAGTAACGGTTGTCATAATGACAGATTTGTATAAAAAAAGAATACTTCTTGTATTTTAATACCATAAAATGCAACAAAAGGCAACAACAATTATTACTGGTAATATTAATTAATTAAAGTAATACATTCGTAAAATAAAATCCATTCTAAAAATAAAAGAACATAACAAGAAACACAATAACAGAACTCATGAAAAAATAAACTATAAACTCCTTAAAAGCATGAATAAATTAAATAAGCATAAAAAAACTCTCAAATACGAGCTCTAACTAAAAATTCTCAGAAAGTAACACCTCTGACGCATTGTCATTGTCCAATGCAATTTACACAGTTGGTACTGCACTTATATTTATTTTTATATTATATATTATATTTATGTTATATTTTTTACATTTTCAAGACTGTTTGCAATTTTTCTTGCAGCTACAGAATAAAATATTTAAAATAAAATGAAGGACACACTTTTGTAGTGTTTTTATTGGTTTTAGATAAACGCTGTTTTTCCAACCCCAGTTCCAGTTCTCTGGATTAAGATTGCCGCCTAACCAGATTTGAATTTGCCAATACACTATAAGTATGATATTTAATGGCATAGAATGTTGGCGGAAGAACTGTTTAGACTGAAGTGCTGGAAAATATTTTGCCTAGCAAAAATCTGATTATTCCTAACGAACCTGTAATCATTTAAACTTTTTTTTTACTGCCATACCATCTTAAAATAAATTCTTCCCCAATTACTGCAAGCTGATTTGCTTCAGCAAAACTTTTGAAAATTAATAGACTGTTACTTAGTTCATTATTATTTTCTAAAACTGAAAATCTGTTTTTCGCCATTTTTATAGAATGCAGAGGTGGTATCGCATCCGAATATGGCATGTGCAATAGAGCATTTTTTACTACATTGCAATACCGGTTATCAAGACAAAAAATACATGACGATAATTACCGGTTATTTTAATTTTTTACCGGTTATTTCGGTAAATTCTGAACTTACGATATATCACGTATTCAATGTTTCTATTTATGTCAGTGACTAGTATTCACTAAATACAGAGTGACTGTCCCAACACTGAGCACTTTTAATAATAAATAAATAATATTATAAAAAGTAAAATCCAAACATAAGAAATACAAGAGAGACATTGACAATATCTTGCGGCAGGAAATTGAATATTTCACTGCCGCAAATATCCGTGGAATACATTTAGAAACATGTTATTTTCAATTCTTATTAACTTATTGAGCCACCAATATCGATTGAGTAAGGGCATTTTCAGTTGGTGGTATTCTGTGCACAAATATCAGACGACTAACAGATATAACTTTGAAAAACTAACCCTTTTTAACCTCATTTTTAAAAAATATTGTATTTTTAGATTAGGTATTCAGTAAATGCCCTATTTGAGTTTATGTTTATAATTTTTGTTATTTAAGTTGATATTTTTGTTATTTACCGAATAATTATTTATTTAAATTTATTTCATTTATGTTTTTTCATTTTGATAAAAAACCTTTTGTTTGTTCATTATATTAATTATACGTATATAAAAATGTTTTTTGTTAAATTTAGATAATTTTGTACTTACATGGAAAAAGACAATTGCCATTTTCGTTCTAAAAATTACCGGTAAATACAGGTTAACCGGTTATTTACATTTTTATTTACCGATTTACCGGTTATTAAAATTTTCGGTAAATTGCAATCCCTACTACATTTTTACTTAGTTCTGAACGTCGCGCGTCGCTATTTTGTCAGACTTATCTCAATCATCATGTATACATTTTTTGTTTTGCAATGCTCAATAAATAACGTTATTAAGTCTGTATCTTGACCAACAATAGGGTTACACATACACATATCAGCTGAGCAATCAATAGCAGGTTTTATAATTAAATAATCAGCATCTGCATCCGTACATTTGACAGTGATATTATTTTGATTGAAATTTGATGTTAGAAGTTTATTTAACTGATATTTATTTGACACTGATGCTAAAAATTCGTTTTGAGATATCTCTACTACTTTTTTGTGGGTCAATATATTCTTTCTTAAATGCATTTTTAGCTCTTCTTTGATATTCTGTAAATTTAACGGAAGTGCTTTCATTGGAATAGCCATCGAAAATAATAATACAATTTAAACCATAATGATAACGAACAAATGAAACACACTGATGAACAATATCTTTACATTGAGCCGGGCGTTGCCACGCAACTTTTCTAAGGAGAAACCCCCCGTCTATTACAAATTGTTTAGCACTTTCAGGCAAAGTTGGACTTGGTGTAAGTTTTTTATCAAAATAAGAAAAAAAGAGATGATTTTATTGTTTCTCGAAACGAAATATCGTCAAATAAGCAAACTAAAATGTTTTATTTCATATTTAAATAGACCATGTTTAATTAGTATTACCAACAAAAGTTTTTGTTGACTATTCTTACATTCCCAACCCTTTCCCACTTCTTCCCACCTCTTCCCCACTTCATCCCACCTTTTCCCCACCTCTTCCCACCCCTTTCCCACCCTTCCCACCTCTTTCCCACCTCTTCCCACCCCTTTACCACCTCTTTCTACCCCTTCCCCACCTCTCCCACGTCCGCCATATTGAATTTAGAATGACGTCACACACTTTATCGTATTTTACTCATCAAACCCTTTCATTTGACACCCTATCAACGGGGTTGTGACTAAAAAGTAGATCCGCCATCTTGGGACGTCCGCCATATTGGATTTAAAATGACGTCACATTGTTTATCATATTTTACTCGTCAAACCCTTTCATTTGATACCCATATCAGGAGGGTTGTGACTAAAAAGCCGATCCGCCATCTTGGGACGTCCTCCATATTGGATTTAGAATGACGTCACATTGTTTATCGTATTTTACTCGTTAAACCCTTTTATTTGATATCCATATCAGGGGGGTTATGACTAAAAAGCCGATCCGCCATCTTGGGACGTCCGCCATATTGGATTTAGACCGATAATGGCTATACTATGTTGCATTGTCACCGGACTTATACACGTGTGCCAAATTGCAAAGCTCTAGCTTAATTAGAACTAGTCGAAATTCAGCTTGCAAGATTTGACTTAAACCAACAAACAAACATACAAACAAACATTGCAAGTTAAATAAAAGCTTTTAATAAGGTCAAACGAGTATTTTTCACTACAAATCTTTTGCTACCATCAGCATTTTGATGTTTTTTCTTTACTTTCGGTAATAACACTGAAATGTCGGCGATGTAAGGCAAAAAATCGCTAATTTTGTGCTTCAACAGTTGGCAACTTCTTAATCTTGGTTAATACGCCAAAAGACTACTCTAGTCAATTGACATGAAATTAAACTTGCTAAAATTATCTTTTTTATTTTTTGAATTCCTACGAAAATGAGGAAATTAGAGGGGGCGGAATTGGGAACTTTTCGTTTTCCGGTAAAAATTACGCCATTTTGTCGCCGTGATTAATCGGTAATTAATTGAAATTGATCTCATATACCACTTAAAATCATGTATCAACTAGACGTTCCATTAATCTCCACTCTTAAAAAAAAAAAAGGTTTCTGGGAAAAATGATTTTTTAAAGATGAAATGATTGAAGATGCATATAAAAAAAATAAATATAATGGTTTATTAAATATTTTAGGAAAAGATGAGAACGGTGTTGTTAAAATTACCAAACACAAAAAATAGTACAGAGAATTTTAAATTTTTTAGAAAATAAAAAAAAATAACCAAAAAATCGTTATTATGAGATTAATTACTAACAAAATGAAATATTATTATCTGTAACATTATTAGTCGTTTATATTTTATTAGATTTAATAAATATGGCTGTGCTAATCAAGCATCGTTCATGTTATTTTTAATAAAGAATTTTTATGAAACCTACATTCTCATATTCCATGCATTTTTAAATTTCGCGAGCGTTGTAACCTCTTTTACGACGTTGCCACGTCTAATAAACTACGATATAAAAAGTAGACTTTTAACATTTATTCGCTAATTACTACTATCACATGCTCTAAAGCTGTACTTTTAAGAGTAAAATGTTTTATATATTATTTCCTCTCGTTTTCTCCTTCTTAATTGAAATCTGAACGGTACTTTTTGTAAAATATGATCAAACCTGTGATTTCTCATAAGGATCAATGTTTATTCGCTAATAATTATTACTACTATCACATGCTTTAAAGCTGTACTTTTAAGTGTCTAAAATGTTTTGTATATTATTTTCTCTTGTTTTCTCCTTTTTAATTGAAATCTGAACGGTACTTTTTGTAATACGATAAAATATGTGATTTCTCAATGTTAAAAGCATAAAATTTCAAATGTTAATATTTTTTTACTGGTTCTCTGTAGCTCTTCAACAATTTAATTGGATCATTATCTTACCATAATCTACTAATATGCCGAATTTTATTAAATTCTGAACATTAATTCTAAGACCGACAGTACTACCTTAAGGTAAAAAATCGCTGCCCAAGGAATCACTACTTCCACATCCAGATTTTCTATCCAAGTCACTCACAACGAAAAAATTTTGTATGTGGAAATAATTGTTTATGGAACTTTAATAATATAATATTTGAAATCCTCTACCCCAAAAACCCATAAAACGATACGCCACATCGGTAGTAGGGTGGGGGTGGTGATGGGGGGTGGTAGTGGGGGTGGATAAAGTAAAAAATTATTTTGAGATTTCTGGTTCTTATACACACACTAAATCACATTTTTTTTCATCCCCTTTAATAATGGGGTGGGGGTGGTAATGGGGGTGGCTAATGCCAAAATTTTTTTTGAGACATTAGCCTCTTTTGTATATACTAAATACCAATTTTATGAACTCTCACCTGCTTGATTTACCTATTTAACCCAAATTTACCCCAATTTACACCCCAACCCTTCGACGGAATAGGATGAAAATATAATCTGGTTCTAGATCTCGTTAAGATACGTTTACCAAATTTCAAGTCTCAAACGGTTCCAGAGTAAACGTTCGCACAAAAAAAAGTTACAGACAGACCGACAGACAGAAATTTTTTTTCGCTCAAACTTAAAATCTCGACGATTCATGACATTCTAAGCCATTTGAATTAAAAAAAAATTGTCATTACTATACTTCCACTGGATGTGGAAGTAATGGACGTATATCATCTAATCTACACAAAGTGGGTTCCAACCTTAGAGACACCCTAATATATAGGTATTACGGTTTATGGTACAGTAAAATTAAAAGTTAACCGGGAACAAAGTAACAAGCTGATTTCTTCAGGATTGTATTATATGGCTATCCAGGAGTCTCTGACTGAAAATCCCAAAAAATCCGCCGTGTAGAAATAAAGAAAAAATGCGGCGCCATGTTGACATTGGGCACTTTTTTCTTTAATCGGTAATAGCCCGCACGGATGACACTTTAGGAAAAAAAGTAAAGGGGCAAAATTTTGAGAGAAAGAGCTAAGTTTTAATGTGATATAAAGCAATCGGTTAAATATTAGCAAAGTAACGGTTGTCATAATGACAGATTTGTATAAAAAAAGAATACTTCTTGTATTTTAATACCATAAAATGCAACAAAAGGCAACAACAATTATTACTGGTAATATTAATTAATTAAAGTAATACATTCGTAAAATAAAATCCATTCTAAAAATAAAAGAACATAACAAGAAACACAATAACAGAACTCATGAAAAAATAAACTATAAACTCCTTAAAAGCATGAATAAATTAAATAAGCATAAAAAAACTCTCAAATACGAGCTCTAACTAAAAATTCTCAGAAAGTAACACCTCTGACGCATTGTCATTGTCCAATGCAATTTACACAGTTGGTACTGCACTTATATTTATTTTTATATTATATATTATATTTATGTTATATTTTTTACATTTTCAAGACTGTTTGCAATTTTTCTTGCAGCTACAGAATAAAATATTTAAAATAAAATGAAGGACACACTTTTGTAGTGTTTTTATTGGTTTTAGATAAACGCTGTTTTTCCAACCCCAGTTCCAGTTCTCTGGATTAAGATTGCCGCCTAACCAGATTTGAATTTGCCAATACACTATAAGTATGATATTTAATGGCATTGAATGTTGGCGGAAGAACTGTTTAGACTGAAGTGCTGGAAAATATTTTGCCTAGCAAAAATCTGATTATTCCTAACGAACCTGTAATCATTTAAACTTTTTTTTTACTGCCATACCATCTTAAAATAAATTCTTCCCCAATTACTGCAAGCTGATTTGCTTCAGCAAAACTTTTGAAAATTAATAGGCTGTTACTTAGTTCATTATTATTTTCTAAAACTGAAAATCTGTTTTTCGCCATTTTTATAGAATGCAGAGGTGGTATCGCATCCGAATATGGCATGTGCAATAGAGCATTTTTTACTACATTGCAATACCGGTTATCAAGACAAAAAATACATGACGATAATTACCGGTTATTTTAATTTTTTACCGGTTATTTCGGTAAATTCTGAACTTACGATATATCACGTATTCAATGTTTCTATTTATGTCAGTGACTAGTATTCACTAAATACAGAGTGACTGTCCCAACACTGAGCACTTTTAATAATAAATAAATAATATTATAAAAAGTAAAATCCAAACATAAGAAATACAAGAGAGACATTGACAATATCTTGCGGCAGGAAATTGAATATTTCACTGCCGCAAATATCCGTGGAATACATTTAGAAACATGTTATTTTCAATTCTTATTAACTTATTGAGCCACCAATATCGATTGAGTAAGGGCATTTTCAGTTGGTGGTATTCTGTGCACAAATATCAGACGACTAACAGATATAACTTTGAAAAACTAACCCTTTTTAACCTCATTTTTAAAAAATATTGTATTTTTAGATTAGGTATTCAGTAAATGCCCTATTTGAGTTTATGTTTATAATTTTTGTTATTTAAGTTGATATTTTTGTTATTTACCGAATAATTATTTATTTAAATTTATTTCATTTATGTTTTTTCATTTTGATAAAAAACCTTTTGTTTGTTCATTATATTAATTATACGTATATAAAAATGTTTTTTGTTAAATTTAGATAATTTTGTACTTACATGGAAAAAGACAATTGCCATTTTCATTCTAAAAATTACCGGTAAATACAGGTTAACCGGTTATTTACATTTTTATTTACCGATTTACCGGTTATTAAAATTTTCGGTAAATTGCAATCCCTACTACATTTTCACTTAGTTCTGAACGTCGCGCGTCGCTATTTTGTCAGACTTATCTCAATCATCATGTATACATTTTTTGTTTTGCAATGCTCAATAAATAACGTTATTAAGTCTGTATCTTGACCAACAATAGGGTTACACATACACATATCAGCTGAGCAATCAATAGCAGGTTTTATAATTAAATAATCAGCATCTGCATCCGTACATTTGACAGTGATATTATTTTGATTGAAATTTGATGTTAGAAGTTTATTTAACTGATATTTATTTGACACTGATGCTAAAAATTCGTTTTGAGATATCTCTACTACTTTTTTGTGGGTCAATATATTCTTTCTTAAATGCATTTTTAGCTCTTCTTTGATATTCTGTAAATTTAACGGAAGTGCTTTCATTGGAATAGCCATCGAAAATAATAATACAATTTAAACCATAATGATAACGAACAAATGAAACACACTGATGAACAATATCTTTACATTGAGCCGGGCGTTGCCACGCAACTTTTCTAAGGAGAAACCCCCCGTCTATTACAAATTGTTTAGCACTTTCAGGCAAAGTTGGACTTGGTGTAAGTTTTTTATCAAAATAAGAAAAAAAGAGATGATTTTATTGTTTCTCGAAACGAAATATCGTCAAATAAGCAAACTAAAATGTTTTATTTCATATTTAAATAGACCATGTTTAATTAGTATTACCAACAAAAGTTTTTGTTGACTATTCTTACATTCTTACGGTGTTAAAATACAATAAAATACAAAAAAATGCCCTTTTTTGAAAAGAATCTGTTACTATAACTTTGTTAATATTTAACCAATTTATACCATATTGAAGCTTGAAGCTTAGCTCTTTCTCTCAAAATTTTGCCTCTTTATTTTTTTCCTAAAGTGTCATCCGTGTGGGCTATTACCGATTAAAGGAAGAAAGTGCTAATTTCAACATGGCGGAGCATTTTTTCTTTATTTCTCCAAGGCGGAGTTTTTGGGATTTTCAGTCAGAGACTCCTGGATAGCCATAGAATACAATTCCGAAGAAATTAACTTGTTACAAATTTGTTCCGGGTTTGGTCCAACTTTTATTTTATTTTACTGAAGTATTAGGCATCTTGTACATCTTCATATTTGTGTGTGTTTAATCAAAAGCCTTAGTAACATTTTGCTCTAAAATTGTAATAAAACATAGTTTATATAAAAATAAGAGTTCACGCACCTCTGATGATCGCCCTGTATGACAGATGTGGTCCAATTTCAAGAAGTATTCTTTACTATAGTCTCTTTTTAGACCAGGAGGACTGAATATAGAAGTCCCATTTACACCATAGAAGTAACCAGAAAATACACTAGAACCTTTTTGGCGTTTTGAGCAACCAATAATACACCACTACTGTATATTTGTGTGCATTTGATTACATTAGATAATGCATCGACCTCTATTTGACCTCTATGTTTTTGATACACCATCCATACCATTTACACAATGTAAAGGCACCAAGTAATTAGCCACTTTTACCTTCAGATTTATATAGAAGGGATTAAAAACTGATATATAATGTGCAAACGATAAAATAGAAATTAAAACAAAATAATTTATGACATGAAATTAAAATGTATTATATGTCAAAATTTATGACTATTGCCCTGTGTAAAACTGGCCAAGGCGGATCCAATCACAGATGTATCATTTAGCGCGCGGTAAATTTGAAACGGTCCTCCTGGTTTAAAAACAGACTATAGTGAAATATTTGTATCGAATTCCTCTATAAGTTTCCTTAAATATATAGGGAATAAAAACCAGACTGCAACCAACAGCTATTCGCTCCGGACTAATGCCCCGCCGAGCATTGAATTACGAATTAGAAGCCTGGCCGGTTAAGTACAATAACTATGTATTGCCACAAGACGCTAAAGTTTCGATTGCAACAGACACCAATCGAAAGACTTAGTCCTACTCAAAGGAACTCTCGTGCCAGCCACTTCACACCACTTGCAGACTGCAGTTTCGAGCTATTGACTCTCGTTAGTGTAAGGTAGGTCTGAGATGGCTAGAACGAGGCTCTTGTTTACTCTTGGTACATGGCGGGATTTATAAAACCACGACATGCAACAAAAATGGCAGGCTCCATCTAGCGGTCGATCTCCATTACAATCGAAACAGTAGTCGCCCTGACAAGAACACAGTTAGTAGGTATGCTTTTAGGTGGCAGAATATTTACTTGTGAAATATTTTTGTCGAACTACTCCATACGTTTCTTTAAATGTATAAGGAATAAAAGCCAGATTGCAACCAACATTCGTAATTCGTAATTCAGCACTCGGTGGGGCATTAGTCCGGAGAATAGCTGTTGGTTGCAGTCTGGTTTTTATTCCCTATATATTTAAGGGAACGTATAGAGCTGTTCGACAAAAATATTTCACTAGTAAATATTTTGCCCTCTAGAGAATATTCTACTATGCTATTTTATGTATTATCCAAATTTGAAATAAAAATATTATGTCTAACAGAAGTTATTGTGTTTACCAGAAACTAAAATTGCCAAAATGTAGGAGTGCAACATTTTCCTCCCCCATTGCCTCCCCCGTAATCGTGGAATCCCCGAACCACTTTTATGCGACGCAGGAAAGCCCAACCTACACAACGATACCAAAATCACCCCGATCGGATCACCCCTGCGCCTAGCGGTCGCGACCGAACATTTTACACACTTTTCTTGTTTATGCCCTCCTATACACGCCGCCACACTACCGATTCCTTAAACATTTCCAATTTCCATTTCCAATATTTAAAATTTATTGTGGCCTTTCTACGTATTAGTAATATAAAATTTTATGGTCTTTCATTTTGGTCATTTTGGTCCTCTTCATTTCTTACGTTCCAGTTATCATTTATGATATGCCTCAGATAAAGAGGATCGTTCAGCGCGTTACCATAAACATCTGTTTTTTTATGAAAAAAAAAAAATGCTGAAAACAAAAAATTAGGCAATTTTATAGCAATCTTACGCTATTTTCTGGCTTCAGGGTTGGACAAAAACAAAAAGTTAATAACAAAAAAGATTGGTGATTTTGTGCTGAACAAACTTTATTTGAAACTTTCGATACATTGCATATTTTTTAAAGAAATTCCAAGAAACTGAATTTTGGGCCATAGCGCAACTTTGATTTTTGGGTATTACGTACTATATGTATACCAAATTTCTTGCTTTTAAGAGTTTTTAAAACTGACTGCAAAATTTTAGCTTAATGTAGTCAACATATTAATTGTGCCGTTTGAAATTTCGCACAGAATTGGTAGTGAGAGGATCACACTTCATTAGGACGAAAAGTATCTTCTTTTATATTATTCTTGATATAACACAACCAGGAAAACTTCAAAAAAGCGTGGCAGCGTAACATTTGGCCGAGAGGTGCTTTGGTGTCTAAGTTTTTAATCAAGAAGAGGATGCTACTAGAAACTGTGGATCCTCAGCCATAAATACTAATCCAAGTAATGTACATAAACCCTTTCGGGTATGTAACCTCGATATAAGGAGTATTCGCAGTAAGTCAACTGAACTTTCACTTTTCTTAAAATCGTTGGACTATCCCGAAGTTATTGCCTTAACTGAAACCTGGTGTACTGAAGATGAAATTAAGGTAGTATGCTTGGATAACTACCGATTAGCAGACTGCTTCTGTCGTGCGGATATTCGTGGAGGAGGTACTGCAATATTTGCCCGGAAAGACATTGAATACAAGGCATTAAAAGTATCAAGTGTTAAAGGTATTACGTCAGCTTTCGAATGTGCTAGTGCGGTAATAAAGTCTGAATATAACTATTTCATTGTTTCATGCTTCTATAGGGCCCCAAGTGCCGATATGTCTGTGTTCTTACAAAACTTGGACGCTTATGTTGATAAAATTACCAGTACTAACAATAAGCCTCTTATTATATGTGGAGACTTCAATACAAATTTTGATCCCCTAAATAATAACCCTCATGCTATGTCTATCTCTAATATTTTAGGTGGCTATGGCCTCTTTTCTTGTATTAAAGATTATTCTAGAATATCTGGTAATTCTCGAACAATTATTGACAATATCTTTTGTAACCTTGACTTAAGTCTGTTAACAGTCTCCAATGTTGGAACTCACCTCTCGGACCACTTCATGCAAATGGTCTCAATTCCCTGTGGTGTGTCAGCACATGAGAGCCCTGTATTTAAATATACCAGGAATTTCAAAGATCCAGCAAATAATATTAACTTTAGAAATTATCTAGAATCTGAATCCTGGGAGAATATTCTCTTAGGGAGGGATGCGTCTGACATGTTTGATAAATTTTCGACTAGATTTCTTGAGATATTGGTAATTTGTTTTCCCCTGGTACTCTTAAAAGTTGACAGAAATAAGAAGTTCATTGATAAACCCTGGATTAACGACGAGATTATTAAGCGTGGTGATACACTTAGACACTTAGCCACAATAGTTAAAATTAACAGCGATAAAGATTTAAATAATAAATACAGATCACTACTTAAGGAACATAGACAGGCCATTAGGGACAGTAAGAGGGAGTAAAATGATAATATGTACTATAATGCTAAAAATAAAACAAAATGCGCGTGGCGGATAATAAGCAATGATGTTAATTCTACTCAAACTGAATCCTATCCCACATCTTTTAAAGATGTGCAAGGGAATATGATCCAGGATTACCAAACTGCAGCTCATTTAATGCTCTTTTTCTAAACTCGCCCAATGAACTTACCTCTGGCTTTAACATTAACAATGATTCTAATAAAAAATCAAAATTAAAGTTTAATGCAAACATTGGTGCTAGCTGCCACTCTATGTCCTTAACTCCTATTACTAATGATGAGACATTTTCACTGATAAAAGCAGTTTCGGTAAAAAATTCTGCGGGACCGGATGGCGTTCCTCGCTCCCTACTTGGTAATATTGCCGACATCCTAGCTCCAGTTTTTACATTCCTGATAAATAGGTCCTTTGAAGAAGGCATCTTCCCAGCCAACTTAAAAAAGTCTATAGTTAAGCCTATACACAAGAAAAATGAGACAGATATGATAGAAAACTATAGGCCAGTCTCTTTACTCTCTGTTTTCTCAAAAATTTATGAGAAAGCCTTTCACTCTAGATTACTGAACTATCTCAGCAGAAATAATATTCTCACTGATGCACAATACGGTTTTCGCAAAGATCTTTCGACGCAAGATGCCATACTAAATTCAGTTAATTCCATAATTAAAGGTCTTGATGACAAAAAATACGTTGCCGGTTTATATTTTGACTATAAGCGTGCCTTTGACATGGTAAACCATGACTTACTTAAACAGAAACTCTATTACTACGGAGTAAGGGGACTGTCCTATAGTTGGATCTCTTCCTATTTGTATGAGCGTTCACAGATGGTTGTACTACAGGCAGGTGGTAAGGAGCATAAATCCGACTTGCAACCTATCAAGATGGGGGTGCCTCAATGGAGTATCCTAGGCCCCCTACTATTCTTAATCTTTATAAACGATATAGCTGAATCATTCGATATACATTTCCACAGCTCAATAACTTTATTTGCAGACGATATGTCAGCAATTGTCTCAGCCAACAATGTAAATATGCTTAGTACAGCAGCTATTGATTGTACAAATACTGTCCTTGGCTACAGCCTTACGAACAATCTATTATTAAACTTCGATAAAACTGAACTTGTGATGTTTAATACTACAGCTCCCAACTATAGTCTTCTGGTCAGAACTATGACGGGTGCTCCTAGCATTAATCAGACTGATAACACAAAATTCTTGGGTATCCAGATTGACAGCAGGTTATCATGGAACTCTCAAATTAATAGTGTTCCTAAAAAACTTTCACTCAATTGTTTTATCATCTGGAGACTTAGGTCGTATGTGAATTTAAAAATTTTGCTTTCATACTATTTTTCGTATGTAAATTCAGTATTGTGTTATGGCATTGTCAGCTGGGGCAATGCAAATCGGATAAATGAGGTACTAACTGCACAAAAAAAGTAGTTCGTACAGTGAAATTTAAAGGCGCTAGACACTCCTGTCGGGATCTGTTTAGAGACTTAAAAATTCTTACTGTTATCTGTATATATACCCTTCAGTGTGCAATTTACGTCAAGAATAACATTAATTATTATACATCAACTGCAGATATAGTTAGCAACTATACGCTACGTTCTAATGACAACCTAAGATTACCCCAACATAGACTTGCCTCGACGGCTAAAAGTAGCTATATAATGCCTATAAAAATGTTCAAGCATTTACCTGAAAATTGTAAATCCATAAATTCGATTAATACATTTAAAAAGGAAATCAAAACCCTTCTCTTAAAACATAGTTTTTACAGCTTAAATGAATATTTTACCAGCGATCTGATTTGAATTGTACTTCTTTTTATTCTCCCTGGTGGCCTGTCACTATTCACTATTCGCGATTCTCGGGGTTGCTCTGTGCTGGCACGGTACAGGTTTTGTTTTGTGTGTTTTTTTTCTGTTATTATTAAGTCTTATATACTTATATGTGTAGTTGTAAGTTTTATATGATCTTATATGTTCTTATTTTACCTTTACATTAATTTGATTACCGACGAACTCATGTCATTGCATAATGATCTTTTTTTTTTGATAAATAAATAAATAAATAAATAAACACGGTGATTTTTCAAAATAGGATTTATTTGTAAAGATATTTATGTTAGCTAGTTTTCGTTGAAAGACCCGTATTTAGAACGTAAGGTCTTATCTGTACCAACAATATAAATCGAAGAGATATATTTTGTGAATTTCTTACCAAAATCCTCTGGCTTTCAAATGCCGACATCCTGTCTTCCTCTGCTTTGACATTATCAATCTCCCTCTGTTCCATCATCAACCAAAATTTACTTCTTAAATCTCTCGGAGCCCTCAACTTGTATTTCTCCTCGGTGGCGGACTCTTCCACAACTTTTTCTTCCTCCATAAATGGCGGGTACGGCGAATCGACCCTGGACATTATTCTCATTGTCACATCTAAAATAGCATATCCTGAAACGACGTAGGCGTCATAACCAAGTCCTATTAGAAGTGAACATAAAGCTGTTGCTAGTTCGAAGGACTGCCCGCTCTGGCGAAGGAATGTCGTGTGTGGAGAATATAAACGTCTCGGCTGAAATTGAAAAAATATTTTTTACGACAGAATAAAAAAAACAGTAAAACATTCTGTTTTATTATTACACGATAGTCTGCTCAGCACGCTCGCTCAGTGGCGACCCTCTAGGGTCCGCACTGGGAACTTTTAATTACTGATCGAAAAATTAAAGTAGAATTAGTGAAAATATTTTAAACACCCGAAGATAACTTTCGTACGCCTAATATTTAATATGAAGACAAAAAGTGTCTATTTTTTATGTACGAGTATAATGTTGATCTTATTTCTAATTACGCTTGCATACTAATAAGGCTAATCAATGACATCACTGTGAAATACAGGGTGTTTCGCGAGGAAACGGACATGCTTTAATGGCAGATAGAAGACACTGGGATTAATCATAATAATCCATAGAAAAAGCTAGTTAGGTGCTCGTTGCTGAAATACAGGGTGTTTTATTTATTTTTGCCAAAATTTCTTTTGATTGTTACTTTGTAGAGGAATGGAATAATAAGTTCATATTTGGCACATATAATACACGTCTGATCCTGAATAAGTACTTGTATCACACACACAAAAAATACAGGTCCGGACTTGAAAAGAAATGTTTTTGTTGTTCTTCAAGAAGACAATACCCCGTATATGTTTTTTTTTTTAATTTCAATATTAAATTCGAGAAGCACATAAAAAACTGAACAAAACGGTTTCATTAATTTTTTTGCCACACTTTTGCCGCCTTAGAAATAAATTCCACTAAATAATGCAATATGAGACTTTAGAAAATATCAATGAATGATAGGCGCAAAACATGCTTCCACTATTAAATTATGCATTTGCTTTTTTTTCAACAATAATTATTATGCTTTAATTACCAATTTTTATGGAGGGGGTAAAATTAATAAAAAACTAAATGTTAGGAAACCGAATCTAAATCTATTTCATTCCTCTCATTTATTAAATCCTAGTAATACAGCACCAAAAACAAAAAATGCAGAATTGTCATAAAACGTATTTACAAACTAGAATTACAATTAAATTATATGTTCAAATTATCTTCCTCAGCTTCAATACATTTTCCAGTGCAGTTCACGAGATGACCGATTAATCTTCTTATCACATCTGGACTGTTCCTAATTTCGTTGCGGCATTCAACAATCCTTTGAATTAATTGATCTCTGCCGTTGTCTCTCTTTAAGTGACCCCATAAGAAATAATCTAAAACTGACTGCTTTTACCTTCAAAGGCAATATTTAAAGTTGCCATTGTTGATTATAGTAAACCTTACTTCAAAATTACAACTATTAGAAAAACAAGTGATGTGACAACTTTAAACAATACTTGCTTTATAGAGTGAGATCCCAGAGCCGCCAGACCTACGTCATTTTAGCAAAGCTAATATTTTGACAACAAATAGTGTAATATCTAGTTAAGAACGTATGCGTATTTGCTAGTTTGAAAGCGGGACCTTTTTGTAGAAAACAGGTATAAAAGATACATAAAAATTTTACTCAGTACGTTAAATTATGACAGCTGGATTATTTTACAAGTGACACGCTAACCACATAGTGTCAGCATCAACCTCCGAGTGAACACTTTTCTAAAGGGCAGGTTGAGAGGTGAGTATACTTGGAAACACTCAGCGAATTCTACTATGCTCTAGCTCACAAATAAAAGCGATTGGACGAAAATCAATGAGTACTTCAACGAGGAGCAGATAGAGTATCATACTTATACCCCGAGAGACGAAAAATCTCATGCCTTCGTCCTCCGGGGTATGTACCACGAAGTGGATACTAAAGATATAAAAGAAGAGTTGGAACAAGTACACAATGAAGGGTACCAAAAACCTTTTATATATGATAGTGATGACCAACGAGGTCACGCTGAAAGATCTACAAGTTCGGGTCCGTTGCCTTGACCACACCAGCGTCCAGTGGGAAAAGCAGATCAATTCGAAAGGAATTATCCAGTGCCACCGGTGCCAACAGTGGGGGCACGCGACTTCCAACTTCCATGCGGCCCCCCGCTGTGTTAAATGCGCCGGCGCCCACTTGACGAGGGAGTGTGTCAAGTCAAGGGACGAACCGGCCACATGTTGTAATTGCGGTGAGCCCCACACCGCAAATAGCGTGGCCTGTATCATATATAAGAGAAGGTTACAGCAAATCGATCAGCGGACGGCGAGGGTTCCACCGCCCTCGAAGATGAAGTACGTGGCGGCACCACCACCACAAACAAACGTGTGGACTGAACGCGCGAGGACGCAGCAGTCTCAGCCCTCCCAATAACAGCTGCAATTCCAAGTCGAGCAGAGACCGATAACAAGACCGTCACCAGCATCGCAACAAATGAGTCAGCGGAGCCAATCCAATACAATGGAATCAAATATGAACAAGCTCCGACTGGTTCACGAACAAATCGAGAGGATGAATAATCTCATCAATTTAGACATCATATTGGCACGGATGACTGAGCTCACCGATGAGCTCGAGAAATGCACCTCCTCCCTGGCTAAATTTCAGGTGGTGGTGAGTTTCTTACAGGGTCTTCCTGTCGATGCGTTTTAGGTTTCGACTATCTTCCTGGAACGCTAATGGTATTGGTAATAAAATTCCTTTTTTAATAAATTATCTATCGAGGCACAAAATCGACATTATGCTTCTGAATGAAACAAAACTTGACCGACAGAACAAGCTACGCGTCCGGGGGTATACGACAATACGAAAAGATAGGGCTGACATTAACAGAGGAGGCGGAGTGGCCGTGCTCATAAAGTCAGACATTGCACACACACACCGTACTCTGCGGAACACGTCCGTGGAGAACGTGTGTGTGACGCTGGACGGCGGCATAAGCATCGTTGCCGCGTATAACCCGCCCTTGAACGGCTTCACGGCGGGTTGCCTTGAGAATGTGCTGAGCGCAAGCCCGCGCTGCTTGCTCATAGGCGACCTTAACGCACTGCATCGCGCATGGAACTGCCATCGCAACAACGCAAACGGCAACACTCTGTATGATTACATTAGTAATCGTAACGTCGTGCTGCAGTATCCGGACGATCCTACGCATTTTCCAGATAACGGTACAACACCTTCCACCCTCGACATAGTGATCAACAAGGGTGTGAGAAACTCCACGCCGCCGGTAGCGCTGGAAGAGCTCACATCCGACCACAATCCCATCTTCCTAGAGTTGGAAGATATGTCGAGGGAAGACATTACACGCAAAATCACATCTTATAGAGACGCCAACTGGCATCTCTACAAGACATACGTTAATACACACTTAACACTTACAAACAACATCACTACAGCCGCCGAGCTGGAAAATGCTGTGGGTGAGTTCACAAGGGTACTGCAGGACGCCAAACAGAGTGTTGCTATAACGATAACGATAAATCCATACAAAGACCGACTCGACGCAGCGGTCATACAAGACATCCGAGAGAAAAACAGATTGAGACGGCTTTGGCAGCGAAATCGCGATGTCGATGCTAAGGCTGAGATGGGTAGACTGCAACGGCAGATCAGGACCGCCATTAACACCGCAATAAACCGGAAATGGCGGGATAGGCTGGAAGCGCTGAATCCTCAGGACAACTCGCTGTGGAAACTGTCGAAGGCAATGAAAAATACGCGAGAAGCCATACCCGCCTTAATAAAACCAAACGGACAGACGGCCATGGCGGACTCGCAGAAGGCGAATGACTTAGCTGACCATTTTCAGGACATACACAACGTACTGATACCGAACAATGTTGAACACGACCGCTTTGAAAATGACATTAACGAACTAATTGGCCATGACGACCAATTGACACGACGAGAATTTCTAAAAGTCATGGCCAAGCCTTCGGAAGTAGCCAAGATCATACGAACTCTACCTAACAACAAAGCCCCGGGTTCAGACGGCATCGAATATAAGCTACTCAAATATCTCCCGAGGAAAGGTATTGTACAGTTGTCGTACATTGTCAACGCGATCCTGCGACTGCAACACTGGCCTAGCCAGTGGAAATGCGCCGTGGTCGTGCCAATCCTGAAGCCGAACAAGAACGCGAAGCTCGCCGACAGTTATCGACCGATCTCGTTACTGTCGGTGATCTCCAAGTTGATTGAGAAGGTCATCCTGATCAGACTAGACTCTGCTCAGGATGAACTCCACATCGACGATGAGTGCCAGTTCGGCTTCAGGCGGGGCAGGGACACTGTGCAGCAGGTCGTCAGGATCGTGAATGACGTCAAGGTACAATGCAACCTCGGGAAGAGCACCGTCATGGTGCTCCTCGATGTTGAGAAAGCCTTCGATACCGTATGGATTTCGAGGGTGCTTCACAAACTAAACGCACTGGACTTTCCCATGTACATAACCAAACTCATTCACTCTTTTCTGACAGATAGATCGCTGCAGGTTAGGGTGAATAATAAACTATCAACTCGGCGGGACATTCGCGCGGGCGTCCCCCAGGCGTCGTGCCTTTCACCGAAACTGTACAACTTGTATGTCTCCGACTTCCCGGAGTTCCCGAATTCTAATCTTGCCAAGTACGCAGACGACACGGCCATGTATGTGCACTCACATAATGCTCAAGCGGCCAATATGCTGTTGAAGGCACACATGGCCCGTGTCACGGCGTATTACGACAAGTGGAAAATTCGGATCAACTCCGAGAAGTCCGAGTCGATTCTCTCCACGCGCCGATTTACCGAAAATCGGATTTTAACGCCACTTTCGATCGGGGGTAGACAAATTCCTATCAAACGGTACGTGAAATATTTGGGGGTTAACTTAGACAAACGACTGACGTTTAACACCCATATTAATGAGACAGTACGTAAGGTCTACTCCATGTCCAGAAGTCTGTACCCGCTCCTGGCCAGGGGTAGCGGACTAAACAGACAAAATAAAAAAATGTTGTACACAATGGTGATTAGGCCGGCAATCACATACGCGGCGCCGGTATGGTACAGCATCCCGGCGACGACAATGAGAAAACTTCGAGTTCTTGAACCTAAATTTATGCGCCTCATCTCTGGTTTGGACAGGTACACCTCCCTCAGAGATCTATATGCAAATTGCCACATAACCCCACTAGCGGACTACGTCCAAGAAATTTCACAAAAACTCTATCAATTCAAACTGGGCGATAGTCCGCTAACCCGCAACATAACTCGAATCAGACAGCATAATGCAATACTTTTCGATATCAGACACCCTCTACCATACCAGGCGTTGCCTATTTTCCGGCAACTCCCTTAGCCAAACTTTTCTCTACCATAACTTATCTCTACCTTACTCTTTATCTTTCCTCAACTGTATAACTTTACAATCCCCTCTTCTTATCTCTGTTCAATTTTGTTCTTGTTCTTTTTGTTCTTTTGTCCATTTTGTTTCTAAATTCCGTCTACGCCGAAAAATTCCCTAAAAATCCAAATATTTTAAACCACACCTTTTATCCACCACACTTTCCTGGCAGGAAGACCAGGGTGGAATTGCTTCGAACGGGTTTTTTCGTTGAGTTCTGTTTTCCCGTGTCAGCAATCAAAATTCCAAAGTGTTCGTCTGTGCGCGAAACCGCTAGTTTTTAAAGTGCTAATTTTAATTATTTTTTAAGTATTTTTGTGTACTATTATTGATCCAAATTGTTAATTTTAAGCTTTATTCTTAGGGTGGAGTTTTAAACTTTTACATTCAGTTTTAGCCAAACCGGACCTGCCCCGTTCAGTCCGACACCCACCACGACGCTGCGAGTCGTGGTTGTCTGGCTGGCTCCGGGCCAGATTTCGGGGAAGCACATACATATACCTCTAATTTTAATAAACTTGTTATTGATTGATTGATTGATTGATCAACCTCCGAAACTTAAGGTCCGAAGTTCGATCCCTGAGCGTTCTCAGTTTTTTTTTTCAAATATACGTACTAAGAAAAAGTTATGGCCAAAAATAATAAATATTTCCCTATCGGTTGTCTCTTTCTTGGTAATCGCCACTTTAAGTTAATATTTGTTGAAAAAAAAAAGCTGAGAACGCTCAGGATCGAACCTCGGACCTTAAGATTCGGAGGTTGACGCTTACACCACGTCGTTAGTGTGTCACGTGGGAAATAAACCAGCTATCATACTTTAACGTACTGAGTAAAATTTGTATGTACCTTTTGTACTTGTTTTCTGAAAAAGGGCCCCGCTTTCAAACTAGCAAACACGCATACGTGCTTAATTAGATATTACACTATTTGTTGTCAAAATATTAGCTTTGCTAAAATGACGTAGGTCTGGCAGCTCTGGGATCTTGGACTATTATTTCTGCCAGTGAACTGAGCTAAATAAATCTTAGTTGGCCATTATAGTTGATTTTATTTACCCTAAATTAGCTCAATAAAATACCTTCCCCCTTACCTACGCCGAGTCTAGACTTTAGAAACTTGCCAAGTTCATTTCAAGGTGGCAATTGGTCATAATACCTGAATCTTAACAACGCGCATGCGTAAATATTTTGGTCTGTTTTGATCATTATTTTTGCAAGTTAGTTTAGATAAGAATCGCAAATTAAATTTTTTACAACATACACTGTTTTGATCATTATTGAATACGCTGATATGATAAGAAGATCAATCGGTCATCTCGTAAACCGCACTAGAAAATGTTCTAAAGCTCAGTATATTGTGTATTTAGGTGTGAAAGCAATACATTCCCGGACGACGATGCAAATTGTTGGCCCAGACGCTAGCGGAGGCCAACAAGCGTCGAAGTCCGGGAATGTGCTTTCACACCGAAGTACACATACTATTTTTTCTGAAATCACAATCAATATTATTATAAATTAAGGAATTTGTATTAATGCATAACATTTCTTCATTATCATCTAACTGGTTACTAATAAATGCAATTTTAATGTGAGTTGGTTTGTCTGCGTGTATTTATTTACTGTCTAAAAAAAAACCATACGGGAATGTTACTTTTTCTGAAATCGATCGGCAATGTCTACATTTTCGGCGCGATTTCAGATCGAAAAATGCACAATTCGAGTATTTTAGTCTGCTGCTAAGAAACTATCAGAAAACAGACCGGAAAAGATCCGTTGCCAAGCAACGATCAACAAAACCGTACGGGAATGTTACTTTCCCGGCCTAGGCCGGGAAAGTAACATTCCGGTACGATTTTTTATGTATATTTTGGACAGTAAATAAATACATGCAGACAAACCAACTCACATTAAAATTGCATTTATTAGTAAGCACTTAGATTGTAATGAAGAAATGTTATGCGTTCATACAAATTCCTTAATTTATAAAAATATTGATTGTGATTTCAGAAAAAATAGTATGTGTACTTCGGTGTGAAAGCATATTTCCGGACAGGCGCGGATTTATGGGGGGGTAACGGGGTAATTACCCCCTCCCCAAGATTCTGTAAATCGTCAATTTTTGTTTTAAAATGGTATGATTTTTGTTAATTTTGGGAAGAAAACCCCGCTCTTCAAAAAATTTTTGGGACGAAAAAATTTTTTTTTCGGATTTCTATTTTAGGGCGAACATTTAAAAAATTTTAGAGCCCCCCAAGCTCAAGGTCCAGATCCGCCCTTGTTCCCGGACTTCGATGCTTGTTGCATCGTCGTCCGGGAATGTATTGCTTTCACACCTAAATACACAATATACTATTCCCGGCCTAGGCCGTAACATTCCCGTACGGTTTTGTTGATCGTTGCTTGGCAACGGATATTTTCCGGTCTGTTTTCTGATAGTTTCTGAGCAACGGACTAAAATAATGGAATTGTGCATTTTTCGATCTGAAATAGCGCCGAAAATGTAGACATTGCCGATCGATTTCAGAAAAAAGCTTTTCCGATCCCCGTTATTCTCTTTTCCGATCCATGAAGGTAAAAAATGCTGCCAATTTATGGTATAGGTGGCTTTGCTTTCTCGTTGCTGTGGAAACGAACTTGTGTTAATTGTTGAGATAAGTGTCAAATAGATAACTTTTACGAGTTTTCAGAAGACAATTCACAAGTTGTTATCTATAGTTAATTATTGTTTGTAGTTGTATTTTTCCTAGAAAATGTATTAAGAAATCATAAAAAATTGAAGTCGTGTAATAGTGTCGATCGTAAAAATATTTTCATTAATTACTTAGTTACTATTGTTTGTCGTTGTATTAGAAAATTTATTTTAAAAAATGATACAAAATATTGTACGTTACATGACCGGAAAATAGTGTTTTGCAGTTTTGCCCAAATTTCCAGAACTCGTCTACGGCTCGCCCTGGAATCTGCTTGGGTTGACCTGCAAAACTCCTCTTTCCGGTCTTGTAACGTAAATTACTATTAACGTCACCGAGGACGTTTAGCACCAAAAGCGAAAATGTTGAAAGTACGCCAATATTGGACATAGTCAAAGTTTTTCAACGTTTTTGACACAAAATCCCAAGGGGCAAACCGCCGCCCAAAATTTGTGTGCCAGCCCACATAACACAGTTTGTACTTAGTATGTACTTATACATACTAAATACAAACTGTGTTATGTGGGAGATTTCCCCTTTTGCAATGATTTCCCTGATTTCCCTTAGATTTCCTCCTGATTTCCCCAAGATTTCTTGTAACATGTACACTAGATTTCAACTGCGGTTTGCCCTTCGCAAAATCCGGAACTACGTCAAGGTTTCACTTGAATTTTATGTCGCTTCTATCAGAAAACAGACCGGAAAAGATCCGTTGCCAAGCAACGATCAACATTCCCGTACGGTTTTTTATATATATTTTAGACAGTAAATAAATACACGCAGAAAAACCAACTCACATTAAAATTGCATTTATTAGTAAGCAGTTAGATTGTAATGAAGAAATGTTATGTATTAATACAAATTCCTTAATTTATAATACTATTGATTGTGATTTCAGAAAAAATAGTATGTGTATTTCGGTGTGAAAGCACATTCCCAGACTTCGATGCTTGTTGGCCTCGGCTAGCGCCTCGGCCAACAATTTGCATCGTCGTCCGGGAATGTATTGCTTTCACACCTAAATACACAATATACTATTGTCGTCGTCCGGGAATGTATTGCTTTCACACCTAAATACACAATATACTATTGTGTATTTAGGTGTGAAAGCAATACATTTCCGGACGACGATGCAAATTGCATCGAAGTCCGGGAATGTGCTTTCACACCGAAGTACACATACTATTTTTTCTGAAATCACAATCAATATTATTATAAATGAAGGAATTTGTATTAATGCATAACATTTCTTCATTACAAACTAACTGCTTACTAATAAATGCAATTTTAATGTGAGTTGGTTTGTCTGCGTGTATTTATTTACTGCCTAAAATATACATAAAAACCGTACGGGAATGTTACTTTCCCGACCTAGGCTGGGAAAGTAACATTCCCGTACGGTTTTGTTGATCGTTGCTTGGCAACGGATCTTTTCCGGTCCGTTTTCTGATAGTTTCTTAGCAGCGGACTAAAATACTGAAATTGTGCATTTTTCGATCTGAAATCGAGCCTAAAATGTTGACATTGCCGATCGATTTCAGAAAAAAACATATTGTTTAAGCAATATTTTCCAATACAAATAAACATTGATTTTACAATATTGAAAAATTTATATTTATGTCCGGTTATTATATTTTTTGGAAATATAATACTACAAATATTTATTAATAATAACAAATATTAATTTTAAATTATTGGAGAGTTTATATTGTATTAGCAAACTCTCTTTTAACCGAATCTACGTCAGTCGGTTGCAGGAAATTAGTCGCGCTACAATTGGACGCATACAATAATTGGACGCATATGTGAATTGGGCGTGGTAAAATAGGACGCGTGTTACATTGGACGCATATATATCAGGATTCTGGTAAACAAAAATAAGAATATTTTTTATTTCTTTAAAGAAATATATTGCACCCATTTCGTCCAATTGTCTTATGCGTCCAATTGACGGGACCCCTTTTAACCCGTATTACAAATAAACATTGCTTTTGTGAAGGTCTATGCTGACCTCACGTAGGTTAAGAAATGTTATTTACTCCATATCGATAAATAATATAAATTGGTTTTAAAATATTCAATGCAGGAAAGCCTCTTACAACTCATTATCTTGTGAATGATAAAGTCACTATTTGGAACTTTTAAGCTAGTTACAAGCGAACCAAAATTTAAGTGAACATATTGTTGCCGCCAGTCTAAGTCAAATAGCCGAAACATAAACTTCTAAGAAATTGTGTGTGTAAATATTTTTGTGCCAGTCGACTGATACTATTATTCTCCATTGCACGTAGTTGACATAACGCTCTTTAAGGGAGGCGTTTACCCTTGCCATGTTTGGTAGGCAGATTCTCATGAAATAAATTATTAACTAGATAGGCTCTTTACCACAACGTGTTATTGAACTCTTGAGTTTTCTTGATTGATTAACTTTAAGTTTAACCTCTCAGGCGTTTTTGCGTGTCGACAATTTAATTTAAAGGATCCTCAAGTATGTTATTCAGAACATCGATCAGAGCACGAAAATGAATGGGAGGAATTCAGTAAAAGTAATTAAGAAATTAAGAAGTGATTAGAGCAATAAGTGGGGTTTGGAAATTAGGCAAGTGCATCAGAAGGCAGATTGGACAGAGTAGTAAGCAATTTACGGTAGGTATAACTTTTAACATTTTCTTGTCTATTACAGGGCTCCGGTCCTTGGTGTCTCATATTTTTACCGAACCCACTGAGAGTAGATAATTACTACGTTGGAGAAGGAGCGACTTGGCGCCCTTAGTAAAAAATAAATTTAGTCACGTCCACAGGCCACGTCCTTCAGGCGAGCGGTGGTGAGTTCATCAACATTATATGTGCACTAGATATCACTTCTTTTTGTTCAATGATTAGCCTTTCTCTAAACACCGAAATTTAACATTTTTAATGTTTTTTGGAAGATTGTATTTACGTCCTATATTTTGAATGTTGTGTATATGATTCTGTATATTTCAATGTTACAATTTAATATCACTGCGGGCGTTAAAATACGCGAAACGCGTAGAAATGCTCGCAACAGCCGCCGGTGGTTTTTAGGATTTCAATAATCATTTAGCTCGTTGTTGTTGGTGGCTATCCGAGATATGTTGCAGAGCGTTACGTGTATTTTAAACTGCGAGGTATTTTGTTAATTCTTATCTTGCTATTGCCATCAATACCATGATAGTTATTGACTGACGGAAAAATGATAATAATAAACATGCTTCAAGAAAATTCTCTCTCTCATATATTTAAAAGAGGAATGTTAAAAACAGGCATTTTTGCCCATCCTGATAAAAGTGCAGAAACAGTGTTTTCGACTAATTTTTAGACGCTGAACACGATTCTGGCATTAAAATTTATCGAAAATGATGAGAACATGGCCAAATTGACAGTCTTTTACTGTCAATAACTTTATATCCGGTAATCGAATATTGCCCAATATTAGCACATGGCACATAATAATATTGTTTCTTCCACTTGTGCAAGTTATTTTGTATGCTACTTTGATAATTGTCAAATGCCAATACTGACTCTTAAACCGCTCAAACGAGACATTTGACATATCAATAGTTAAGTACTTTTGACACTGGACAATGTAGTATTGCAAAGATAACATTATTTGCTAATAGTACGAGAGCTCACCGACAAAAATGGAATATATAAGCTGGAGAGTCAAAAATTGGTGGGGATACTTATCGAGTCATTCTCTGAACGTGTGTAGTCGGTCATAGCAATCCGGGTAGCAGCGGCGCAAGTGCAGCCGTTTTTCTGATCTGGCTTAAATAATTTTTAAAATAAGTAACCGAATCAGAAATCTGAAAAAAGGTGCATTCTACATAAAGAAAGAAATAACTTTTCTCTTTAGTATTTTTCCCCAGAGCGCATCCTTTCGCCGTAAAAAAATATTCAAATTAGAAAAAATCGGAGAAAATTCGGAGAAAAAAATTGAAAAGAGCAAACGATTGATACTTTTTAGCATTGAATCGAAATCCACTATAAAAAAAGAGGTGTTGATTATATAAAAAAACATATTACCCCGTAGAAACCCCATTAAACCCCTTTCAAAGTAAAACCCCATAGTGCCATTATGTAGAGCCTACAAAACTGAGAAACTTTTGTCTCAAACTTTTTTCAATTAGACGTCATGGGAAAGTGTCACGTTCAAAAATTATTTTAGCCAGATCCCCTCTGCAACCCGGATTGCTATGACCGACTACACATTACACACGTTCAGAGAATGACTTGAGAAGCATCCCCAAAAATTTTTGATACTCCAGCTTATGTGTTCCTTTTTTGTCGGTGGGCTCTCGTACTATAACATATAGTTTTATTATTTCAATAATGTTATTAAAAATCATTTAGAATCTGGCAGTTGTCAACTGTCAAAATAATATAATTTACTCATGCAAAATACTTCTAATACAGCAGAATTGACAGTATGCTTCGTTCAACTAAAGGCCCTCTATATACCTTCATCTTTCACTCGTGACATTGACAACGTTATGGCAGCTGTCAACTGACATAATAATCCTATTTTCAGGAAAAAAAAATATACAGCAGATGTAGTACTATCTTGTCTTAAATAAAAGGTTAAAGAGAAAAACAGGTTACAGAAATAATCATCTAAGAACAAAGTCAAGAAATTTCGTAATCAAGCAAATTGAAATTTTACATCACCCTACTACGTGTTTTATACTAATTTAATCATGCTCATCATTGCCTTGGATTGATTACCTAGGTATCTGTATTTTTTTTCTCAAAAACAGTTGATACTACGAAATTTTCTCAAGCGGTAAAAAAGTTTCAAAATTAATCGGGAAAGTTAATGGATGTTATTTTAATCATTTCATTATTAATAAAAGAGATGTGCGTGTGTCTGTATTATCGTATCGTGTGTGTGTGTGTGGAATCTCGTGTAAATGTTGCAAGGGCGGAACAACACAACAACTATCAACAACGGAAAATACATTCTAAGGTGGTAATAACATGATAATTATTATGTAATGTATGTAATGCAATTTAATGTATATTTTATTATAAACACTATTTGACACTTTTATGTGTAGTTCTAAAATGTAATTTTATATTGTTTCTCCTAGTTTATTTTTGTTACATTTTATTTGTATTATGCGACTTTTCATTCTATCATTGTATTATTACATTTTAAATACTATCTCGACATGTCCTGTATCATGTAAATGATCCTTTGATGAATACATCAGTTATCATTATTATTATTATTATTTAAATTACAAAACAAAAACAATCGCACGTTAATGTTGTAGGTTAGGGGCCGTTCAAAAATTACGTAACGCTCTTGGGGGGGTACTTAAAAGCGTGACAACTTGTGACATATGGGGGAGGGGCTTGCATCTTGCATCAAGTGTTACGTAATTTTATTATTTTTTCCACAAAAACTCTGATCTTTTTAAAATTTGGTATAACATACTATACCATACCTAACCCAAGACGTACCTACTTTTGTTGTTTTCTTTTTTCGTGCTGAACGAAGTGATTACAATCACTAAACAGACAATTGAATCGAAATATTTTTAAAATTCTTGATCTCTATTGGTTGCTTACTGATTGCATTCACTTTGTTCAGCACGAATAAAGAAAACAGCTATTTTTGTATAAACTGTACAAGGTTTGTCCTTAGTCACAAGACAAATCAAGTTTATAGCCCGGTCAACGGGGGGTTTCACCTCTATTTTGAGTGCTAATGAATGTGTTTCTAATGACGTTAATAAAAAAGTTGAAAAAAAAAGATTAGAGCAGGAAATGATTGGAAGGGAGTAGAAAACACCCCTTTTATTATAGGTTTCGTAACTTGTAGAATTAGGTCAAAGATGAAAAAAAAAAAACCACAATATATTTACCTTCTTTGGCCCAAAACAAGATGTTTTTACTCTGGAGAATTTTTTCGCAAAATGCATTTTTTTGAGGTATGACCACTCGAAAATTCCTAAAAATGGGGGAGGGGAAATGTAAAAGTTGAAAAAAAAATCTGAAAAAATTCAGGTGAATGGATCATCGAAATACAAAACTTTTTTATTTGAAACTTTTCTGTAATGTGCGTTGTCACCGAGTTTTTCCTGAAAAACCTGAACCTTTCTTTGAAATTGTAGCGCTTTAAAAATATGTAATTTGAAAAAATTGACGTATGCATTGAGGCCTTCTAAACATTTTTTGTTACTTGGAATTTTTTTTGGAACTTACTAATTTTTCGAGTTACAGGCAGTTTTTCACGATAAATAATGTAGGTACTACATTTTTTACACATTAAAACATATAAAATTATATTATATTGAACCTTTAAAAATGGTATAACTTGATTTATACATATTATTATAAAAAAATATGAAACCTGTAGTTTCATATTTTTTTATAATAATATGTATAAATCAAGTTCATTTTTCGAATTTTCATGTATTTTTTGCAAAAAATGTAGTACATTATCTATCGTGAAAAACTTCCTGTAACTCGGAAAATTAGCAAGTTACAAAAAAATTCCAAGAGGCAAAAAATGTTTACATATTTTTAAAGCGCTACAATTTCAAAGAAAGGGGTAGTTTTTCAGGTTTTTCCGGAAAAACTTTGCAGAAAAGATGCAAATAAAAAAAATCATTTATTTTGATCTGAATTTTTTGAGATTTTTTTTTTCTACTTTTACATTTCCCCTCCCCCACTTTTAGATATTTTCGAGTGGCCATATCTCGAAAAATACGCATTTTTCGAAAAAGTTGACCAGAGTGAAAACATCTTATTTTGTGCCAAAAAAGGTAAATTATATTGTTTTTTTTTTTCATTCTTGACCTAATTCTGCAAGTTACGGAACCAGTGACCAACCTTTTATCACTGGTTCCGGTGTAGAAAACCCCTTCATCATTTCCTACTCTAATCTTCTTTTCAACTTTTTTATTAACGTCATTACAAACATATTGCACAAGGTTTCATCAAAATCCATTCATTAGCACTCGAATTAGAGATTTTGGTCATTTTAGCGCTCCGTTGACTGAACTATTACACGGGACTTTAATATAAATGACATTTAAAAAAAAATCTTATTTTGAGGGGGGGGAGTGAAATTTGTGACGTAATTTATTTAGGTGGGGCATCTTCAAACGTGACAGCATGTGACAAGGGGGAGGGAGGTGTCAAATTTGATCAAAATTCGCGTTACGTAATTTTTGAACGGCCCCTTAGATATCGAGTTTTTTAACAGGATGACGGGAAGTATAATGCCTGATATTTTTGGTTTGTATTTTTTTGTTTGCTTTCAGAAATATTAAAATTTTTGAAACGAAAGTTGATGTTCTAACGGTATGTAATTATATCATCACCCCACACCCCCGTAAATCTACCCTTGGAGCGTTGTATTTTTGTAGTGAAAAATTTTTGTGTGCTCTCTGTTACGTAATCTTTGATGGTCTCACTGTGAATGCGTGTTTGTAAATTACAATCACCTTATATCGGGTCTCTACATTATCATTAATTGCCGGTGACAAAAACAGTTCCGTCTGGCACATTGATTTTTATAATTATAGGCGTAGCGAAGAGTGCTGTGACGCAGCAACACCGGCTTACCCCTAGAACGTGGTCTAGTGGCCCTCGTCTTTCTGCTTACAACCATGCGGGCTTTCGTTTTTCATTTCACCTTTATTCAGATAGCAAATGTTAACAAACTAATTTCTCTTATATATCCATTCCGTTTTTCTTATTACAATTATATTTCTGATATTTCATTGAACTGAAATCCAAAACGCCAATTTATGGAAAATGTAGTGTTCGTGGTGCACATGTCATCCACCTCGTTTTTGCAAAATTTAGTGTTAAAACTGCTTGAATTTTCTTACAATTATGTTAATTTAATTGACGAAATGTACTTTGTTGTGACTGTGTGACTTATTGGTGTTTTGAAATTTCTTCTTTAGATCCAAACCCAGGTTTTTTAATAACAAAAACTTCATCCTCGATGTTTTCCGTAAAGTTCATCAAATTTTGAATAAGGCGTATTTGGAAAATTTTCAAAAGACATAAGATACAATCAGTCACAAATGTCCCTAGGCAGCAATACAATTCAATGGTTCAGATAGATGATGAAAACTAAACAGAAGAACATCCAGGGGCGGATCCAGAACGTTTCCAAGGGCTCAAAAACCGACCGTTAGAAGTGTCTGCCACTACATTACAGTACAGTACTGTACAAGCCAAAACAAACATTTTGCACCGAGTTTTTGTTAATTTTTTTTTTTTTTCAATTTTCGGTTACCGCACGCACCGACCGGAAGTTTCGTCTGTCAGCGTAATTGGGGTATGTGAAGCAGATATACTAACTAACTATGCGGACAGATATCGATAATCATTCGATTTAAAAAAATGTTCCACCATCCCTATCCCCCCACCATACCAAAAATTAAAAAGTTAAAATCTAAGGGACATCGTCCATTACTCGCGAAAGCAGAAGAATCAAAGGAACGACGGAAAACGTCAACATAAATGGGGCGGAAAACAATAACAAAAATGGATAGAAACGTACATAATAAAGGGCACCGCCAGAATAAACAACGGAGAAAACAGAAGACTCAGAAGAAGAACAGCTCTAGAAACAAAAACACAAAAAATGAGTACTTCAAATCACGACGCAATGAGGCAAAAACATATACACCTCCCATCCTATATTCCTGTACTATGTGGCTCTCGCTGCTGGTAACAAGCAAGACCTTTTTTAATTTTCTATAGATTTAATTAACCTACACTTTTCTATTGATTTTGGTTTAAACTAATTCAGATTTATGCTCTGTATATAACAAAGGGTTAAAGCAATCTAATGCTAAATTAATTAATTATTCTCCAGCCAATTCGTCAATTTTTAGGCCCTGGAAGAACATTAGATATAGGGAAAAATCTTTTTCTTCGATATTGTAGGGATGGGGCATTAAGAATCCAAGTTTTCGATGTTAAAGGGGCACCACCTTGGCCGCCATCTTGTTATAAAGGGCGGTGAAATCAGTGTTTTTTTGGAATAACTTGATTTCTGGAATAAATACTTATTATGAATTTTGTAGACGGCAAAATTATCGAAAAATTTTGTAAAATTTTTTTTTCTACGATTAATTAATTAGCATTATATTTCAGTATATCAGCATTATATCATAAGCCTATGTATGTATGTCCGTCCAAATGAATATGTGTGTATGTGTGTGTGTTTGTGTATATACTACATCCTCTCTTAACATTTTACTTTTAATGTCGTATTCCACTCAAGAATTTACTTTACGGAACTACCGGCATTTTATTTTATTCATTTCACTTTATTTTGTTAGTTGTAGATTGATTATTTTATGATTTATTGTATTATTGATGATTATTTTTATCAAAAATTTTAAACTTTTGTCATACTCCGCTCAAGGAATTTTTCCTTACGGAGTTTGTCTTGTTTATTGTGTTGTATTATTGTAAGTAAAAAAGTTAGAAATTGCCTATAATAATCATATCATAGTCCATTTATTTACTATCACTGGGTATATCATTATAAAATATACCTATTTTTAGCGTTCTCTAACAATAATGCTTGAATTATTTGTGATATTCATTATTCACTTATATTTTTATTATTTTGATTAGTCTCCCTCATTTAAAATTTTGTTGGCCATGGTGATATTGCGATTTTATACATACGTATATTTTTTGGTAACGATTTCGGTATTAGAAAAATATTGTATGCAATTCGTGTGTAAAGTGATTTTTCTCACTTAGGGCTCATGCAAATATTCCCATTCATGAAAAAAGTATCACTTTACACACTTTTTACTTCCACATCTAGTGGAAGTACAGTAATGCAAAAAAAATGAAAATTTTTATTGTTCAAATAGGCTTAGAATGTCATCAAACGTCGAGATTTTAAGTTTGATCAAAAAACATTTCTGTCTGTCGGTCTGTCTGTACACGTATGTATTTTAACGAGATTTGGAATTAGATTATATTTTTATTTCATTCCGTTGAAGGGTTGGGGGTAAATTGGGGTGAATGGAGGGTAAATCAAGCAAATAAGAGTGCATAAAGAAAGTCCCACTTTTGCGTGCGTCGCAGAGAGAAACATTTTTTTATACCAAATGAAAGCTCATGAAATTCTCTACAACTTTCGTATTATATATATTTTTTCGAATTCGCAACCGTTTTCGAGCTACACGCTCCGGAAAAGTGAAAATTTTCGAAAAAAGATTTTTACCTGAAAAATAGAAAATTGTATTTTAAAGATGATAAAAAAAAGTAATTGGCTCCAGGGTGTCTCCTACATGTTTCTGTTGTAGAACTCTCCAAAATCGTCCTAAGTTGAAGACATAATCAAAATTCGACTTAGGCAAAAATTTCACTTGAAGACATTTTTGGGAGTCTGCAGAGGCGCAGATCAGTCTACAAGGGCCGTTTTGGGTTCTATAAGGCGTTGGAAATGACCAGGTGAAAATTCGAAGAAACACCGAATTTTCACTTAGGAAAAATGTTTTTGGTTCAGAATATGAGAGTAGAAGTATATAATCACAAAGATTTATGAATAATATACTTTTTCAAAGGTACCATAAATTGGACTTTGAAAAATAATGTTTTTGGAAGGGCGTCAAAATTTGGCCTAGGAATCGATTTATCGAAAGTATGCCAAAATTTCACTTGCAGACTAATTTTTCAAAACTGCGTTGAAATTTGGCTTGAAAATCGATTTTTCAAAAGTACGCCAAAATTTCACCCGCAGATTAACTTTTCAAAAGTACCTTGAAATTTGGCTTGAAAATCGATTTTTCAAAAGTACGCCAAAATTTCACCCGCGGATTAACTTTCACTTACAAAAGTACCTTGAAATTTGGCTTGAAAATCGATTTTTCAAAAGTACGCTAAAATTGGTCTTAAAATGGATTTTTCAAAAGTACCACAAGTCACTTTAAAAAGTACCACGAAAATATAATTTAAATTATTTTTTATTTTTATTCCTCAACCAAAGACATTGAGGTACGGTCATTGAAAGCCCAATTCTAAAGTATGAGCATAAAATTTTAACGATGCACTGCATCCAAAAGGCAAAATAGAAGATTTTGTCAAAGCCGGCGTAGTGCCGATAAGCAAAAATTGATAAAAATCAATGCACATGTGCAAGGCCGGTTTCTCGCATGGAAAGAGTTGGGATTGACCCAGCGGCTCGCAATTTGGTCGAGCGCATTGAGTGGTCCAGACAAAGCGATGGTAGAAAAGCCAATAACAGGGCTTTTCAAATGACAAAGTTATAGAGGAAAACGCCTTGTGCATAAAAATCCAAAAATTCAATTTTGCCTAAAAGTCGCTCGAAGGTGAGACGCTGCCAAATCGATAATATTGAACGACTGTGATAAGGGTTAGTAAGTCGTGGACTGATCGAACGCCACTCAACTTATGCAGTAATAAATCCTCTGAATGTGTTTGAGTACGTGAATCTCCACGATACAAGAACTTTAAAGCTAAGTAGTCTCTAGCGAAACTAAATCATCATTTAGTAAAACTTTTTTAAGTTAATTTCAGTCAGCCTTAATTATTCATTTACCCAGAGTCTGAAATGATTCTAAAAGCTCGCATTTTGATTCTGAGAAGGTATGTATGAATCTTTTCTACCTAATCGATCGTTAGCGTGAGCGCTCTCGCTTGTATGGTCTGAAAGTCACTACCTTGATTGGGGAAGGCACGATTCTTATCTTGAGAATTTTGTATAACCAATTCTGTTAAATAAACGGATTCTTTGAACTATTGTTTCTTAATTGATCTTGAGGCCTGTTGACGGTCTATAATCCCTGGAACTTTCGTATAGAAAACCGGATGTGTCGAGTTAATTTGCATTAACGTTCGACCTTCTGGTTGCTTTACGGAGGTTTGATAGGGATTTTTTTATCCGTTTTTTGAGAAATATATTGCGTTATTAATGGACCAAAACGTGATTTCCGCGTACCAAAACTAATCCCTCCGCAGAGAAATTCTTCGGTTGGGATTTTTTTATACAAAAATTCAGGAAATTAAGAGGTGCCTAAACCCCTAACGAGGGAATTCAGGTCCAGAGAGAGCGTAGTTTCCGATCTGTGGTAGTGCAGCCTTGGTCCATTACTCGGCTACCGAAGTGCATCTTATCTCGAACCCGCCTGGGAGGTAGAAGAACGGGGTAATACGCGACTGGCGCCCCCTGAGAAATAAATTGGTGTCGCGTCATTTTGACGCCCGGTAGTGCGTTCTTCTACATTTCCACCCCCACTCTTGAGGGGGCAGCTCATTCCCGAGCCACTGCTGCAGTTGTTGGTAGGTGCGGCAGGAATACTGTTTAGCTGCGCTCTCAGTTGGTGGGAGTGAGCTGATGTCAGGCTTAATATTGCCACTGACCTCATGAACAACTGAAAGCGGTACTGGTTGAGGAAGGTCTGTCTTGCTGGTGCCCCATACCATTTGAGGAAACCAATCTTCCCAGCCTCTTCAACCTTAAGTGGGGGAGGGGTTGTAAAAGATCACTGCCGCTTCCTTGATGATTTTTGACTTAAGTACAATTTTGAGATGCCCACCTTGCTTTTCCTTAAAGTTGAAGAGGTAAAAATCTGTTTTTCGAAAATTTTCACTTTTCCGGAGCGTGTAGCTCGAAAACGGTTGCGAATTCGAAAAAAGTATATAAAATAAAAGTTGTAGAGAATTTCATGAGTGGTACTTTCTTTGTGCCCTCCCCCCTCCGGCTCACCTCCTAGACGTCAGGACTTTCAGTATGTTCACTCCCTAAACACCCTGAACAATTTTCTAAAGTAATCGCTTAGGTCCCTACTCACGCACTCTACACCACCCTTTAGATCATTCGTTGACTGGACTAATAATAATTAATAGTTTAGAAATTTTAGAACATCGGTTATCTAGATCTTTTATCGTATGTAATATCACTAGTGCTTAAAATTTTATCGAACATTTTTTCGAAAGCGTTGTTGCCTGGTAATATAAAAAATGCAAAGTGGCAGTTTATTATCTGATTAAATCCCGGCCGCTTTAGCGGGAGGGATTTAATCTTTGATAATAAACTGCCAATTTTCACGAGTTATATTAACTTTTAGGCAAGTTAGCTTGAGAAAAAATTTTTAAATAAAATTTAAAAGCACGGGTGGTATTTGGGGAGAATATTTCACGAATAAATAATTCATTAAGTACATCTTCAATATGTTTTGTCATTAATTGCCTTCAGACGTTTTCTTGTCAGTTTTTAGAGTTTACTTATTTTCAATTTCATCATTAATTTGATATAAAGAAATATTTCCAAACCGACTCGTATTGTCAAAGCAGCAAATTTGAAACAAGCGCAGTAGAAATTACGCAGAATTCGCTATATTTTAAATATAATCTAGTGACGGTTTCTATGGCAACTAGTAAATAAAATAAGTTGAAAGCTTAGATATTATAATATACAGACTGGCTTAACATCTTTCAGCCATTTCTGAGGTGCAATATGACGAGGAACGATCGAGAAAGTACTACATCTTTAATCTGTGAGGACTACTTTATTGCCGATGTCCCGCCCATATATACTATACACTCGTGGTTCCGAGATTGACAGAGAGAGCGCCATCTAGCGCTACTAGAATTATATTCCATAATAAATGTTCATTGATACATATTTACGTATTTAATCCTTATTTTAAACTTACGAAGTTTACAAATTATGTTGAGGTTTGCTTTGTTAAGCAGAGAAAATTTTAAATACAACAAATTAAAATGTTGCACAGCTTTGATTCAACTAGTTACTTTTTGATAGATTACCGTATGTAAGTACATGGTACATTTTTAGTTTGTTTCCAGAGCGAATGTGTTTACTTGACATTTATAATAAATCATTTGCTTACCTTTGTAACTATGTTATTAAGCTATTGAATGCTGTGCTTGACTTGTTCCTGTATTATGAGCTATATTAAGTACAATCTTTGTATATTATTGTTACCTGATTGAAAAGTAGGTAAATTGAAATAGTTACAGATAGGCAAGGGTTATAGCCTATATATTTCAGACAGGCTTTGCTTTGGAACTGACGATTGTTTACTATATATGTGGTGTGTTTATGTTTGCTACTAGATAATGCAATATTTCAATTTATAAGGTAAGTTAACAATTAGTAGTAAGCTAGAGAAGATATTTATTGACAAAATTTAAAAGCTCGAGTTGCCCCGTTTGCCGAAAACATTTCACGAAGCAAAACGTCAAAAAACTCTCGCAATATTTGCCGCTAGGTTGAATTGCCACTAATAATGACGTTTGATTTTTGCAATCTTGTGAAAAAATGGGCACTCATTGGCTATAGCGTTAATCAGTGAAATAATCGTATTAAATACCATACTTCCTATATTATTATTTATTCCAAATTTTTCAAATGCAACTAATTTACAAAATTTGGAATTAGAAAAAACCTTCAAAATATGTAAATAAAAAATATTTAATAAGATAAACTAACGAAGTGGCAGGAGTTTATCTTGTGGATAAATTACATCAATATGATCAAAAACAAGTTTAAACGAATATTGCAACTAAAAGTGTATTTGGCCCCTGTACTAGTATACCTAGCTCAACGATAACGAATTCAGTTATTAACTAAATTAACAAATTTTCGCAAACATTTTGGTACGGAAGTTCCAGCCGCTGCCTAATTCTTTAAAATTAATTTTAGAACTGATTTTGTACTTGTTTTTAAAAATATTGACCGAGTCATTTTACTAATTTGACTATTATATTCTAATGCTTGCAAAAGTCTATGGAGATAAAGATTTGCCATAATTATATTATTATTATCGTGTTATTTATAACGTTTCACTACCAACGTTACTAAATCGTAAAAATTGCCATTCAGTTAAACAGCCGTTTATAAAATGATGAATTTCAATTTCACCCGATGAAATAACATTTATTTGGGAAATTAGCCGTGTTTATGACCGTGCCGTAATCAACTAACTGCAACTTTCTATGTGAATTATTCTGTTTTAATGAATCTGCTGAGGGCAGTTTAATTCGTGTTAACTCAATTGTCTCTAAAACCGTGTAATGCGATAAAATGCGCAAAGCAATAGTGAGCGAACGAGTTCTGCCGCTCTTTACAGTTTTCCGATTGCCTCGAAGTTATTTTATTTTACCCACCTGTTACTCGCAACAGTTTGTCGGGCGTAATAAAAGTAATAAAACAAACAGGGGTGCACAATTCTTTAGAAATTCTGTCCCTATATCTGATTTTTATGGACACTTGTTGCTCCTATGCCGCCCGGCTTAATGCAATTTTAAAGCGTTATTCTTTAAAGAGGGTGAACCGGAAAGTTGAATTAAATATTCATGTAAATTTGGGGTCGCTTATTTTTACACACTTTTATGGCTGTTAATTAATTCAGAGATGAAACAGGATCATGAAGCGATTAAGAGCTTACATTGCCTAGTTTTATTAATACGTCAAGGATTTATAGCATTTTCTATTACAAGGAGGAGTCAGATTGAGAAGCACACCTAGGTGTTTGAAATGATGGGATGGCAAATACTTTTTCTACGACAATTTTAAATAAGTCTATTAGCCCAGTCGATGAAAGTATTTACCCATAAAAAGTTGCAAACTGTGTAAACTTTTTTTTAATGAGTTCGTGAAAGTGTGTAGAATAATATCCTGGAAAGTTTACATTTCGCTCGGATGCAGAACATAAAAAAGTGAAAGAAAAATTTTTTTTCATCCATTTTTTCAAAATATTGAAATTAAGTCAAGCTAGGAAAAACAAAAATGCAGATGGATAGATCACGTATTTATAAACAAAAAAATGTGCAAATAAAATTTTTCGCTAAAGTCACGGTTTTCCCGGAAAAAAATAGTCAAGTGTAACGTTATAACTCGAAGCGCGCGCTTGAATACGCATGATTGTGACACCGACGCATTGAATTACATGTCACTAAATCAGAATTTGTTCAATCTATATGTGTGTTGGTTCATTTAAAAGATGGACATTGTAACTTTCTGATGCTTTTTTGTTTTAAACAAAACGAGCAAAGGATGGGTGGGAAAAATATACTTATATATATTATCACGCCCGAACTCAATCGTTGCAATAAAAAATATAGAAAAAAATAAAAGCCCTTCAAAAAAATTCTTTCTTCGTTGAGAACTGTTAAAAAGTATGTACACTTCATGATTATTATGGTTTATTAAGTTGTAGTAACGTGGATTCAAAAAAGTACATCTCAAATCATTTTAATTTAATTGCTTGATGATTTTTTTGATAAATATATATATTGGAGGCTGCAACTTGGCGAGAAATTGACCCATTGGAAAAAATAAAATATCACTATTTCAGAAAAAATTTATACTTTTCGAATGTTCAAACACAAATTCGTTTACTTTTATGCATTTTTTCGAAAATATGATTAATCATATCATGATAAGAAATTGTGATTGTTACGATCTTATCCTTATAACTATGAAAATACCTTGTGTTGTTTTGAATATAAATTCTGAAACTTTTCCAATACATTAACAAATGTATAAGGAATTCAATGGATATAGCTGAAATGTGTATCTGTAAGTACAATACAGTAAAGGCACGTAAAAATTCATGCGAGCGATTCAGCGGCTATGTGTGGTGCCTGTGTATGCGTTCATAATTATATATTTTCCCCTCTAGACTCACTATTTATCCTCTTAGTCACTAAGAAAAATGTTAAAAATGTGTAATCAGAAAGAGAAAAAAGCTTTATTTTACTTGTTAGAACTGCTAAGAATTTTTGAAGGTTCCGAAATTATGCCACCTTTATAATAAGACTTTTTAACCGTGCGCTTGGCCGAGCAGAGTAACAAAGTTACTTCACTATTTTTTTCCGGGAATACCGTGGCTTTAGCGATAAATTTTATTAGAACATTTTTTTGTTCAGAAACACGTGGTCTATCCACCTGTAATTTTTGTTTTTTTCTAGCCTGACTTAATTTTAAAATTTTGAAAAAAATTGATAAAAAATTTTTTTTTTCACTTTTTTTATGTCCTGCATCCGAGCGGAATGTAAAACTTTTCAGAATATTATTCTATACACTTTCACGAACTCATTAAAAAAAAATTATTCAGTTTGCAACTTTTTGTGGGTTTCACTATAAAATGATCCCTGTCGTCTGGGCTATATAGAGTTAAAATAGATCTTATTTGCATATCATTTTGTTTTAGTAAAGATTTATTATTATTATTTATTATTTTATTTATTATTTTCTTTAAGGAGTAGATATTCAATGTTAAAGTCTAGGTGGCTTTGTTGGAAACTCATCGTTACAAGTATTTTCTATGCGCTGATTGATTATATCGAACTTAAATCATGATAAAGTGGACTCCTGGTTATGTCAGCACGTCAGTTTGGACCACAGTTCAAGATATAAAAACAAAGAAATTATACCATCGTTATAATAAGACTTTTTGTGTGCGTACGAAGCTCTATATTTCGCAAGTGTAGAAAGAAACAATAATTGATAAACTTAAGAAAATGTTTACCATGTGCGTCATAATTAAAAAAATAATTAGTTCGACTCAGAAATTGTTCTCATAGCCTGCTTTTTACTACTTTGACCTTTCTGGTTAGTGGCTTCGCCCCTGATGTCTTACACTTTCTGCTTATATTATTTTTTTTAGGCATAGGTAATAAGATTCAATTAACTGGGCGATGCGACGCACAGTGGGGCAAATAGCTCATTTTTTGGACAGGCGATAATTCCCAAGCCTGGAATTAATGAAATTTAAATTTTTTTTTTTTTAAAACTCTTCGTTATAAAATATCCTTTAATTCTATCGAGCCCGAATTTTGAAATTTCAAAATTAAAGGACTTAAATTTTTAAAGTAAATTAAAATTTTATCAAAAGATTGTTTAAAATTATAAAAAATTGTTACTTGGGGGGTTTTTTCGATTTCTAATCTCATTTCTGATCCCCGAATTTTGCGATTCAAAAAACCAAGATAGCGGATCCAATATGGCGGCCATAATATTTTTTTAAATGAAATGTACATGCACAAACCTTTAAAAATTGTTACTTAGGACTTTTAAAGGTTTCTGTTCGAGAATCTGAAATCTAAATTACGTAATATCGTAATCCAAAATGGCGAATCCAATATGGCGGCCGTAATATTTTTTTAATTAACATGTAAATGCGCAAATTGTTAAAAATTGTTAGTTAGGGGTTTTAGAGATTGCTGATCATGAATCTAAAGTCCAAATTACGTAATATCGAAATCCAAGATGGCGGATCCAATATGGTGTCCGTAAGTTGAAGATTCTACTCGTTCATCATTTTACGTATTAGATTATGTTAGATTTATATCTTATCGTACTTTTCTAGCTGTTTGTTTAGGACTAGAAGCATTAGGTTATTTTAAGTTCATGGCTTACAATATTTTACTATTTTACTCTGTCATTTTATGACTTGAGCAAATATTAGAATTAAAGTTAATAGTTCTTGCCTAATAGTATTAGCTAATAGTATTTGTCTTTTGACTACTCTATGATTGGACATTTAAGGTTAATTTTTGATTAATTATTTCATTTTAGCACATACTGGAAATGCAACCCTAGAATTCAAAATTACGAAATTTTAACTACAGAATCAGAAACTTCTAGGAACTAATTTTTAATGATTTTTGCATGTACGTCTTATTTTTTTTTAAATTTATAACAGCTATTGTATTGGATCCGATATTATGGTTTCCAAAGTGACGAAACTAAAATATCCGAAACAAGATTAGCGAATTAAGTCCCTGAGTAACAAATTTTAGCAATTTCTTTCTTGATTTATCATTCTATTTTAACTTACGGACACCATATTAGATCCGCCATCTTGAATTTCGATATTACGTAATTTAGACTTCAGTTTCATGTTCAGCAGACTCTAAAACTCCTAATTAACAATTTTTAATAATTTGCGTATGTACATTTCATTTAAAAAAATATTGTGGCCGCCATATTGGATCCGCCATATTGAATCCGCCATCTTGGATTACGATATTACATCATTTAGACTTCATATTCATGGTCAGAAGCCCTTAAAAACCCTAAGTAACAATTTTTATCAATTTGCGCATGTACATCTCATTTAAAAAAATATTATGGCCGCCATATTGGATCCGCTATCTTGGTTTTTTGAATAGCAAAATTCGGGGATCAGAAATGAGATTAGAAACCAAAAAAAACCCCCAAGTAACAATTTTTTATAATTTTAAACAATCTTTTGATAAAATTTTAATTTACTTTCAAAATTTAAGTCCTTTAATTTTGAAATTTCAAAATTCGGGCACGATAGAATTAAAGGCAATTTTATAACGAAGAGTTTAAAAAAAAAATTAAATTTCATTAATTCCAGGCTTGGGAATTATCGCTTGTCCAAAAAATGAGCTATTTGCCCCACTGTGCAACGGCGAAATTTCATTTTATAATTTTTAGCGGCTCAATTTTTTCTCAAAAATGTTCACTCATTTTTTTAGTGGCCTTTTTATCTAGCTTCTACACATTAAGATATACGTCGTTATGACTTTTTAAGCTTTAATATTAAGCTCGTTATCAGATAATCCTGAAATCACTATGTATTAAATTTCATGTAAATCTGCAAAAATATTGCAGTTAACGTATTGGATTTTGAATACTTAACTCTTGACACCCGATTTGTTATCAGCTACTTCTAAAACACCAAACTACCAATTTTAATGCAATTCAAATGGAATTTGAATTTTTTTTATCACAAAATTATGACTAGCGACTTCGCCATATTCTCTACTAAAAAAAGGATCCCGTATCTGTGATGTAAAAGTAGTTTCAGTCGAATGTCATAAAACTAGAGTATGTTGTACTTCAAATCATGCTGCCAATGGACCCTACATCCTACAGTTAAGAGTTTCCAAGATATTTAAGTATAGAGTTTGAAAAATGCAGCTGGTAAGGGTAGCATACTCGTAGTCGATGCTATTCTTGTGATAGCCTAGTATGGGCTCGAGGTTTAAGGCATATTCCTAATGAGCATGGAGAGAAAATTCGAGTTCTAATTCGTTTTAAGGGGAATATAAGTCTTCCAATTCTCGGATACGCTAAACTGTAATTGTCTAGGTAACGGTGAAATTGTGGCCTTGTGGCACTTACGTGTTTTAAAACAAACTTCTAGCAGTACATATGCATGATATGTAAAAACATAATAAGGAATTGTCTTACAATAGCATTTTTTTGCTGGAAACATTACAAGGAGTGTAGCAAAAAGTTGTGGATTAAATCTTTGTCCCGCAAGTCATTTGTTTAAACAAAGGAATGTTAAAAATTGTGTTTTTTCGCAGTTTTTCTTGAATATCCCTGGACGTATAGCTCGTATCGCAATGAATAAAAAAAGAGATAGTTCGTAATAAAATTCCGCAAAAAACTAGATTTATCCGAACCTTTTTGGTTAATTTGTTAAGTTGCAATAAATAAGAACAATAAAGAGGTCATTTTTAAACAATTGATGATAACTTAAACAATTGATGTAACTGTTTTAATAATAATAATAATAATAATAATAATTTATTTTCCTTTTTTTGACAATACAGAATATCGTATAGGAATAGTCACATAAATCTTATGTATACATATGGTATAAAATATACATTAAGATCGAAAGAATTCTGCTACTGAATAGTAACACTTATCTAATAAAAACATTTTTAATTTCCCTCTAAATGCATACATTGTCTCGCTAAACTTTATTTCATCCGGTAAGCGGTTGAATATTTTAGGTCCCATTGACCTGGGAGATTCACAAGTAATTTTAAGTCTGGCATAAGGCACATGGAACTCATTTTTCTGTCTAGTATCGACATTGTGGTATTCACTGTTTTAAACAAACTTATTCCTATTTTTAAAAACATACATACAAATTTCGAAAATATACAAACATGGCAAGCTAAAAATTCCAAATTCTTTAAAAATACCTTTACAAGTGTGAGTGGCCGGCGATACATCGCAAAATACGTTTTTGCGCAATAAAAACATTTGCTGCTAGGGTGGATTGTCCCCAGAAACAGACACCATACCTCAAGCGTGTATCAACTTGGACATAATATAAATTAATTAATTGTTCTTTATTGAGAAACGATCTGATATTTCTGAACAAATAAGTTATTGATGATATTTTAGATATCAGGACTCCACAGTGATGTTTCCAGTTTAAGGTTTCATCCAGGTGTATGCCTAAAAACTTTATACTTTCCTCATTCTCGAATTTGATACTATTTATATCAATATTTAAACTATTACATTTCTTTTGCCTGGTGTGAAATCTAATTAGGTGAGTTTTTTCTGCATTGAAATATAGAGAATTTTTAGAAAACCAATTATTCAAATTAGTTAATAAATTATTAGAATTATCTTCCAAAAGATTGTTCCTAGGATTAGATATTATAATAGATATATCGTCTGCATACATTGTAAAATGTGCATTTGACGCCAAAGAGTCTATATCGTTAATATATAATAAAAACAAAACAGGGCCCAATATGGATCCCTGTGGAACACCCATATTTAGTTCTAAATATTCAGAATCAACTCTGTAAACTGAATTTTGCGTTTTATGTCGTAAACTAACATACTGATTTCGTCCTTCCAGAAATGTGCTAACAAAACTTAATGCAAGACCCCTTATTCCATAGGCAAACAGTTTAGATTTTAATAAATCATGATTAACACAGTCGAATGCCCTGCTTAGATCACAAAATATCCCAACAGGGGATTCTCCTGCGTCGACAAATTCTAATATTTTATATAAAAATGAATGTATAGCCGTATTGGTTGACATACCACTAGTAAAGCCATGTTGATTCTCTGTAATTATTTTGTAAGTCTATAAGAAGTTTAATAATCTATCCAAATAACAGTATTCAAATATTTTAGAGAGACCAAAAGGCACAGTTACAGGCCTATAATTTTCCAAAATGTCTCTATCCTTCTTCTTAAAAATGGGTACCACTTTTCCAGTTTTCAAACTATTTGGAAATGTCCCTGATTCGAATGATAAATTGATTATATAAGTGAGTGGTCGAAGGATAAAATTTACCACTTTTTTTATTAGAAAACAGGGAACATCATCAGGACCAGATGATTTGACGAAATTTTAGGAAATTATGCCTCTAGTGGAGCTAAATCGTCATACCAAATTTCAAGATGGTATGTTGACAACAACGCCTAAAAAACAAAAGCAAAGTTTAAAATTGAATCGTGGATTGTTGAAGTACATCAAGTCGCACAGCAAAATTTTTTTTTTTTGAGATTGTAACTTTTTTTATCTTCTTTTCAGTGATAGTTTTCTTCGGAATTTTTTTATTCATTGCCATTCGAGCTATACAAGAGATATTTAAGACAAACTGCGAAAAAACCCAATTTTCAATATTCCTGTTTAAACAAATGACTTGCGGGACAGACTTAATCCAAAACTTTTTGCTACACTCCTTTTAATGTTTCCGACAAGTTCCAGCATTATGCAGGGTGATCTACCATGATATGCGGAAAATTTATCAGTAGGTTGCCACCACCAAAAGGAGTTAAAAAAAATTAAAAATTAAAAAAATGTGACCAAAAAAATTACCTTAATTTTTTTGTAGAAATGCGCCGCCAATGACGTTAACCAATCTGACGTAACGTGGTACAACCATATCACTTCCCCTTCCTCTTTATCAGACTTGGGATTGACAGCAAAGCTGGAGAGGGTGGAAGTGACTTTTTGGTTTTAATCAAATCACACTACAAAAATAGCAAAATTCGTCGAAAAGACATTGACCCTATGCTAGTGAACTCAACAACAACAAGTAGATATAAGAGATAACACAAAAACACTAAACTTTGGCGGCACTTTGTAGCTGCCGGTGATTGTTCGACCGAAAGCAAAAAACGCGGCACTTTGACCGCACGCGCCGGCTTAACTTTTTATGCCAATTAAGGAAATGTAAACATCTCTGAATATGTACTTTCCCAAGTAAGTACATTGCTCTATACTGATCACAGACAAGTAATATTAGCGTATTACTTCCACGTCCAGTGGAAGTATAGTAACGACAAAAAAAATTTTTAAAAATTTTTATTGTCCAAATAGGCTTAAAATGTCACGAAACGTCGAGATTTTAAGTTTAAGCGAAAAAAAAAAAATTTCTGTCTGTCTGTCGGTCTGTCTGTCTGTAACTTTTTTTTGTGCGCACGTTTACTCTGAAACCGTTTAAGATATTGACTTGAAATTTGGTACACATATGTACTTTAACGAGATCTAGAACTAGATTATTATATATTTTCATCTTGTTCCGTCGAAGGGTTGGGGGGTAAACTGGGGTAAATTTGGGGTAAATGGGTAAATCAAGCAGATAGGAGTCCATGAAATTGGTATTTAGTATATACAAGAGAAGCTGAGGTCTCAAAAAAATTTTTGGCATTAGCCACCTCTATTACCACCCCCACCTCCTTATTAAGTAAATGGGATGAAAAAAAATGTGATTTAGTGCATGTACAGGAACCAGAAACCTCAAAATATTTTTTTACTTCATCCACCCCCCACTACCACCCCCCTATCACCACCCCCACCCCACTACCGATGTGGGGTATCGTTTTATGGGTTTTTGGGGTAGAGGATTTCAAATATTATATTGTTAAAGTTCCATAAACAATTATTTTCACATACAAAGTTTTTTCGTTGTGAGTGACTCGGATAGAGAATCTGGATGTGGAAGTAGTGATTCCTTAGGCAGCGGTTTTTTCGCAAGTTTTAATGCAACAAAAATTACTAAATTACCTCGGATCACTTTTTTTTGCTGGGACTTTTCCACATAGAAGACTAGTACACCATTTTATTTTCCGCATATCGTGGTAAATTACTCTGTATACTTGGCGAAAGAAGCCTGTCCTTGCAAGCGGCATTTTTTAAACTTTATACTTAAATATCTTGGAAACCTTTAACTTTAGGGAGTTGGGCCCATTGAGACTTTTAATCAGCATGGTTTGAAGTAGAACCTACTCCAGTCTTATGACATTTGACTGAAACAATTAAGGTCGGATAGGGGGTCCTTTTATTTCCAATTTTTGCTCACCTCATACTAGACGTAGCTTGATGAAATTAATATGGAATCACCGTCGAGCCATACCTCACAATTTGAGAAGATTTCATAGAATCTATAAGTAATGATTGAACAAAGAAAACATACATACCTAGGGGCCGAATTGAGAATATTATAAGTTTGTCATTTTTTAAGCTAGAAAAAATTTAAAAAAACGTGTCGAAAAGCAGAATGGATGCTCGTTAATATTTGTGTATAAATTTTTTTCGAAAAAACTGATAATTATCGAGTAGGGTGCCCCTTATTATTATATGACCAGAAATTTTTTCTCACATTTTGGGGAGTGCCGGGCATAATTTTATTCCAATGGATATAAAGATAGGTTCTACCAAATTTTAGCTCGATCGAACACTGTTAACCCGTCGCGCTTGGCGTTTAACGTCTAAAAGAATCTATGCGCAGGTGTATTCGCAATGCTTTACTATCGCAGAATCCACAGAACCTTTTAATTAGTTGTGATCTTGTAGTATATCGAAGGAATAAAAGGGACATGAAAAATTATCAATGAAAGCTGGCAAATGACGTAACCCGGGTAGCTAGAAGTGACTGGAGAAAACGAATACAGAATTCTCTTAGTTAAACAAGTAATTAATAAATGGCGTCGATTATGTATGCATTCATGTGACTACGTATTTATTAAAATAATTATTCCCACTTATATTCAGTAATATTTAGACAAATAAAAATCGCTGTGAAAAATAATTTAAAGAAATATTTGCCCCACTTACCCTCAATGCCCATTTGTTACTGTCTGGCTAGTGTTGTCAGTACCAAAAGAGACGCCCTTTTTTGTCAGATTTTTTATTTCTCCTAGATCCCTTCGATCAACTTATACTGCAGTGCATAGGTGTGCCAGATATTCCAGATGCTACCGGTGCTGAAATGGCTTCGGCGGTTTATGAAACGTTGGGAAATTGGGATTTAACAAAAAAGGTACAAGCATTTACTTTTGACACCACTGCTTCAAATAAGGGTAGAATTAAAGGCGTTTGAACGCTGTTAGAACCAAAACTTGAAAGAAATATACTGTTTTTTGGTTGCCGTCACCATATTTTCGAACTTATTTTGGCAGCAGTTTTTGAAAAAAGCAAATTCACTATTTCAGAATCAGATATTCCATTATTTAAAAATTATTGGTCTAGAATCAATGTTCAAAATTTCGTTCCAGCTGTGGTAAACCCTGAAATCAAATAAATTTTTAGCGATCATACTGAAACTATTCTAGGAAGTATAAGTAATGCAATTTCCAAAAAGATTCCACGAGAAGACTATCGTGAACTAGTGAATCTCATAATAATATTCCTAGGAGGCGTTCCTCCTGGAGAAATAAAATTTAGAAAGCCAGGTGCTTACCATATGGCCAGGTGGATGGCAAAAGCCATATACTCCTTAAAAATAATTTAATTTCGATCAGAATTCGATTTAACGAATGGCGAGGAATAATCTCTTCGCCAAACAACATGCTTCATTTTAAAATGCTACGTAAAATGCTGGATTTATGAGTCGGAAGCAATGTCTGCTCCACTAATGGATATCAAATTCTTGCGAGAATTAGATCAGTGTAAAGAAATTGATAAAAATATCGCCGAATTAGCTATTGCGAAATTTGTGAACCATTTGTATAATTTGACTGATGAATGTGTCGCCTTTGCACTATTTGATGACTCGATTACTGAAAATACAAAATTGGCACAAACAATTTTAGAAGAAACAGTAAATGTAGAAGACGAAAATGAAAGTGAAGATGAAATAGAAAATAATCTTAAGAAATTGCCAATGAGGAAAGAAGACATTTCCGAATTTTTAAAGCTGTCTGATGAAGTTTTAATAAAATTACTTTGTAATAAGTCAATAGATTTATTTCACAGATTTAAAATAGACAATTTTTACACTTGCAGTCAATAGATTTATTTCACAGATTTAAAATAGACAATTTTTACACTTGCTATCCGAATGGAAAAATTCTAAGGAGTATAAACAAGGACAGCTAGATATTGGAGAATTAAAATTAGTAAATGACTCCGCCGAACGGGGAATAAAATTAATTCAAGATTTTAACGAAAAAGTTACAATATCCGAGGATCAAAAACAATTTTTATTGCAGGTGGGTCATTTTTTCATTGATATTTTCAAACTCTCTACAAGATTCGTTTTCTTAATATATTTATCCCATTGGTTTTCTTTTTAGATTGTCCAAGATTACCATCGTAAATATCCTCAGGCAACCAAAGAAATATTGTAGAAAATTTTCGAAATGTAGAACTTTAGATTATGGACTAGTTTTAAAACTTTGTATTCTCAAATCAAACAATACATAACTTAACATGTATTTATGATTTCCTAAAAGTAAACCAATTTTAAAAAACGATGTAGGGCTAAAAATAAAATAAAATCGATAAAAAATTAATTTTTGAAAATTTTAGGCCATGAGCGTGACGTGTTACTTATATTCCATCACGCTAAAAATTGGTGGGGATTTTTTTTAAACATAATGGAACAAAATTCCGCCCGGCACTCCTCAAAAATTGAAACTTATATCGAGATATTCGAGAAAATGGAAGAAATTTCACGTTTTCCTAGAAAATGCATGCCAATCTTAAAAAAGAAAACATTTTTTACAGAAACGTTCGTTTCGAAGGGCCAATATTAATGGACCGTCTAGTTAATACACGATATTGAGTGGACATCGTAATTGAGATCAATTTCAGTTAATTACCGATTAATTACGATGACAAAATAGCGAAATTTTACCGAAAATAAAAAAGTCCCCACTTCCGCCCCTTCTAGTTCCCTCATTTTTGGCGTAGTTCAAAACATAACAAAAGAAAATTAATTAATTAATTTAATTCTATTTAAATTCGTTAGGGTAATTTCTTGGCCTAGTAGTCAAGGTTAAGGAGTTACCTAGGTTTTAAGCAAAAAATGTCCGATTTTTTGCCGTACATCGCCGACATTTCAGTAAATGCCTCCAAAACGAAAGAAAAGTCAAAATTCTGATGGGAAAAGATTCGTACAATTCGTTTTACGATATTCTTTATATCAAGCTAGCTCTTATCGTTTCGAAGATATCGGCGAATAACAGTAAAAGAAGCAAGCATTTCGGAGTCGAAAATCTCTCGCAAAACATGCAATCTTAAAACGTTCATATTTTTCGAAATGCACCAGCGGGGTATGATGTCAATACGGAAAGAGGGAGAGTTGTACTTACTCCGCATCGTAAACTGAATGACGCAATTCGAAAATTCGGCCCGGCAGGAGCGAATCAAAAATAGCATTTTTACGTTTACTGATTGTTTTCGGCAATCGCGACGACGTTTTTGGGGAATCACAGCTGATAGTCTAGGTGCCCGCGTACATAAATGCAATTTATACATATCCTCGTATAACTTCTTGTACGGCATAATTGCGCCTAGTCTATCACTTTTTTCCTTTGCGAAAATTTTCGTAAACGCGGCGTTCCTCCTCGGCATGAAAAAGACGATTTCCACACGTCGGACTGGAAAATCGGCAAATATATTTTGTCCGACAATTCTTGAAAATTGGATTAAAATGTATTTTTGTCTGAAGCAAGTGCTGGCAACGGCTGAAAAATTTTGAGCGTCTAGGTTATACTATATGTTAATGAAAAACAGTATATAACATTTTTTTTAATTTACTGACTACTTACATTTAAAAAAAATGTGACATTGTTTCTGTCATAACTTCTTTGGAGCCATAGTTTCTGAGATATTTAACACTAACTAAATACTTCGTCTTATAAACGTTCGGACGCCATCTTTATATCTCCATATCTCCGAAACCATTAATTTTACGGAAATTAGAAAAATAAAAAATTCATCTTCGATTTAGTAGTTTTCTTATTTGTCTCTAGCATGTTTTCGATCAATGTAATACTTTTCGAGTTATTTGACAAAAATCGTGTTGAAATACTTACCTCCTTTTTCAAGCTAATGTCCCAATTTTCAAGTAGTTATAAATGAATGACTATCAATTTAAATGACAAGTTGCATAATCTTCTCAAAATTTGATTCTCTTTCAGCTCCAATATAATATTTTTGTTTTTTTTTAAGAGCCATGCATCCCCTGAAAAGGTGTGGCATCCACCCCCATAAATTAGCGTCACTGTAATGGATCTGATTTTGAATAATTAAATATAACAAACATTTAAAAAGAAAATTCATCAAAATTCTACCTGTTCCTGAGGATTCCGAAGCTAAAATCTTCATTGACTCGATTATACAAAATTATACATGGATCTCTTGTAGCAGTGAGATATTTAGAAAAGATAATTGTATGTTTTGTAATTCCAAAATTAATGCATATTTTAATTTCCATTATTTAAAACTCATTAAGTGTGAAATTAAATAATTTGAGTTACGCCAAATTGGCGCAATTAAACGACAAAGTAAGAGGCAAAAACCGAAACAATGTTTCGAGCATTTGATAAAACGGCGGCACTTCCGGTGCAATGGGTTTGCTGCGACCGTGTCATTCCTCACTGCTTGAAACCCCTGATTTGTGATATTCAGAGGCTTGCAAATGTGCCATCATTTAGGTCAGGAACTGATTTATTTCAACCAGGCTTGAGAGTGCAGACTGTTTGTATATGGCTGGCTTGGTAACAATCCGTGTATACAGGGAGGTAGACTGGGTATTTTTTAACGGAACGAATTTACCAATAGCATTCCTAATTTTAGAATTAATAAATCATAATAAAATAAATTTCTGTCAAATACGGAAATGTAAAAAAATTACTAAAATATAACTGAAAATTATGAAATAAATTTCACCCTGTCAATATTCTATAAATCTGGCCAAAAGTCAAATTTTATACTTTCTTGGATGATCTTGATTATCATACACCATTGAAAAGAAAAATTTGGACCTTAAAAACCGCAGATAATAATTCCTCTGCCTCTTTGCTTGGGTTATGACAGTCAGTGAAATGCAGCGCTTGTAGTAATTTGTTTTTCATCAATATTCGTTAGTACGGTATATTTCAAATTGTGTTATTCTTATTATGTTTTAACATAAATTCAAAAAGTGTAATTAGTATGTCTTATATTCGTTCCGGTTCTGAAGTTTCTCCAAGTGTATTGTTCCCACCACTCCCTTTATTCGCCCTGAACAGATTCTTTATAACATTTTTCTTGTGCTAACCTTCATAAATTTGACAATAATAGAGAGTTTTAGATTTTTTCGCAAGCAATATTCCATTAACCCATTTGATTAAGGACCTCAAGGAACAAAATTTGAATTTTCAGAAAAACTATGACTTCTGAAGAAAAAAGATCTTATAGTACAAGATCAAATAAAAAAATATTACTCTGTTTAAGCAAAATAATCCAAAAATATTATGCCGCATAACATTCTCTATTAACAATAATTAAATGCAATTTGAACAACAAGTGCATAAAGCGGTAATTTTTTTCACAATTGGGAAGTTTGACAGGCAAGTGCGGCAATAATATGAGTGAAAAAGAGATACTTTAAAAAAGTTCTTGCTAGGCCCCGAATTTTCATCCTCTTTGCATTATTGAGGTCCGTTAAAAAAAAACAGAATAACAGGAAGTGAAGGAAAAATTAAAATATTTTAGTTGGATAGAGCACGATGGTAAACTTATCTATGTATACACTATAAAAAAATCGCAACTGTACTCTTAGGTAAATAAGATTATAGTGATTTGCAGGAAAATTTTAACTGTCCCACCAGGTGCTTCTGGAAAAGTTAAGAGTGCGCTTGCACGCCACAGTAAATTGTTAAATAGAAATGCGAACTAATGGAATTACATCGTCCTGCCGGTAAAACAAAAACCACATTACTAACTCCTAGATTTGGTAAGTTGTGCCTGTACAGGGTCATTTTTAATGACGAGATCATGTTTTAACCACAGTTTTAACATCAATATGGACAATTAAATCAGGAAAAGTTCTTTTAAGCGCTATTTCAATAAGTCCTACCCTGCTCTTACTGTCTTCCCAGTATTATTACAGCTTCAAACAACTTCTGTCTTGCTCTCTAGTAGTAAAATGTCAATCTAATATTAGCATAATTCAGCAAATTCTCGGTTGATACATTGTTTTGTCTTGGGGCATAATGTATTCCGTGGGATTTTTTGTGAAGAGAAGGTGCGACTATGTGGAATCTCTTTATTATATGCTAGATAATGGTGTAGTACAGGGTGTTTACCTTAGAATTGCGCTGTTTGGTTTTTATGGCGTAATACATCTAAGATGGTCGCCATGCGAGACATTTATTCTTTACATCCATCAAGAATAACTCCTTCCAGAGTGCTCATACGCAAAATCTGCATAAAACATTATCTGTTCTATATGAGCCAAAGAACAAATTTAGTTCTTATCAATTTTTTCGTATCTATTACAATTTAAGAGTTACACGCCAGTTTTACCACATAACACAAATTTATTAGTATACATTTTTTGCCTAGTCTATCCGACTTTCAACAGATTATAAACTGTGTATTTTGTGTCAAGGTAAAAGTAAATTACCTCTTGTTAATCCATTGAAGGTTGGAAAACTTCTACAATGTTTGAAAGAAAGAGAAGAATGGTTGGATCCAGAGTATATGTATACTAGTAGTCGAATCGAGAATTTAAGTGTACAACAGCTACAAGACTCCAATGCAAAATGGCATAAAGAATGTTACAAAAAACTGACTCACACGACAAACATGGATAGAAGCAAAAAACTTTTCGAAAAAGGAAAGCGTTATGAGCCTACGTATGATTTAGAAGTGAGTGTCAGCAGTGACAAAGCAACATACACATTACGATATAACAAAAAAAACTGTTTTTTTTTTGTGATGAAGAAGAGAAAAGCAAAGAGAAACTGTATTGCATAGCAACAGACCAAAGTGGCGAGCGTCTTAAGTTAGCTGTCCAACGCTCTAATAGTGAAATATTGAAAGTGCGCTTGAGTGACTGCACAGATCGAGATGCCCATGCAAAAGACATACATACACTATCACGTTATGATGAAACCCACATACAGAGAAAATTCACTAAAATCTTCTATACGTAAGAAAAGAACTGGCAACACAACCAGTCCACTACAAGATCACTTATACAACGTACATTGGGAACACATCTATGAAGTCATTGTTATCTCATGTCAAGACTAAAGATGAGTTACCAGCTTACTTGTCCGAGAAAGCAATACAATATGCAAGTGGAAGAAACAAGTGTTTATTTGTATCTTGGAGGGAAACAGCAAAATATTCAATGGGGATTGAAACAGATGAACTGAAAAGCAATCATGAGGAGGTAGATACAAAATTAATTTGCATTCCATGTTCGCTTGTCATCGCGGTGCTACACAGATTCATATTTACTCACCTAGTACAGATGTCTTCATACTTACTTTATGGTGATATAAGTTCCTTCCACTGAACACTATGTTTGTAACTGGAGTTGGCCAAAATCAAAGAATGATCAATCTCAGCAAAGAAACCGATTCCCCGAGCTCAAAGAAAACTTCAGCATTATTAGGTCTGCATGCATTATCCGGAAGTGACACCACAGGGACTTTGGCAAAGAAAGCGAAAACCTCCTTTTGGAAAGTCTTCAATAAAGCAGATGATGACATTCTCGAAGCTGTAAGCAAACTTGGAAGCTTGGAAAATTTTCTTGATACAGATAGACTATTAATAGAAAAGTTCATATGTCAAGTCTATGTTCCTGGCACAAATATATCAGACATTGAAGAACTGAGGTGGTGGATGTTCACAAAGAAAGAAACTCAAGGAGAAAACTTGCCACCAAACCATAGAATGGTGCGGTGCTGACCAGCCCTACTCTAATCTGCCTTCGCCATTAAACTTCGGCTGGGAACTAAAAAAACGATCATTATGTTCCTGTTATGGTGGTGCTCCAGAGACAGTTCTTCAACTTATTCGGTGCTCTTGTGTTAAGAGAAAACGTGCTCCACCATGTAAATGTCTTTCCCACGATCTGAAGTGCATAGAACTGTGTGTGTGTGGAGGAGATGAAGATATGTGTGACAACTGTGATGAGCATACAAGGCATGAAGATTCATCGGTTGATACATTGTTTTGAAGAGAATAATAATATAGTATCATTAAATATTGTTTTCTGTCAATACATAATTTATTTTAAGAACCAATTTTAAAATACAATTACTACGCCCTACTACAAATTGTATGTATTAATACTAGTTATTATTAAAATTTTTGTGAGTAAATAGCAGCAGAATCATTATTTTCCTTCCCTTAATGAATAACCGATGGCTAAATTATGTTTTAAACCGATAGTGACATGTATAATGAATCATAACTCTTAAATGGTAAAAGATACGAAAAAATTGATAAGAACTAAACTTATTCTCTGGCTCATGAAAATGTTATATGCAGATTTTGCATGTGAGCACTCTGGAAGGAGTTATTCTTGATGTAAAGAAAAATGTCTCGCACGGCGGCCATCTTGGATGTATAACGCCATAAAAACCAAACAGCGCAACTCTAAGGTAAACACCCGGTACTACACCATTATCTAGCATATAATAAAGAGATTCCACATAGTCGCATCTTTCCTTCACAAAAAATCCCACGGAGTAGGTAAATGCGCATTATGCTCCCCAACTACAACTTAACAAAACTTTTTTTCGCAATAAATATATTTATTCTAGTATGCATTACATTTTATTTAAATATTTGAGTCCCATTAAAGAATACAAATAATTAATGATGATTACGGACGATTGAGTGGTACGTTGGACCAGACCTAGTGTAGCATATATTTTCGGGGTCATTGAAACCGATTCTGAAACTTATTTTGCCCCATCACATCAGAATTTTTTAAAATTAAGAACAATTTTTTTAACCGACCTATTACGAGCATATTCGAAGATTTGGCGGAGTCGCCGGTAAGTAATATCAATTAATTCACAAACAGGGTATTATTTTTGTAGTAACATTCACATGGCCCCAACATAAAGAGAGTTTCACAATAGTTTCCTTTACAACGTAGAAATTACATAAAAAGGTTGAAAAAACTTTTAATCTTCAAAAAATTCTCTAAAAAGTAAGAAATAAAATTTCACTCACTTTAACAAATATCTGTCTACCTATTAGTGGAAAGTAGCAAGGAACTGTACCTTATTACCTAATATCAATTTGAAATCGGTGCAAAAATATCTAGTTTCAAAACTGGCTGTGGGTTTCATCTACAGATTTGAGGTTCCCCTTGATTTAAAAAGAATCCTGACGTGATGGAGCAAAGTAAGTTTCAAATTCGGTTTCAGTGACCCCAAAAACATATGCTACACTGAGTCTGGTCCGGCGCACCTAGCAAGAATATTTTTGCCCTAAGAAATTTGAGCAATATTGTACCAGTAAATATTGTAACTATTACCTATCACTCTTTCTCCACAACCATTATAGAATATGATAATTCCGAAATCATTTTAATTAATAGAAAGTAAAAATTCTCACACTTGCTTCTTATGTGTTTTGCATGTATTGTCATTCTATAACAAGTGCCAGAATGAATATTCCATAATAGGCCTTTTCATCATAAGCGCGTGCATGTGCTGCCGCTATGTTTGTTTGCGGGAACTATGAAATGTTCGGACACTTGGTTGTCAAAATAGCTGGACCGATATCATTTTTCCACATTAATTTGGACGAAAGTGTGATTGAAAATTAGTACACAACATTATGGAAGAACACACTTGTGCTCAAGTAAGGCGCTAGCTCAAGTATGCTGGCCGTAAATGACTGGAAGCAAAAATAAAGAACTGATTGCAAGGTTAGAGTTCGACTATCGACTATGTGTACTCGTGTGTACCACCCACTTGTTACCTTAAATTCATTTATTAAAAATTTTTTGTGTTTTACAGTGTGTCCCACTTCGTACTAATAATGGGCCTATATATTTTGAAAAAGTCAGAAAATTTTTTTCTTTTAATTAAATAAATTATCAACATTATGTAAAATGGTTTATTAAATTAAAAATTTTCTGGAATTTATAGCAATCTGGGTGCTCTAAACAAACTCAAACCTCGAATTTTTCTGACTTGCAATATTTTTCAAAAAAAAAATCATTATTTTTAAATGAAAATTCATATTCGAACTTACTTAATTTTTCTGAACGACTTTCCCAAATACATTTTTCCTCTTTCTCAATCGCTAATATTTCTTTTGCAAAATTCCCATTTTAAAAACATCACAGTTGGCTTTGAAATAGAGATTGAGTAACAGTTCTATCTTCCAAAGGTAGTTCATTATGGGTAGTATGTGCTATAAAAAATATATACAAATCCAAATACAAATAGCCAAGTTATAGGGGTGGCTTAGTACGAAGTGGGACACACTGTATATATACTTCTTTTCTTTTTTAAATCATCTTATTTATTTACATTCATGTCCTGGCGGAGTTTAGCCGTAGGCAATTCTACCACTCAACCAGGACGGACACACAGAGACAACATCACAATATCCATTCCCTGCGACAATGCCATCTACCGTTTTGTCTCTCACACAATCGCAGTCTAGCCCACTTTTACCGTCTCGGCAGCACGTGAAAAACGCTAGTAGCGTTTTTCACGTGTTGCACATCCATACCCTAGCCCGGATTCGAACCCGTGGTCGCAAGCCTATCATTTTTAACCATTAAAAGCTCTTTATTATTTTTATAAGTACAATGATATTAAGCGCTACGCCACCGAGCCGGCAACTTCTGTGTATTCGACTTATGTAAAATACATAGGGTCACCTGGGGCTTTTATGATCAGTCGAAAACTTGAGGCTATTGTGATACACTCGAAAAAAAAAAAATTAAAACCATAGCGAAAAGATAATGAATAAATTAGAGTAGGATGGTGAATACTTATATAATTTAATTTAGTAATTTGCCATCTGTAAAACAAAAAATAATTTTTCCACAAAAAAATTGAAAGTGAAAAGTAACATTTTTTACAAAAAAATATATATATTTCTTTAGTTGAAACTTTTATTGCGGATTATTTATTTTAAACTTTTGTTAATATGTTTATGCGTGGTTGAATTTATAAAACTTGGCGGTCATTTATAACTATAGCAGTTTAACATCTATTAGAAAATACAATCTATTAGCTATTAAAGGTGAAGGGCTATAAAGATACATTGCGTGGGGCTATTATGATACATTTTGTGGGGCTAATACGAGACACACAAGGTAGGTAATATATACACAAGGTGGTCACTGTGAAATATAATTATGGTGGATAATAATATTATATAATAATAATATTTAGACTGTAGTTGTCACAGTTACCGAGTAAGAAACCTGATATACTTTTAGTGAAATGTATGCAGAGTGGTCACTTTAGAAAGTAACTAATTAAGAAACAGCAGAGGAAAATAATATGTGGAATGTAGTCGTCACTATTGCTAGGAAGAAAACCTGACACATTTTTTGATTAAAAAGGTATACAAATAGTCATCCTACACAAAAGGTAATGAATGAAGGAAAAAAGGGAAGTTTTATGTAAATACTTTGTAACAGTTTCCCAGCACTCTAAACAAAATTTCTGTCGCATAGAACTGTTTACTAGTTGATATTATTTTGTGTTTTAGTTCATAAAATAAACTTTTTTTCTTAACTTAAATTAGGAATAAACTAAAATCACTGTAACTCAAAAAGTACTTGTACCACACGAACCAGATTTTTCCCAAAAATGTACAAGTACAACTGTGTATCATGTTGGCCCCGTTTCTTCAACGTATATCCATAGCAGGATAAAACGTAGTTATATCACAAAAGCCACTTGCTGTATCATCAATGGACCCATTGGCGAGATTATGGTGGGGATATTTTTTTTTTCATCATCGAGTGTGATTTTTACCATTACTTCTTTATATTTTCTAAAAGGTGAAGTTAAATATTACAGTTTCACTATTTTTAAAACTGAACAGGGCAAGAAATTAAAGTTATTTTAAAAGATTCCATTTTTGTCTCATATTAGCCTTGTTTAGTCTACGGTATTGTTGTGATTTGATTTTATTTTATTTGATTAACAGTTGCAGAAATACAGAAAGTTTAAGGTCTTCCGTGACACACCCTGTATGAAAATCGGGCCATGGAGAAATATATTCATTATTTGTATTATAGTTCATGTGAAGTTAATAGAAAAATTTTAAAAAAATTATATTCTTCCTAATTATTTGAATTGGGGACTTTCGACTTTTAGTCGAGACACCGTGTATATGGTAATTATTATTATCGGCATTAGCCAAATCAAACCAAATTTTCTTCTCTGTGCATTTACCGTTGTTTTACGAATATAATTAATAGTGAAAATTAATTAACTTGCAATGTACAGTTATCCCGTCGCTTCTCTGCGGTTTTCACGCCACCAACACCTGCACTAAAGAAGTTCGTATTGTTTTACATGAATGTGCACGATCACGATCCCACCAACAGCTGCCAATTTCTGCGGTGGCTTTCAAGAAACTCAATACAGTTTTTTAAACATTGTAAACATATTCTTGATCAACTGGCGATGAAAGTCATCAAATCTTTCGCCATAATCAATTTCAAGTCAACATTTTTTAAAGTTTAAATATCTTATAATGCCAAGTAATACAGTCTGTGGAGCAATTAAACGGGAGGTACCCGTGAATAATTCCTACGAGGAGTTTTCTTTCTATAATGTATGGAGTTGCCACAATCATTAAATTGTTTTCCACAAAAATGTCCTCACCGCTACGATCGCCATGATGAAAAAATGGCAGTCAAAAAAGGTTTCTTTCGATTATGTATCTCATTTCCGTTAATTCTTAAATGGAATACACCAACACAAAAAAAAATCTGAAAACTCGGCAAGGGCGAATTGTTAACAAGCCTACAATGGCAGAATTTAAAACATTATCCAATAAAGAATCTGTTCATCAAGTCGAAGAAAATCTTGATATCGATGTATATAATATTTTATTGATACTGGACGAATTTTGACTGGTGCTTTATAGTGTCACATCCCTTAAAAACATTAAAAATTTACCCTAGAATGTCAATAAATTTACTTTCAGCAATGAATTTAGGTACAAGTTAAACCAATTAAGAGAAATAAACTGGTACAGAAAATTATCTACTGTAGCCCAGACAACAGAGAACATTTTATAGTGAAACCCACAAAAACAAAGCAGTTCTAACGAGTAAAATAAAGCTTTTTTTCTCTTTCTGATTACACACTTTTAACATTTTTCTTAGTGAATAGGAGGATAAATAGTGAGTCTGGAGAGAAAATATATAATTATAAACGCATACACAGACACCACACATAGCCGCTGAATGGCTCGCATGAATTTTTACGTGCCTTTACTGTATTGTATTTATTACAGGTACATCTGTCCACATTTAAGCTATATCCAATGGATTCCTTATACATTTGTTAATGTATTGGAAAATTTCCAGAATTTATATTCAAAACAATCAAAGATATTCTCATAGTTATAAAGATAAGATCGTGAAAATCGCAATTTCTTATCATGATCTGATTAATCACATTTTCGAAAAAATGCATAGAAGTAAACGAATTTGTATTTGGACATTAGAAAAGTATACATTTTTTCCGAAATAGTGATATTTTTTTTTTCCAATGGGTCAATTTCTCGGCAAGTTACAGCCTCTAATATATATATTTATCAAGAAAATCATCAAACAAGGAAATTAAAATGATTTGAGATGTATTTTTTTTTGAATCCATGTTACTGCAACTTAATAAACCACAATAAACATGAAGTGTACATACTTTTTACAGTTCTCAATGAAGAAAGAATTTTTTTGAAGGGCTTTTATTTTTTTTATATATTTTTTATTGGGATGATTGAGTTCGGGTGTGATAATATATATAAGTATATTTTTCCCATCCATCCTTTGCTTGTATTGTTTAAAACAACAAAGCATCAGAAAGCTACAATTTCCATCTTTAAAATGAACCAACACTCATATCGACTGAACAAATTCTGATTTAGTGACATGTAATTCAGTGCGCCGCGCCTCGGTTCCACAGTCATGCGTATTCAAACGCGCGCACGCATGGATCTCGCTCCGAGTAACGTTACACTTGACTGCTTTTTTCGGGAAAACCGTGGCTTTAGCCATAAATTTTGTTAGGACATTTTTTGTTCATGAATATATGATCTATCCATCTGTATTTATTTTTTTCTAGCTTGACTTAATTTCAAAATTTTGAAAAAATGGATGAAAAAAAATTTTTTTCCACTTTTTTTTTATGTTCCGTATCCGGGCGAAATGTAAACTTTTCAGGATATTATTCTAACACTTTCACGAACTTATTAAAAAAAAAATTATTCAGTTTGCAAATTTTTGTGGGTAAATACCTTCATCGACTGGGCTACTGATAATATAATGCATGATAACTATAGATACAATTAAATTAAGTAATTGAAACAGAAAATAAACTTTATTATAATTTGGTGATAAAAAACGCCGAAAATAAACAAAAAAAGTTATAGGAACTTACAAACATTAAATTAATTCAAGAAATAGTTCAAACTACCCAAATTAACTAAAAAATAAAAAATAACACACTGACAGATAACAAACAACTAGCAAATGAGTTTGGCAAACATTTTGCAGAACAAGTACACATGTCATTTTCCTAAAATATTACAAACTATACCTACATAAATATACTACAGAAATAAGTTTACAATGTTTTTTAAACCTTTCACAGACGAGAACATCCAAAAAATTATTGCACAATTGAAAAATAAAGTCTCCGTAGGTCTGGACGAAGTATCCATTCGGTTAATAAAAACGTGTAAAAATGAACTATGTATCTACCTATTATTGTTAATAATAATAATAATAATAATAATAATAATAATAATAATAATAATAATAATAATAATAATATTATTATTATTCGGTCCCTCATGACTGGCTGGTAAAAGTTCTAGAAATATACAAAGTAAATCCACATATTATCAAACTACTTACCTGTATCATGGATAACTGGCAAACACAGCTACAAATAAATAATAGCCCTTTGTCGATGATAAAAATTCGAAAAGGAATTTACCAAGGCGACACACTAAGTCCATTGTGGTTTTGCCTAGCACTGAATCCGCTTTCCCAACTACTTAAACTGACCAATAAAGGCTACAGACTTGACCTGAAAGACAATAATACCCGAATCAGTCACTTACTATTCATGGACGACATAAAACTGTATTCAGAAAACCACACTCATTTGAATATACTTACTAGAACGGTTAATACTTTTAGTGAAGATATTCAGATGACATTTGGACTAGATAAATGTGCCGAAATCCACCTTAAGAATGGAAAGCTCACTCAGCTGCCTGATCAGAACTGCAACTTCGATCAGATGATGCCCCAGGACAGCTACAAATATTTAGGGATCCAACAAAATAGACGTATAAACCACACTCTGCTAAAAGAGGAATTTAAACAGAAATACAAAAGTAGGCTTAATAAATTATTAAACACAAAACTGAATTCTAAGAATTTAATCAGTGCAATAAATACATATGCTGTACCTGTCCTGACGTATTCTTTTGGAATTCTGAAATACTCTGATACCGATCTCAACGGGCTGGACAGATTAACTAGAACCACTCTCACAAAATTCAGATTCCACCATCCAAAAAGTGCCATCGAAAGACTATACCTTCCTAGAAACGAAGGTGGCAGAGGACTAATTAATATATTTAACCTATGCAGATCCCAAGAATCCAATATGCGCCAGTATTTCCATAATTCTGAACATCCACTTATACGTAAAATAACAGAAGTAGATATGAAGTATACTCCCCTTAATCTCCGGGACCGACAAGCAGCCATTCCAATCATTAGGACAAACGAGGAAGCTCATCTCACTTGGCAGAACAAGGTCTTACATGGAAAGTACCCAACCTCACTTGACAACCCCATAATAGATAAAAACACTACAATGCTATGGCTAAAAGAAGGTTATCTCCACCCCGAAACAGAGGGATTTATTATGGCTATCCAGGACTGCACAATTCGCACAAGAAACTACGAGAAGTATATTTTGAAAACGCCAGGAACTATAGATATGTGTAGAAAGTGTAATTTACCTGGGGAAACCATTGAACACATAACAGCGGGATGCCCATCATTATCCAACACCGCATATTTAGGAAGGCATAACCAGATCGCCAAGATTATCCATAGACAGCTGGCTCTGAAATACAACCTAGTAGAAAACCCACCCCCTTTCTACAAATACTTACCCTCTGCAGTTCTGGAATCAGAAGACACCGTATTATATTGGGACAGACCAATAACTACAGACCGATCCGTGGACTACAACCGCCCAGATATAGTAATCATCGACAAATCAAACAAAAGAGCTACCCTAATTGACATTGGTTGCCCATTGACAAACAACCTTCAAAAGACAGAAAGAGAAAAGATCGATAAATATCAGAACTTGGCAATAGAGATCCAACATATCTGGGAGTTAAACCACGTTCGGGTAATACCTATCATAATATCAGTTACTGGGGTAGTTACGAAACAACTCAGTAAACATCTGGACCAATTGGATATTCCGAAAGGTCTCATCAAAATCATTCAGAAAGCGGCTATTCTACAAACTTGCCATATTGTGCGCAAGTTCCTAAATGCATGACAGAACAAGATGAATTTCTTCTCTATCTTGCATAAAAGAACCATCACACACCGGTAAAAATAAACCGAGAAAATAACCTGAATAATAATAATAATAATAATAATAATAATAATAATAATAATAATAATAATAATAATAATAATAATAAGCAGGAGGGGCTGACTTTCATCTATCAAGCCTTTGGTGAGTAGCGCCACCACTTACTCCAGCTGGGGGTGCAAAACCGAACCGGCAGCCCTAGTGCACCCGGGAGGGGAAAGCTCATTCCCCTCTGGTGTCGGTCGTGGGCTTGTTGGGCTAACCACCCACAAGCCCTGACTTCTGGTTCCTGTAAACCGAAGAGAGGGCCCCCACAATCGACCTCGTCCGGATAGGGGTCAAGGGCAAGGTGGTGGGGCCCAACCGGATGGAGCGCCCGTTGACGACGAACGCTATGCACAAGGACGCTTTGAGTGGACGGATGAGCTAAGGGACGACCTTCTGCAATGCTACGAAAGCAGTGAGCCCGCACGAAGGGGATACATGGGGCGGATGCATGCTCTGTGGTGTGACAGGCATCCAGAGCATGGCGCCTTCACGCCACAAAATCTGCGTGACTATGTATCCCATCTTCGTAGAAGGGGCTACGTGAGGGCTGCTCCTGGACCGGTGAATGAGGTGGCCGAAAGACCGCCGCATTCACCGGTTGAGGAAGTGGTTCTCCTTGTTCCACCAGTACCAGAGGGCCTCAGTACCAGACGGGGGCTACACCACATAAAAGCCCCCGGGCCACAAGACCTGGCCAGAGTGGATGAAGAACTTCGTGATGCGCTACCAGAACGGGCTGACATCTGGCACATTAACTGTGCCGTGTATGCCGCTGTTCAACGCTTTTCTCGGACGGAGAGGCGTAATACTGCCTCCCCACAGGAGAGGGCGGAGCGGCGCATACAAAAGATGGAAGCCAAGATCCGGTCGGCGAGGCAACACGCATCCCGTATCCAATGTGTGATGGACTACATGGCGGCCAATAGGCCATTTACGCCTAAAGTGCGTCGAATAGCCGCCAACTTAAGACGCGTCCATCACACACTCAATGAGGCAGTGCTGCGAACCACCAAACAGCACTGTCTCGACAGGATACGGATGCTAGTGGTTTGTAAAAAATCACTAGTGAGGTGGGCGAGGGGGCTAGCGGAAAATAAACTCTTCCGCCAAAAGCCCTCGCGCCTTTTCGAACCGCCTCCGCGTGTTGCAGAGAATCCGCCGACTGTAGATCAGGTGGAAAATTTCTGGAAAACGCTTTACGAGGAGAAGCTTCCACTCAACCAAGACTCTCCAGCCCTGGCACACTTTGAAGCCTTCTGTCAAAGGCTTCAACAACCAAACGAGGTGTGCCAACCGATAACTCCAGAAGAGGTTCGAAGAGCTCTTGAGGGCTCTAAGAACTTTGCTGCTCCAGGTCCCGATGGGATAAACAACTATTGGTGGAAAAAATTACCCAGTACCCACCACCATTTGGCCAGAATTTTCAATTCATGGCTAAATGGGGAGCAGCAAATTCCTTCTTGGGTTGTCGAGGGGCGGACAGTGCTGATCCCGAAGAACGGAGATTTGTCTGACCCAAAGAACTACCGGCCGATAACCTGTTTAAACGCATGCTACAAGGTGTTTACACGCATTTTGTACATGCGGGTGCTCCATGCAGTTGAACCGGTTTACGAGCGGATATATGAGCAACGAGGGTCAAAGAGAGGTGTCGCTGGCTGCAAGGAGAACCTGCTGATTGACAGGTGTGTCACGCAGGACTCCGTGCAGTATAAGCGTAACCTCTCCATGGCCTGGATCGATTACCGCAAGGCATTTGACATGACATCACACGAGCTTATTGTACACTTGCTCCAATGTCTTGCGGTGCCCGGTCCCGTAGTGAGATGTATCGAAGAACTGATGCCGCTCTGGAGGACTCGCTTTACCATAACATCGGGTAACGATAGAGTCCAGACGGAGCCGGTATATTTCAGAAGGGGAGTATTTCAGGGAGACTCCCTCAGCCCCCTTCTGTTTTGCATCTCACTACTGCCATTATCCGTTTCGCTCCGGAAAACCCGTGGCTACAACTGCGGTACCCCCGGCGACAGGAGGCATAAGGTCACCCATCTGTTTTATATGGATGACCTTAAACTTTATGCCTCCGGAGAGAGGGACCTACACCAGTCCCTCAGGGTGGTACAGGAGTACACGCAGGCTGTCGGTATGGAGTTCGGGTTAGACAAATGTGCACTGGTCCATCTCAAGAGAGGACGATGCGGGGACTACGGAGAGGACGCGCAGCTCGTGGACGGAAGCATCTTACATCATCTAGATGCCGGAGAGTCATACACTTACTTGGGTGTCGAGCAACGCTCCACCCAAGAAGTGAGTGTAGTGAAAAACGCTCTCCGCGGCAAGTATCAGCACCGACTCCGACAGATCTGGTCTTCAGAACTGTCGGGGAAGAACAAGGTGTCTGCTACCAATATGCTTGCCGTTCCGATCCTTCTCTACTCCTTTGGGGTAGTGAAGTGGAGTCGAGAAGAGTTGCGTCAACTCGACGTAGGAACCCGCAAGAAGATGCATCTCAATAGGAGTTTGCATCCTAAATCGTCCGTTCCACGGTTATACCTCCCACGACATCGGGGAGGCCGTGGACTCTTGAGTTTGGAGAGTCTCCATAATAGGATGGTTCTGGATGGAGCCTGTAAGGTTATCAGGAGTTCGGATCCCCTCCTCTGCATGGTCCGGGACCATGAAAGTGCAGGAATAGGAGCATTTTTGTTTAAGGCAGCACAGAGAGCAGCCGATGAACTTGGTCTCTCCTTCGACGTCGAGCGGGTAAATCCCAACTCTGTCACCGAGTTGGAACCTGCTCGACGGAAAGCCCAAATTAAAGCTGCGGAACACAACATCTTTCTGCAGCTTCACACGGATAAGCCAATGCACGGAGTTTTCTATAAAAATATAGAGAACCTTGGCTTATCCGAAAGGCTGACCTTTGCCTTCTTAAGGTCAGCCGGGCTGAAGTCTGAGACCGAGGGATTCATAATGGCTTGCCAGGATGGTGTATTTAACACCCTCGTCTATCGTAGTCGTGTCATGGGTATAGAGGTCCCTGATGTCAGCTGCAGGGCCTGCCGCAGGGCGCCAGAGACTCTTATGCACTTGCTGTCGGCTTGCCCGACATATGCAGTCTCGGCCTATATCCAAAGGCACGACGGAGCATTACGAGTGCTTTATTACCATTTAAGGCACTCGTATGGGATAGACGAAACACCAGTGCTGCCTTACGCTCCGGGGGATATTGAGTCCGTTGTGGGAAATGAGAAGTGTCTAATTTATTGGAACTACTCTTTTCCCACCGTCAGGCAAATACAAGCCAACAAGCCTGACGTAGTACTCCTCGACCATCAACTCAAGACAATGTTTGTCGTGGAGTTCTCGGCTCCCGCGGAGAACAACATTGTCTTGAAGGAGGAGGAAAAACGGACAAAATATCGAGATCTGCTCTTCGAACTCCGCAGACTGTATCCAGACCATACTGTTAAGATAGTGGTACTGATTATAGGAGCCCTCGGTGGAACGAGACACACACTGCTTTCGGAACTTAAGATCATACCGGCATGCCGAAACTCGGCAGAGGTCTTAGCCGGCAGAATGCAGAAGGCCGTTATTCTCGGTTCATTACGTCTGCTCAGGGCACACGATTCACGGACCCAGTAGTCACTCACCCCACGGGCGTGGGGAGTGGCTACCGGTACTACCAGCTCCCCTCTGTGAGGGTCGGAGCCACAGAGAAGGGTGACTGGTTTTTAGCTAGCTAAAAAAAAAAAAAAAAAAATAATAATAATAATAATAATAATAATAATAATAACAATAATAATAATAATAATAATAATAATAATAATAATAATAATAATAATAATAATAATAATAATAATAATAATAATAATAATAATTAAGACGCGTCCATCACACACTTAATGGGGCAGTGCTGCAAACCACCAAACAGCACTGCCTCGACAGGATACGGATGCTAGTGTCTTGTAAGAAGTCACTAGTGAGGCGGGCGAGGGGGCTAGCGGAAAATCAACTTTTCCGCAAAAAGCCCTCGCGCCTTTTCGAACCGCCTCAGCGTGTTGCTGAAAATCCGCCGACTGCAGATCAGGTGGAAAACTTCTGGAAAACGTTGTACGAACAGAAGCTTCCACTCAACAGAGACTCTCCAGCACTGGCACACTTTGAAACCTTTAGCCAAAGGTTTCGCCAACCACACGAGGTGTGCCAACCAATAACCCCAGAAGAGGTTCGAAGAGCTCTTGAGGGCTCTAAGAACTTTGCTGCTCCAGGTCCCGACGGGATAAATAACTTTTGGTGGAAAGGTTATCGAGTACCCACCACCATTTGGCCAGAATTTTTAATGCCTGGCTAAATGGGGAGCAGCAAATTCCTTCTTGGGTTGTTGAGGGGCGGACAGTGCTGATCCCCAAGTGCCCGGTCCGGTAGTGAGATGTATTGAAGAACTGATGCCGCTCTGGAGGACTCGCTTTACCATAACATCGGGTAACGATAGAGTCCAGACGGAGCCGGTATCATTCAGAAGGGGAGTATTTCAGGGAGACTCCCTCAGCCCCCTTCTGTTTTGCATCTCACTACTGCCATTATCCGTTTCGCTCCGGAAAACCCGTGGCTACAACTGCGGTACCCCCGGCGACAGGAGGCATAAGGCCACCCATCTGTTTTATATGGATGACCTTAAACTTTATGCCTCTGGGGAGAGGGACCTACACCAGTCCCTCAGGGTGGTACAGGAGTACACGCAGGCTGTCGGTATGGAGTTCGGGTTGGACAAATGTGCACTGGTCCATCTCAAGAGAGGACGATACGGGGACTACGGAGAGGACGCGCAGCTCGTAGACGGAAGCATCTTACATCATCTAGATGCCGGAGAGTCGTACACTTACTTGGGTGTCGAGCAACGCTCCACCCAAGAAGTGAGTGTAGTGAAAAACGCTCTCCGCGGCAAGTATCAGCACCGACTCCGACAGATCTGGTCTTCAGAACTGTCGGGGAAGAACAAGGTGTCTGCTACCAATATGCTTGCCGTTCCGATCCTTCTCTACTCCTTTGGGGTAGTGAAATGGAGTCGAGAAGAGTTGCGTCAACTCAACGTAGGAACCCGCAAGAAGATGCATCTCAATAGGAGCTTGCATCCTAAATCGTCCGTTCCACGGCTATACCTCCCGCGACATCGGGGAGGCCGTGGACTCTTGAGTTTGGAGAGTCTCCATAATAGGATGGTTCTGGATGGAGCCTGTAAGGTCATCAGGAGTTCGGATCCCCTCCTCTGCATGGTCCGGGACCATGAAAATGCAGGGGTAGGGGCCTTTTTGTTTAAGGCAGCACAGAGAGCAGCCGATGAACTTGGTCTCTCCCTCGACGTCGAGCGGGTAAATCCCGACTCTGTCACCGAGTTGGAACCTGCTCGACGAAAAGCCCAAATAAAAGCTGCAGAACACAACATCTTTCTGCAGCTTCACACGGATAAGCCAATGCATGGAGTTTTCTATAAAAATATAGAAAACCTTGGCTTATCCGAAAGGCTGACCTTTGCCTTCTTAAGGTCAGCCGGGCTGAAGTCTGAGACCGAGGGATTCATAATGGCTTGCCAGGACGGTGTATTTAATACCCTCGTCTATCGAAGTCGTGTCATGGGTATAGAGGTCCCTGATGTCAGCTGCAGGGCCTGCCGCAGGGCGCCAGAGACTCTGATGCACTTGTTGTCGGCTTGTCCGACATATGCAGTCTCGGCCTATATCCAGAGGCACGACGGAGCATTACGAGTGCTTTATTACCACCTAAGGCACTCGTATGGGATAGACGAAACACCAGTGCTGCCTTACGCTCCGGGGGATATTGAGTCCGTTGTGGGAAATGAGAAGTGTCTAATTTATTGGAACTACTCGTTTCCCACCGTCAGGCAAATACAAGCCAACAAGCCTGACATAGTCCTCCTCGACCACCAACTCAAGACAATGTTTGTCGTGGAGTTCTCGGCACCCGCGGAGAACAACATTGTCTTGAAGGAGGAGGAGAAACGGACAAAATATCGAGATTTGCTCTTCGAACTCCGCAGACTCTATCCCGACCATACTGTTAAGCTAGTGGTACTGATTATAGGAGCCCTCGGTGGAACGAGACACACACTGCTTTCGGAACTTAAGATCATACCGGCATGCCGAAATTCGGCAGAGGTCTTAGCCGGCAGAATGCAGAAGGCCGTCATCCTCGGTTCATTACGTCTGCTCAGGGCACACGACTCTCGGACCCAGTAGTCACTTACCCCACGGGTGTGGGGAGTGGCTACCGGTACTACCAGCTAATCTCTGTGAGGATCGGAGCCGCAGAGAAGGGTGACTGGTTTTTAACAAAAAAATAAATAAATAAATAATAATAATAATAATAATAATAATAATAATAATAATAATAATAATAATAATAATAATAATAATAATAATAATAATAATAATAATAATAAGAGAGGGACCTACACCAGTCCCTCAGGGTGGTACAGGAGTACACGCAGGCTGTCGGCATGGAGTTCGGATTAGACAAATGTGCACTGGTCCATCTCAAGAGAGGACGATGCGGGAACTACGGAGAGGACGCGCAGCTCGTGGACGGAAGCATCTTACATCATCTAGATGCCGGAGAGTCGTACACTTACTTGGGTGTCGAGCAATGCTCCACCCAAGAAGTGAGTGTAGTGAAAAACGCTCTCCGCGGCAAGTATCAGCACCGACTCCGACAGATCTGGTCTTCAGAGCTGTCGGGGAAGAACAAGGTGTCTGCTACCAACATGCGCTTGCCGTTCCGATCCTTCTCTACTCCTTTGAAGTAGTGAAATGGACTCAAGAAGAGTTGCGTCAACTCGACGTAGGGACCCGCAAGAAGATGCATCTCAATAGGAGTTTGCATCCTAAATCGTCTGTTCCACGGCTATACCTCCCACGACATCGGGGAGGCCGTAGACTCTTGAGTTTGGAGAGTCTCCATAATAGGATGGTTCTGGATGGAGCCTGTAAGGTCATCAGGAGTTCGGATTCCCTCCTCTGCATGGTCCGAGACCATGAAAATGCAGGGGTAGGAGCCTTTCTGTTTAAGGCAGCACATAGAGCAGCCGATGTACTTGTCTCTCCTTCGACGTCGAGCGGGTAAATCGCGACTCTGTCACCGAGTTGGAACCTGCTCGGCGAAAAGCCCAAATTAAAGCTGCAGAACACAACAACTTTCTGCAGCTTCACACGGATAAGCCAATGCATGGAGTTTTCTATAAAAATATAGAAAACCTTGGCTTATCCGAAAGGCTGACCTTTGCCTTCAGCCGGGCTGAAGTCTGAGACCGAGGGATTCGTAATGGCTTGCCAGGATGGTGTATTTAACACCCTCGTCTATCGTAGTCGTGTCATGGGTATAGAGGTCCCTGATGTCAGCTGCAGGGCCTGCCGCAGGGCGCCAGAGACTCTTATGCACTTGCTGTCGGCTTGCCCGACATATGCAGTCTCGGCCTATATCCAAAGGCACGACGGAGCATTACGAGTGCTTTACTACCATTTAAGGCACTTGTATGGGATAGACGAAACACCAGTGCTGCCTTACGCTGCGGGGGATATTGAGTCCGTTGTGGGAAATGAGAAGTGTCTAATTTATTGGAACTACTCTTTTCCCACCGTCAGGCAAATACAAGCCAACAAGCCTGACGTAGTACTCCTCGACCATCAACTCAAGACAATGTTCGTCGTGGAGTTCTCGGCTCCCGCGGAGAACAACATTGTCTTGAAGGAGGAGGAAAAACGGACAAAATATCGAGATCTGCTCTTCGAACTCCGCAGACTGTATCCAGACCATACTGTTAAGATAGTGGTACTGATTATAGGAGCCCTCGGTGGAACGAGACACACACTGCTTTCGGAACTTAAGATCATACCGGCATGCCGAAACTCGGCAGAGGTCTTAGCCGGCAGAATGCAGAAGGCCGTCATTCTCGGTTCATTACGTCTGCTCAGGGCACACGATTCCCGGACCCAGTAGTCACTCACCCCACGGGCGTGGGGAGTGGCTACCGGTACTACCAGCTCCCCTCTGTGAGGGTCGGAGCCACAGAGAAGGGTGACTGGTTTTTAGCTAGCTAAAAAAAAAAAAAAAAAAAAAAATAATAATAATAATAATATTGTTAATAATTCCGTCACCAGTGGTAAATTTCCCAGCAAATTGAAATAGCAAGAGCTACCCATATATTCAAAAAGGGTGATCCAGAATCGATAAAAAATTACAGAGCAATAGTAACACTAGCTTCTTTCTAGAAATTATCGAACGAGTAGTTTACATTCGCCTAATGAAACACAAAATAATAACATATAGACCAGAGCCCGCCGACCACTAATTGTGTATAATAAGTTTACGCCCAAAATGCGTGAATTGTTGTTAATTTGGGGTAGTAGAGCACAGAAATGTCCATGCCAGTCCTTTTTTTTTTCGGTACAGGGATGTGGAACAGACCTCTAAATGTGTAAGAAATAAGAAATGTGACTTGTAAAGGTATAATTGGTTTAGGAATGTGGTTTAGGAGTCAAACTTTGTAAAAAAAAACACCCACAAAAAAGTCATAGGTTTACCCATGGGGATTACAGGGATTTCTTAATTTACCCCCAAAAATCCAGAATCCCGACTCCCATTCGTTTTGGATGGTACAAAGAGGCGTTACGCTCGCCCAATTTCGAAAAAAAGCCGAGTTAAAAAAATGATAAGTTTATGAATGGCAATCAGGAACTTGGTAAGTATGAGTCTACTGAGTGTGAAAATATATTCACCATCACTGAAAAGTGGTATGACTGCCTTGCCATTCACGATTATTGATGGTGTACAGGAGCTTCCCATCACATGTATTGGTTACCTGTGTAATTCAATAAATACTATACCAGTACCGTAGGATATTCATCGAATTACACGGTAACCAGAATATGCGGTAGGAAACGCCGATACGCCATCAATTACCGTGAAAGGAAAGACCTTCGCACTACTCTTCAAAGATGGCGAACATATTTTCGCACTCTGTAGGTTCATACTTACCCAGTTTCTGATTGGCAGCCGTAAATTTTTGATATTTATCGAATTACACTAGTATATCCGATAAGAAGCTTCGATACCCCATTAAATATCGTGAAAGACCTCCGCACCACTTTTCAAAGATGGCGAACGTATTTTCGCACTCAGGAGGTTCATACTTACCAAGTTTCTGATTCCCAATCGTAATTTATGACATTCATCGAATTACCCAGTGTATGTGGTAGGAAGCTCCGATACGCCATCAATTATCGTGAAAGGCAAGACCTTCCCACCATTTTTCAAAGATGGCGAATGTATGTTCGTACTCCGTAGGTTCATACTTACCAATTTTCTGATTGCCAGTAGTAAATTTATGATATTCATCGAATTACATGCGTAACCAGTATATGCGGTAGGAAGCCCCGATACACCACCAATTATCGTGAAAAGCAAGACGTTCGCACCACTCTTCAGAGGTGGCGAACGTATTTTCGCACTCTGTGGGTTCATACTTAGCAAGTTTCTGACTGTCAGTCGTATTAATTATCGTGAAAGGCAAGACCTTCGCACCACTTTTCAAAGATGGCGAACGTATTTTCGTATTCAATAAGTTCATACTTACCAAGTTTCTGATTGCCAGCCGTAAATTTATTATATTTATCGAATTACACGGGTAACCAATACATGCGGTAGGAAGCTCCTGTACGCCATCAATTATCGTGAATGGCAAGGCTGTCATATCACTTTTCAGAGATGGTGAATATATTTTCACTCTCATACTTGCCAAGTTCCTGATTGCCATTCATAAACTGATCATTTTTTTTACTTGCCTTTTTTTTCAAAATTGGACGAGCGCCTCCTTGTATCATCCAAAAAGGAATGGGAGTCGGAATCAGGGCCGGATTTAGGATTGGCGCGCCCCTAGGCTAATCATGTATTTGCGCCCTCTTATTCATAATGGAAAAACATTAATGAGCGGGGAGGTGTAATCTGAAAAAAAAAAATTTTTTTGTCCAGATTCAAAATTGACGAGCGGGGGGCGGAGATATATGAATGTTTGTCCCAGTTTCAAAATTGATGAGCGGGGCGGGGGGGAGGAGGTAGAAATCTAAAAAAAATTTTTAAACAACATTGATGACCAGGGAGAAGGAAATGAAAAAAAGGAAAATTGATTAGCGGGGGAGGACAAAATATATTTTTTTTAATAAGCAGAGAGCGCAAAGAACTCGCGACGACCCTCATTTCACGCATTGTCGCCCTTAGGCTATAGCCTAGTTAGCCTTATGGGTAATGAGGCCCTGGTGGCCAGCAGCTACAATAAAGGCTGCGGCGTTACTATAGGAGCAGAAAGATATAATATCTCTTTCCGTTCCTATTTTCCTATAAGTAATCCTGTAAAATGTTGATATATTGGGAAGGAACATATAAGAGACGTATACATTTCCTTAATTGGCACAAAAACTTGAGCTGGTGCATGCCGGTCAAATTGCAGCGTTTTTTTATTTCGCGCTTTTGGACGAATAACGACATGGGCGCGAAAGGTATACAGATGTATATAGACGATCTAACCACCCAACCTTCTCGGTACACTTTGAAAAGTGCCATGACATGCAACTCGTAAAAGTGAGCTGGTCTGCTGGAATTTCAGCGTCTTCAAAGCGTATACCGACAAAGATTGGCTCCAGCAGACCAGCTCACTTTTACGAGTTAGCATGGCAATATTCAAAGTGTACCGAGAAGGTCGGTTGGTTGGTTGGATCGTTTGTAGACCCTTACATAAAATGCAGCGCAGGTCGGGTGTTTTTTTGTACTATCCACGGGTTTAGGTAAACATCTCTTTGCTGAACTATACAATACAAAGGTAATAAATTCGACAATATTATCAAAAGAAAATAATCAAATAACAAATAAATAATTTTTTATCAAAAAAAGTACCGACGTAGAATAAGGAAGGCTTCAGATTATACCCAGAAGAATTACGGTAATAAAAACTTCAGATGTGGATAATTACTTTAAACATATGAACAGGACTATTTTCTATTTCATATTATTTACGTCTCGCTCAGATCCTGATATCTCTGAATATTAAATATAAGCAGAGATGGATAAAAACCGGGTTTTTATTTTTTGGGGTTTTTACCCGGGAAAAAACCGATTTTCTCCCGGGAAAAATATTTTTTTTATCAAAATGAATTGGTCATTAAAAGACCACCATTTTGATACCAAATATGTCAGGTATATTTGATTATATTCATAACATAATGGCTTTAATGACATTTTTCTTTGATTTAGTTCTAACCTAACTTTTAGTCTAGTTAAAATTGGCGGTAAATTCAAAAATTCAAAAATGGGAAAAACCGCTTTTTTTCATTTTAACCCTCCCAGGAAAAAACCCATTATGAGAAAATTCCCGATGAGGGAAAAACCCATTGCCATCTCTGAATAGTTAGGTATTTTGGTATTTATAATTTCTTAATAGGGATATAATTATAAAATGTAACCAAAATAGTTCCATAGAATGGGCATACATAGGCTTATACAAATTTATTAATTTCGGCCCAGATAAGACGGCGGGGCAGGTACAAAAGCTTTTTATGCTTGTCTTTCTTAAACAAACAATTTTTTACGCTCATTATCCCAACTCAATTATGTGGTAATTTTTTGCGCCAGCCCTTATGCATTATACGACGCTACATTACATTTTATTTTCCAGAGGTCAATGGTAAACAGTAAATGTCATCCGTCGGCCGTTCGTCGGGGGATAAAATTAGTTAGTTTTGAATTGCCGAAGTGCCCCCTCGTGCTTCGGCGCCCCTAGGCTATAGCCTATTTAGCCTTATGGATAATCCGGCCCTGGTCGGAATTCATGATTTTTGGGGGTAAATTAAGAAATCCTCCAAACCCCATATGTAAACATATGGCTTTTTAGTGGGTGTTCAATTTTTTACAAGTAGTGGATCAGTGTCACAGAATTCAGAGCTGGATAGCCGCGTTGGTCAAATCATTCTTTATTATTTATCGATTCCCGCAAACCCCTTTCCTAAACTTACACGTTTAGAGGTCTGCCCCACATCCCTGTACCAAAAAAAAAGAGACTGGCATGGACATTTCTGTGCTCTACTATCCCGAATTAACAACAGTTCACGCTTTTTGAACATAAACTGATTACACACAATTCGTGGTCGGCGGGCTCCTAGTCTAAAACTATCAGCATGGCTTCAAAAGAAAAATTTATCTTGAGTTGAGTTAGATCCTCTGACATACATTTAAAAGAAAATTCACCTTTTATAGATACATATTTTATGATTATAGGTATTACTACGTTTCATTTTGCCAAGCAGTAAAATTTATCAAGAAGAACCTAGCAAGCCTCTCTCTATTAACCACTTCTGAGACATTCCATTTTAAATCGGGTATTTTTAAACGGTCAACTTGTTTCAACAAATAAACGTAAACTGATTACCGAAGATCGTATTGAAACCCGAGTTTTGCCTGCCTGCAGTAAGCTAGGTGGTCAATAAGAGCTTTTTGAACTACCAACCCACACTCGCTAGGGCTGACCGGGGGTGGTTGTCGGAGGGCGAGCGGGGTTTTCGCTGGAAATGGGAATGCGGCATGACGATGGTGACTGGCATGCGGTGGTGCGATGTGACGGGCTAAGAAAGGATGGATGGCGTCACCCTGCCATGTGTTTGGCGGCCGGAGCGTCAAGAGCGCGGCTGGACGTCTGTACTTACTGGAATTATTGAATGTGACCGCACCAGGGACAGCGAACCGAATTGTGGTGCCTGATGCCCTAAAAGATGTAGAGTTTCGAAAAACGCGGAAAGATTAAAAGATACGGAGGTGCATTCGAAGCTCAGGGGTGGGTCACTGTAAAGTATAACTTGTGTCCCAACTGACATTAAATATCGATTACTCTTAATTGATGTTTTTTAATGGCCAATCACAAAAATAAAAACATTTTTATAGAACTTTTTATCTAATTGTTGCACATTCTATAGGATACTCTTCGCAGTTTTTGCAAATCATGTTGGTTTTACATTTTTAATTTTATGATACCAAGTTAGTGAAACTCTCGTCAGTGTAAAATAAAGTAAAGAAAAATATAGAGAACTCCAATCCAAAATATATGAGTCTCGAACTTTCAACTTTTGGATTTCGAGTGTTTTCGACCTTTTAGACAGGTCAAAAAGACTCGAAATCCAAAAAGTGTAACCTACGGAAGCGCTGTTTTTCTAAAACAAAATGTTTGTCAGAAAAACTGTAAATTTACATATATATTGTAAATTTACAGAAATCTGTAAATTTAGAGAAGAACTGTGAATTATCAGAAACATTCCATACAACATAAAACTCCCCAGGCAGCCTACGTGTAACGAAAAATATATTCAAATTATGTAAAGGCCAGTCATTAAATATTCTTGGTGACTCTATTTATCTTTCAAAGGTTGCCACTAACAGCAGCATCTGCGGCGTCGTGACGCCTGAAAGAAATTTTTCGATGACAGGAACTTTATAAGTATAATATTATTAACGTATGTTTAATTCTAAGTACTTTAATCCTCAGTCGAATATTTGGTAACTAGCAAGTAAATTAAAATTCGCTAAAAGGTGATCACTAGATACAATAGGTAGCTTTAACTTTAAGTGATTCACAATTTTTCAAATGGCTATACAAAGATGGCACTGAAGTTCAAAATTATTTTTCGATAGCTGCAATAGATAGTAACTTTTTTTCTTCATTTTGATGTATGCTACTACCTACCTTTAAACTAATAGATATCTTCTTTGATTGTATAAATCAAAACGTGAAAAGACGTCAATGACTTGTCACGTGCAACCCTAGCCGATTTTAAAAACAAACATTTATTTTTAGGGGTTTGTAGAAAAACGGAAAAAATGTATTTATATTAGAAGCAGGTATTAACATTTTATTGAGATAAAATGATAGATATGCCGTTGTCGTTTCTATAATTAAGGGATTATTTCAGACTAATTTACGTCATTATTACCCTTGCGAGTTATTCTCAGCTTAGCATATTTGATTAATTCACGCATTTCTCTTTGTCTCTTACGTTGATACGCGGCAACGAATGGTATAAAAATAACATATTTATAACTAACTGTATTGTTATTTTATTTGCGTTGTCAAGAAAAATTATTTTTTTTCCGATAACTGTAAACGCTATTTTTATACATATTTGACGTAGTCAAATAATTAAATTACAGCTTAACAGTTTTTTAATGAAAGCCCGGGAAAAATACGGATATGGTTATTTAAAGCTGTGGCATTTTGGAATAGAGAGATCTGATTGAGAAATATTTATTTAAATTAAATCATATCAAATCGTTTATTGACTACATTATAAAAAAATATTTGTAGCAAGTCAAAAAATACTAATACAGAATTCACACAAGTGAAAGAATATATTATTTTTGATTACAGCTTCTTTTCTCAAAACATATTGTCAAAATACTGTTTGCCTAAGTAGAACGGTACCTGACAAGACATATGAAGGAGTAAGTCAGTTAGAAGGCATTCAAATGATACCATATTAGAAACGTTAAGTAACAGTGGAGCAGGAGCTACGGGGAATCAACTGGGAACAAACATTATCCTGAACTTATTAGGCTAGTCGTCCTGCATTCTTTCATTATAATTTTAAGTCGCGGTCGCATTAGCAATTGAATTCAAATATTGTCGCACAGATTAAAGATCTCAGTTTGTGCAACTCCAGAGTGTGTATTTTGTTATTAACAATTGATGTCGAAAAACGCGACAAGTGCCTCGTGGGCTAGTACAGTGACATCATTCATCTACCTGTCAAAACAAGAAGAAATCAGTGCAAATACCAGAAAATGAAAACAGAACAGTTTTGTTGTAACCATTTTATTTATGTTGATAACACGCAAATTTTGGGGTAATTTGCATGCTGGTCACTTTTAATAATTTTTACTTTTTTTTATTTTAGTGGTTGCTATAGAAAGATAGTCTAACAAATTTCTTAGACAAATAAACTTTGACTTGTTTATATTGACCGCTCATATCAAGTCCCCAAAAAAAAGAAAGACTCGGTAAGACAAATTACAGTCCGGTAGTAAATTCTCAAAATAGAGCAATACGTTATTTTCCCTTCAAGCAAATATTAAATCTAAACTAAACCGGAACTAACTAGTAATGTGCTATTGGTATATAGCGCCAAAACTGATTTTTTTTCCAACACGTCAGCGGAAATACACGCCATACAAAATTTTTTCAGGAAATTAATACTTCCATTGAAAACACAAGAACACTGGATCTATAAAGGAACGAAGGCACACCAACGACTGGTACAAAAAATTGATGGTTGAAGGAAGGAGCACTAAGCCGTCAGCTAGAAGGAGAAAACATAACAACCCAATCATACACTAACGCCATGAAGAATTTACGAAAACAAGTAGCGGACTGTATACAAAACAACGACAAACACATTAAAGACCTAGGGACATATCTAACGAATCAACTGAAAAGGAGAGAAACTGTAGATGAGAGAACTAAAATGTCATCAAGAGTTACAGGGGCAATTATATCATTTTCCGAGAAAAATCAACCACTGCAGAGCCTGATCAAGAGAATATACATAGCCATTATACTGCCAACGATGACATATGGAGTGAAAAAGGGTCAATGGCAAAAGCCAACAAATAAAACCTGAGAAGAGCTGAAGGGACATTATCCAACTACTCCCATAAACAGTGAGACTAAAGCGACGACATAAAACATCAACATTACTAGGAGGGAAAACGAGTACAAAAAGATTAAAAATGTACGCAATGAAATACTGGGGACATGCCCAAATAAGCGACCCAACACATCTACTGAAGAAAGCGCTAATACTGAACAGCAATAAACCAAAACTAGGGAGATCACGCTACATGTGGAAGCAACAATCGAGAGAATCATGAACAAACTAGGAAAGGATCAGGCATACCTGTAAAGAAAAGCGAGAAAAAAAAATGAATACCACAAAAAAATCGCAACGATATATGCTCTGTCAGAATCAGAAGACTCAGAAGGAGAAGAGGATTTGTAGACGAAGAAACCCAAAAAGAGGAGCATAAACACTTCATATCACGACACAATGCGGCAACGCATTTCACAAACACCTACACTGCCCATCCCATACTCCTGAACCGTGCATCATGTGGCTCTCGCTGCTGACAACAAGTATGACCCAAATCCAACTTAGCGTGGACGTAGGCGGCCCAGCGGCATATCTTGGGAGTGGCACTCAGGTAAATCAATCGATCAATCCATCAACAATTGAAGTTGAAAAACGCGATTTTATGCGAAAGGATTTAATTTTTTCAGATTTTTTTGAGGAATTTTTTTTTAATGTTGGACCTGACTCGATTTTCCACCTCAACCCTATCAACTACTATATTTTGTTATAAACAAATTCAATTTTTTTTCCAAATTTATCAAATCATTACATGCTAAATTTCATCTCGTGTAGTCAAAAGTTTTCATCTAAAATTGTTTAAAGATTTGAACGCCCATAAATTATCGATGAATTAAGGGATTTTGTCTAGTAATGACTCAAATTGTAGCTTACCAACGCTGAAACATATATAAATACCCAATATGCAAAAATCCATTTTTCAAAGAAAGAAAAATCGGCCGTTGTCCACCGAGGATTATAGCAATAAACAACATATGCCCGAAAAAAAAAAACGAGTAATGCTGAAAAAAATATTTCATTTCTCACTGTCAAATTGACAGTTGTCATATTTTTTTTACGAAACATGATTCAGTGTATTCGGCAAGTCTTCCTGAAACTCTTCACTCACCGGCGGCTCACTTGGGATTCGATGAGCGCGTGGACAAAGGAACGCTTGAATTAATTTTTTCATAACTCGCAATTTACATCATTGAAACTTTTTTTATTCTGTCAATTTTTTTGAATTTTCACATGCTCGACGGTGAACCCATTCAGGTTTTTTCATTAAGTTACGTTCAGGCACAGCGAACCGTGCTCTCAAAAATTAGATAAAATCAAAATTTCTCTGTTAAAGAATTCCAAAAATCAATACTTTCCCTGTCCTGATTCACTCTACCCATTTTACTACTCCTGTGCCACTAATTAGTTGATACAGGTCTGGGAGTAGGTGAATATTGATGGTTTCCGGGTCTGTCTGCGTTTGCTCGTAGATCTATCTTCTATCTTGTATTGCCAATGCCTCGCATTTGAATATAACATAATCTACCTGGTTTCCGTCTGCTGTAATAAGTGGTTTCCCATATCAATTTTCTGGTGTTTATGTTTGTTCATGACCGAGTCTTTGATAACCTCTATGGCTGAGCTCTTGGTGATGCCCCAACACGAGTTCTGGGCCATAGAATGTGTTGGCTTCTTCTTGTCTAGCAAGTTAATCAGCTTTTTCATTGCCGTTTATTCTGGAACATCCTGACAGCCAGAGTAATTTAACTCCATTCCGCTCACCGATAATTTTGAGCTCTTCGTGGAAGGCACATGCCAGTTTGGATGACACTTTGTTAGAGGCTCATGTCTTAAGTGCCACTTGGCTGTCTGATACAAATGAGATCTTCTGGTTAATATATCATTGATTAGCATTCTCGCATACACATTCAAGTATAGCCAGAATTTATGTCTGGAATACAGTGGAGTGGCGTCTAAGGTAGAGTCGTATACTTCCCCCTTGCTTTTCCTCATATGTTCTTGCTGTAGCTCGTGTTTCTACCCTAGACCTACCAGTATACCAGGTTAGGCCTTTCCGTAATGTAACAGAAGCTTCTGTTAACCAATCCTTTCTACCTCCAGTGGTGATTTTTGGTGTCACATAGTCCGACCTCGTGTTCAGTACCGAGAACCTTCTACTATGTTAATTATCTTCATATGTCCCGATCCTGCTTCTTGGAAAATCGGTTTGTTTCAGTTTTATAACCTGTATGCCTCCATTCTGTTCTCCCTTTATATCAATATAATAAGTGGGAGGAGGCTTAGTAAAATCTCTATGGCTGCCATAGGGGCGCTTTTCATAGCACCTGTGATTACCAAGCAAGCTAGTCTCTGTACCTGGTTTAGCTTGTGGTTATTGAGTTGTCTTAGTCTACCAAACTAAGGCACCGTATGTGATGGTGGGTCTTATTACGCTAGTATAGAGCCAGCGCAATATATCAGGTTTACGCCCCCATATTTTGCTATATGATCGTCTACATGTTTACAGCTGTGAGCCTTGAAAAACTAGTCTCTTAAAATTTCTCCATCTAGTAAACGAAACGATGTTGGTTTTTACCTTCAACTCTTTCTCATGTGTCAATTTGTGAATTTAGTGCTGTACAATATGTGCATTTAATATTCTATGCACGATCGACATTTTACGAGATAATTCGCAAAAAATACTACTCTTGCAAACTTTAACGCGCTGTAAATGAGCTAACATTTATAAAGAATTTAGTGCTGAACAAAAAAGGACTTCGTCTAGAGACCTTACGCTCATTAGAAACGATCCCTTTAAATCGGAAAAAAAAAACAGGTAATAAGCTGGCCCAAATAGGTCAAAATTACTCTCGTTGTTAAGTGAAAAATTCTACATAGGGTGGTGGTGTCAGCATAACAACAATTAAGTGATAAATGCTAATATTTAATTCATAAGGGTGATTAAATCTTTCAGTGTAGTGTAAAAAAGTGAAAACAGTTGACAAATATCGAGTATCCGACCCGAACGATCCATAAAGGAAGCAATAAATCAATCAAGCTGAGCCCACTTATACCCTTAAACTATTTACGTCTTAGGTACTTGTAGACAACTTAAAGAATTTCATAAACAGACCTGACACAGGTCAGGCAATAAATTAGAAATAAGTCAATAAACAATTCTCTTCCAGCAAATACATATATGACTAAACCAGGGGCGTACCATTAGAGTAATAGTACACCGCGCCAAATTAAATCAATTGAAAAATAATAAAAATTTGGATAAAATTGTTGCCCATTAGCTTGGTTCAGTGCCATTAAAATTTAAAAAAATCTCATGCATGCTATAAAAACATACTGACTGTTTACACTTCACATCTGGTACGGCTCTGGAAAGACTAAGGAATTTTATAAAAAAGTTTAGGTCCGTAAGATTACGCAAAAAGTAAGCAAGAAATAATAACTTTAAAGAAAACAAAATAATGTATCCACTACAGAACGTAAGAAGACACATCAGCTACTGGTACAAAAAATCGACGGCGACAGGAACTGTCTATATGGAGCACTAAGCCATCAGTTAGAAGGAGAAAACATAACAACTCCGGCACACACCAACGCTATGAAAAATCTACGGAAACAAGCAGCAGACTATATACAAAACAACATAGATTATTTCACCACGATCATGCTGGCATCCATCAACGAACTGGAACTCCGTTACAATCAACACAGCACCAACAAGGAAAAGATAGAGGCGTTCATCGGAGATATGAGAAAAGACGGTTTTTGAGGTGGGCAGGAGATGATAGCAGCAACAGGAAACTTGAAGAGGGGGACAATAATAATACACCAAGAGGAGGGCGAATTCATAACTTTTCACCCCAACAATCAAGAAGAAAACGACAACCTGCCAATTGAGATTGTGTACAGGAAGTAGGGAAACAACAGAAATCACTACGACAGCGTAATCACTACGCAGAAAAGAAACGAACTAGAACGATTAGAAGAAACAAACCCCCAAGCAGAGCAATAACGCCCTGCCCAGAATGGGAAGAAGCGACGAATATCAAGCACCAGCTGATTGGATAACTGTGGCGACATGGAACGTCAGAGAATGCATACCGAGAGCTAAAAGGGAAAAAATCGACGAGGCCTTGCAGGCAGAAAACATCGACGTCGCATGTATACAAGAAACACACATGATAGCCATAACCGGCAATCATACAAGATTACAAATGGCAACTAAGCGGGGGGGGGGGGGCAAGAAAAGACCAGCAGAGGAGTTGCATGGGTGACCAGGCGAGAGAGGCCCATTGAAATAAGGACGGAAAATATAAACGAAAACATAGCCACGGCAATCATACAAAATAGAAAGGCTGCTTGATAGTCCATGTATCCTCAGACAAGAGAGCAGGAAGGGTATTCAGGCAGCCAACTCAAGAAATCGAAGAAACGAAAAAATAAAAATGCCCATCATACTATTAGGAGACTTCAACGCATATATAGGAAAAGACGAGGAGGATAAAAGCATCATAGGAAAAACTTTACTCCACACATGGTCTAACGAAAACGGAAACGCGCTGAAAAATCTAGCACACATGTTTGACCTACCAATAAGAAACATATGGAGCAAAAGCCAAACCTGCATTGACTGCTGGAGTAATGGAAGCTCAATCTCAAATAGATCGTATCCTGGTAAGCAGAGAGATAAAAGAAAGAATCAAGAATGTTAAAGCAAAAAGGGCAGCAGAAATCGATACAGATCACAAAATCCTATACGGAAAATTGGAAATAAAAGAAGAAAGAAGTCAAGGAAACAACAAACCACCACACAGTACCTGGAATAGTTCTCTACTACAGCACGAAGACATTCAGAAGAAATATGGTGAAGAAATAGAAAACCAACCGACAGGAGAAGAATTAGACTGGACATCAATGGGCGCAAAAATAAAAATTGCAGTAAGAAAAACATCTAAAAGGGACAAAAAAGGAAAAAAATAACAAGTACGAACAGCTAAAAAAGATGAAAGCCACAGGCAAATAACAACCGACGGGGAACTTAAACAAAAAACTAAAAGAAGTACCTTGTCAAAAAAATCTCATCAATCCGTATTGAAAATTATCAAAAATTAATAAGTATCTATGAGAACTTATATGGTCAATAAGTTTCTATAAGAGTTAGGTAAAGTTGCTGTTGAAATTGTTATCAGTTTATATCAGAATTGACCAGCAAAACGAGTCAAGCCATATCCATTTGTAAATCCAAACATTTACTTATACCACATCAATGGGAATTTATGAGCACAGTATCTAATGTAATTCGTGCGGTTTTCCATGATTAAAAGACAAGTGTTTCTTTAAGAAACGAGCTGCATTAGGTTAGAACAGTTTTGATTTGCAATTGAAGATTACAAATTACAATGTTTGAATAGGGATTTATGAGATCAGTTTCTATGAGTATTAATGTTTTTTTTTTCAGTAATATATTAAATGTGTCTTCATTTGTTTGAATGGGTAAAACGAAAGGTCAGTTTTCAACTGCAATTACAAATACAAGTTTAATCGCTTCGAATGGGGTTATATGCGATCAATTTCTAAAAGTATTTATGCTGTTTTTCGAATATAATTGTGATGAGGTTTAATCAGTAACAAATTGTTCACTATTTGTTATGATATGGTCGGAAACTCCAAGTACACATTTAGTATTCCTGCAAGAGGATTGATGAGAGCAGTTTCTACGAGTATCTATTTGTTGTTCCTATAGTAAATTATATAAGTCTTTATCAGTACAGATTCGGATCTAATTTAAATATGAAAATTATATCAGAATAAAGCAACCAAATATTTTAAACAGCATCTATTTGTAAATCCAAACATTTACTTATACTATCTCAATGAGAATTTATGAGAACAGTATCTAATGTAAAACGTGCGGCTTTCCGTGGTTAAATGGCAAGAGTTTCTATAAGAAACGAGTTGCATTAGGTTAGAACAGTTTTGATTTGTAATTGAAGATTCAAAATTATAATGTTTGAATGGGGATTTATGAGATCAGTTTCTATGAGTATTAATGTGTTTTCTTCAGTAATGTATTAAATGTGTTTTCATTTGTTTGAATGGGTAAAAAGAAAGGTCAGTTTTCAACTGCAATTACAAATACAAGTTTAATCACTTTGAATGGGGTTATATGCGATCAATTTCTAAAAGTATTTATGCTGTTTTCCAGATATAATTGTGAAGAGGTTTAATCAGTAACAAATTGTTCACTACATGTTATGATATGGTCGGAAATTCCAAGTACACATTTGGTATTCCTTCAAGAGGATTGATGAGAGCAGTTTTTACGAGTATCTATTTGTTGTTCCTCTAGTAAATTATATAAGTCTTTATCAGTAAAGATTCGGATCTAATTTAAATATGAAAATTATATCAGAATAAAGCAACCAAATATTTTAAACAGTATCTATTTGTAAATCCAGATATTTACTTATACTATCTCAATGAGAATTTATGAGAACAGTATCTAATGTAAAACGTGCGGCTTTTCGTGGTTAAATGGCAAGTGTTTCGATAAGAAACGAGCTGCATTAGGTTAGAACAGTTTTGATTTGCAATTGAAGATTACAAATTATAATGTTTAAATAGGGATTTATGAGATCAGTTTCTATGAGTATTAATGTTTTTTTTTTCAGTAATATATTAAATGTGTTTTCATTTGTTTGAATGGGTAAAAAGGAAGGTCAGTTTTCAACTGCAATTACAAATACAAGTTTAATCATTTCGAATGGGGTTATATGCGATCAATTTCTAACAGTATTTATGCTGTTTTCCGAATATAATTGTGATGAGGTTTGATCCGTAACAAATTGTTCACTACATGTTACGATATGGTCGGAAATTCCAGGTACATATTTAGTATTCCTTCAAGAGGATTGATGAGAGCAGTTTCTACGAGTATTTATTTGTTGTTCCTACAGTAAATTATATAAGTCTTTATCAGTATGCATTCGGATCTAATTTAAATGCAAAAAGCATATCAGAATGAAACCTCAAATATTTTAAACAGTGTCCACCTGTAAATCCAAACATTTAAAGATAATATTATAATGAGAATCCATCAGAACAGTATCTACCCTACAAACACAAAAGGTTGGCCCTTTAGCGGACCATCACTGTGCCAGAAATGAAACTTCTGGCCCACTGATGGGCCGATCTTCGGTGTTTGTTGGGTAATGTAACGTGTGCGGTTTTCCGTGGCTAAATTTTAAAATTATTTGCAATAAATAAGCTTTAAGGGATTCGAACAGCTTTCATTTGCATTTCCAGATAAATAGTTTTAATTGTTAGGGATCTACGAGGTCAGTGTAATGTTTTTTTTTTCAATAAAATGTGTTTTTATTAAAAAAAAACATTACACAAAGACACTGATCTCATAGATCCCTATTTAACAATTAAAACTATTCATCTGGAATTGCAAATTAAAACTGTTCAAATCCGTTAAAGCTATTTATTAAAAATACTTTTAAAATTTAGCCACGGAAAGCCGCATGCGTTACATTAGATACTGTTCTGATTGGTTCTCATTAAAATATATCTTTAAATGTTTGGATTTACAAGTGGATACTGTTTAAAATATTTGGTTGCTTTATTCTGATATAATTTTCATATTTAAATTAGATCCGAATGCATACTGATAAAGACTTATATAATTTACTATTGGCACAACAAATACATACTCGTAGAAACTGCTATCATCAATCCTTTCGAAGTAATACTAAATATGTACCTGGAATTTCTGACCAAATCGTAACATGTAGTGAACAATTTGTTAGTGATCAAACCTCATCACAATTATATTCGGAAAACAGCATAAATACTGTTAGAAATTGATCGCGTATAACCCCATTCGAAGTGATTAAATTTGTATTTGTAATTTCAGTTGAAAACTGACCTTTCTTTTTACCCATTCAAACATATGAAAACACATTTAATATATTACTGAAAAAAAAAACATTAATACTCATAGAAACTGATCTCATAAATCCCTATTCAAACATTATAATTTGTAATCTTCAATTGCAAATCAAAACTGTTCTAACCTAATGCAGCTCGTTTCTTATAGAAACACTTGCCATTTAACCACGGAAAGCCGTACGTTTTACATTAGATACTGTTCTCATAAATTCTCATTGAGATAGTATAAGTAAATGTAAAGACTTATATAATTTACTAGAGGAACAACAAATAGATACTCGTAGAAACTGCTCTCATCAATCCTTTTGAAGGAATACTAAATGTGTACTTGGAATTTCCGACCATATCATAACAAGTAGTGAACAATTTGTTACTGATTAAACCTCATCACAATTATATTCGGAAAACAGCATAAATACTTTTAGAAATTAATCGCATATAACCCCATTCAAAGTGATTCAACTTGTATTTGTAATTGCAGTTGAAAACTGACCTTTCTTTTTACCCATTCAAACAAATGAAAACACATTTAATATATTACTGAAAAAAAACATTAATACTCATAGAAACTGATCTCATAAATCCCTATTCAAACATTATAATTAGTAATCTTCAATTGCAAGTCAAAACTGTCCTAACCTAATGCAGCTCGTTTCTTATAGAAACACTTGCTATTTAACCACGGAAAGCCGCACGTTTTACCTTAGATACTGTTCTCATAAATTCTCATTGATGTGGTATAAGTAAATGTTTGCTGCTCCATTCTGGTAGAAACTGATAGAAATTTCAGCAGCAGCTTTACTCCAGGCTCCAGTAGAGGGAGCTGTATACGTGTCGCTAATTCATATCTACTCTAATGTGACCTAAGGAACTGACGTGTGTTTGTTAAATTAAAAGTAAAGCAGTCTCTTTCACTGCCAACTCATTCATTGCTTCTAGGCTAGAACAAGAACACCCGAGGAAATAAGGACTTTGCAGTATTTTGTGTTTACCACAATATTAGTATTTCTATTTGAAATATGCAATTTAAACTGTACATTTGTCGGCATGCATATCCAAATTAATACTAATAAAAAAGCAAAATGGAAGTTTACAATAAAAATACATCTGTAAAATATACAATTGAAACTGTACATTTGTTGACATGTATATCCACATTAATACTAATAAAAAGACAATGTTGAAATTTACAATAAAAACATGTTGATAAATGGTGTGTTATATACGATAGATACTGGAGAAAGGACGGACTGGACTCTTATGATATTACTTATAGAAAAGTTTAGAATCTCGTTAAAGTTGTATCTGTAATTCCATATGTTTACAGATATAAGGGCAAGGGTGCATTTGCAGATACTAAACTGTAGATTTGTTGATGTATATTTCATATAAGTACTCATGAAAGGGCAACATGAGAATTCCAAATAGCTCATTCGGAATTACTGTTTCATAACCGATTTAAAACTTAATAAAACAGATAAAATCCTGTCTGTATAATAATAATATAACTTATAGGAACGATAAAACCGCATCACTTTTTTTTTATAAGTTTCTATGTGGAATTTTTGGCAGGGTACTGAAGGAAAAATAGAGGCGGAGAGAAACCACGACGAGGAAAAATGCAGATCATTCTTAAACATAGAAATACTCCCAACAGGACAACGACTAAACCAAACCTTCAGATATCTGAAAAAATATAGAAAAAAACAACAGTACCCACGAGAAGAGATACATACCAATGCAAAATGGGACTAAGAAGGTGGAGGAAGAAGAGAATGCAACTAAAGAACGAACAAAACTAATAAAAGAAACGGACCATTGGCCCTTGGACAAGCCACCATCAAAAGACCAACTGCTAGAAATAATAGCCAGAGCTAGAAGAAACACCGCACCTGGAGTAAACAAAATAAACAACGAGTTAATACACTACGGTACGGAAAGGCTAAAGGAGCAAATCCTAGAAATCATCACCAGAGTATGGACAGAAACCACACCTCTGCCTACGGAATGGACCACGACTATACAAATACCTCTCCCAAAAACCAACTCGCCACAGAATATAGATGACTACAGAAGAATAACACTTTGGAGCTTAACGCATCTCACAAATACCTACACCTCCCATCCCACATTCCTTTACCATGCGCCATGTGGTTTTCGCTGCTGACAAAAAGCATGATCTTAGTCCAACCCAGAGTGGACGTAGCAGGCCCAGCTGTATAACCAGTGGGAGTGGCAACAATGCCTACCGCACGCTGGTAATCAATCAATCAATCAATCAATTTAGTGCTGAACAAAAAAGTCCTTACCATGTTTGTTGAAGCATCAATGGTTCACGTTTGAATTTTTCGAAGAAATAGCGGCTAACTCCCCCATCTACTCGACAAAATACTCAAGTGGCATCCTTGTACACTTAAAAAAAGACAGACTTACGATACCCACTTTATGAAAATGAAATATTAACAAATTAAGTCGAGGCTCATCAGCGGATCGGGTGGAATCTAGATTGTGTGCTTGAAAAATAACTATTTATTTTGTAAAAATACCCATCAAGATTGACACAAACAAGATTTTCAATGAATGATTATTCCAACATTCAAGATGCATATTACCGCCATTTCTCAATAAAATTGCCCTTGACTTCACCTCGATTAAATTTAAACTTTACCTTACGGTCCCCACTTAAGACATATTCTCCAAGTTTCATATTTGTTGTTTTGGTAACAAAGTTAAACTTTAACCTAGTTTTTGTTGAATCGTGTTGCGAACATTCTCCGGTTTATTTATACAGGTTGGGAATTGCCCGGCGAGTATATTTCTTAGACCGACAATAAAATGTGCAAACTAGTGGTGCAACTTCGAGACAAAAACTACTTCTGCCGGGAATAAGTTTTTTACAATCCTAAAAATGTGCGCGCAGAGATCCCGGATCTTTTAGTTGATACGTTGGGGTTGAAGTAACGGTTTCTCGCGAACAATACTTGTTTTTTGCTTGGAAGAGCAGCTTAGGGAAAGTCATTTCTACACCGTGACAGAGTCAATGGGGCCGCGAACGTAAAAAGCAGCCCGTAGCCAGCCAGCCCGCACCGTCATCAGCGCCAGATATCTAAAGAGCATTCAGCAATTCAGCCATCTGCTCCACAATAACCAGTAATTGCGACCAGCCAAGAAGAGGGTTTATGTGATAACGCTATAACGTTAACCGATTCAGGACAAGCATGTACTATTATAATTAATGATCAGGCGCGCGATTCGAGATGTATCCTGCTGTTGGAAGTTAATCCCCTCAAACCCATTGTGGACGCTGATTTTCTCTGATATTGCCCAAAATGGAATATACATTATTTTAAATATAGGAGAGTTTATGAGTTAATTATGCCAGTAGACTTATTTACGTGTACCATATTTTATTTCTTTCTTTTTACTGACTTCATAAAATTTAAAATAGTGCAGTTGAATTGATTTTTTTCGGCAACAACATTCCACCTGAAATTTTATTAATGATTCTTATGTATTATGACCTCCTGATTACGAAAAAATCATATTTTCGCCCAAAAATTATTTGTGCGTCAAAAAATAGCCAAAGATATCAACATCGAATAGCTTTTCTATAAGAAGGAGTAGTTTCACCAAAGTTGGCAGAAGTAAAACTCATTTATGATCAAATATAATACACCAATCCCGGACACCGTATGTCAAATAGAACGTTCAAAGATGGCGGACGAAATAAAGTTTTTAATTCTTCGTTAATTACCAAGGTCACTTTTTTTCGATTGTACGTTATTTTATGTACTTTTAGGGGATATAGTTCATTTTTTTTAACTAAAAAAAAGCGTTTTTTTTTTTAAAAAGTGCATTTTTACCGTTTTCAAAGATTTATTTTATTTGACCCTCCTTTTTTTTTCACCCAATTTATATCGAAACAAAATGAAATATACTATATTAGTTTCATTACCGTCATATGCCATAATTTCACTACATTCGTCATCGGTAGCCGAGTCATCAAAGGTAGAAGAATCATTGGCACAATTATTTCCTTTACAATAGACACATGGAAGAGAACATTATATATTCAGTTTTCTACAGGTACACTGATTATTTTTACAGCCTTTCTTAGATTTACCAGAAATATCACTTAGTAAATTTTTAGGAAAAGCATTACTTTCACTCATAACATCAGGCATTAAGTCATTCTCAGTTTTAAGCCACCCGAATAGTAACGGATCTTTCGCAGAAACTAACCATTTTTGGAGTTGGAAATAGATTCTTAAACAGTGTTTTTCTATTACCTGTTCAGTACAATTCTATTTTCATCATAATGTTTGCCAATTATTTTATTAATCTCAGGTTTGTAAAAATAGATTTTTTTATGATGATTCCATGCTAAATATCCATAAAAAATAATACTACTCCAGTTTTGACTACTTGGTTCTGATTATTGATCATATATTCATATATAATTATTATTGTGAAAAAAATTAGGGTCAAAGAGAGTACAGTTTTGAAAATAAAAAAAATGACCTGGTTCCCTAAAAGTACATAAAATAACGTACAATCGAAAAGGAAAGTGACATACAATGCAACGGAAAATTAAAAATTGTATTTAGTCCGACATCTTTGACCGTGTTTTCTATTTTTTTCCAAGATGCCGGATTGACAAATCGGACAGGTCTATATTTTTTAAGAATTTTATTTCAAATATATCCTCCATGTAACACAAACGTGTACAAAGCCGAATGGCTTCCCCTGAGCTAAAATCCGGGGCTAAAACAAAACAATTTTTTCATACCAGGGGTTTTATTTAAATTCAAAATACAAGTAAATAATAGTTATAATTATGAAACTCCACAAAACAGTCCCGTTCTTTAACTAAGTACATCTAAATAATTTATAACATGAGTATAATTCCTTAGCTGAAAATACCTAATTCTGGTTAATGTATTGACAATAAGAGGGATTTTTAATGCTGTAGACCAATACATTCTAATGCTGTCGAAGCCTAGAGTGCTCATTAACAGCGTTATGCCTACAAAAGACCAAATTTCAGCTTCATTGCTCCTAGTAATTTGTTGAACGTTTGTTGAAAATGCACGTTTGTGTTTTCACCACTTTTTAAAAGAAATTTGCATCATCATACTGGCAGAAATAATCAACTGTAGAAAATCTTTCACGGTTTTGCGCATTTCTAGGCTGCGGAATAAACCCTGGAGAGCGTCACAGCTTTTGCTTATGTCGTGCCATTTTTCGTTAGGAGGCTTTTGGTTTTTTTTTAGTTTTTGATTTCTTCATACATTCGTCGGTGATTCGTCTCTTGTATCTGATGTATTAGGTATTACTGCTCATTATTTTTTTGTATTACAGCGCTTCCTTTTTGGGTTCGGGGTTGATTTTGAAGGAACTGATGTTGTAGAGCACTCATTTCCATGACTGCTGAAATCACTTCCCCGATCTTCCTGAGGCGGTAAATTTGTGAAAATTCCATCACCATCGCTAGATTCCGCGGCTGAAGAATCGCCTCCGGAGGCATAATCACTCAGATTAAAATCGTCTTCATCAACTGTAGCGAACGAAGTCAATGTTTCCTTGTAACTCGGCAATCTGATCATCAGATAATAGTGTTTTTTGATTTACTGTGGAAAAAAAATAATTAAAACGTGCTTTAAACTGTACAATCTATGTCCATATTTGTGGACAAAATAAATTTGCACCAAAACCCAACTAACACAAATACGTACAAATAAAATCAAATGTTGTTTTTGTAAAAATGGATGCAATTTTATGTCCATATTTGTGGACAAAATAAATTTGCACTAAGACCCAACTAATACAAATGCGTAAAAATAAAATCAAATATTGTTTTTGTAAAAATGGATGCAATTTTAGCAAAATTTGTACACGATAGAGAAATTCGAATATTTTAGAAGCATGTTGTGATAACATTGAAGGCCATGTTGATATTTAAACATATTTTACACTTACCACTTAATTCGCGATTTTGTAGAATTAGCTGTACTAGCTGATGCCACAACTGCTCCACAATCACCTCTACTAATTATTTTGTTAATTCTGTAGCTCTTGAATGCTTATGTTAACTAGAGTGGCACCGCACGCAACAGCGCGTGCGGTAAATTTGAAAAAAAAAGGCAGGAAAATTTGTACACAAATGTGTCCGCGGGGACTGACGAGGATATATATCATCATGATTAATGTGTCCCGTAATAAAGTTTATAAAAAAAAATGGCATAATATAAAATAGTTTTTCTACATCCTACTCTTGCACGTATTCTGTATATTGTAGTTTATTGAAATTTGTATTATACTTTATATATAGCAGTATGCAGTAGCTTAATAATTTGTTAAAAGAATGTTTAATAAAAAATGTAATATTTACTATTGTCCAAAGAATCTCAAAATAATAAATTCATGTAAATAGTTAATTAGTCCTTTTTTGTATCAGATAATAAGGTACTACATTTTACAACATAATAAATAAACCAACAAAATTGATGGTTTTTAAAAACTTTTAATGCAATCGCCTCAAGCGCAGGTAAACACAGCTCAAGTTAAAATTTCCCCAAAATCCTTATCCGTGCATATTTAGCCGAAAAGGTTGTTTCCCAGAAACCAATAAACGTCATACTGGGTGTATTTCTTACTTTTTCGGTAGTAGCCACTCTATTGCCAATAGCCTCTGCTTTAGGTTTCCCATCTATCGTTATCTGAAATCAACGCGCTGGCAATATCCCCGATATCCTAATCACGCATCAGCAATGCAGTGGAAGACGACGGTGGGTCTTTATGGGTACGGCACCACCATCCACATTCACCATCGTAGCTTCAGCATGCCAACAGTCATAAACGCCGTAATGGGGAGGTACACCAATTTGTTATATTTAATTTTTTTTTCTTCACTGAGTCAATTTATATCGAATGAATTCCAAGAAAAATAATTAGGAGAGTGAACAGCCTTATAATCATTAATTTATTGACCGTCCCCCATTATGATCATAAATATTTATATTGTATATGATTCTTTTACATTTAAGTGTTACAAAATAATTGATTTTAAATTTGGTTAGAAAAAAAAAATTAAAAATTACACAGGATCACAAAATATTTTTTAAAGATGCGCCGGACGAGACAGTGTAGCATATGTTTTTATGATCGCTGAAACCGAATTTTAAACTTATGTTGCCTCATCACGTCAGGATTTTTTTAAAATAAGAACAATTTTTTAAACCGACATATTACGAGAATATTCGAAGATTTGGCGGAATCGCCGGTAATATCAAATAATTAACAAACAGGGTATTATTTTTGTAGTAACATTCACTTGGTGCCCACATAAAGAGAATTTCACAATAGTTTCCTTCACTATGTAGGAATTCAATAAAAGAAGTTGCTAAAAAGGTTGAAAATTTTATTTCCTTTTTTAAATCTTCAAGACATATATCTCTAAAAGGTACGAATTAAAATTTCACTCAGTTTTACCAATATCTGTCTACCTATTAGTGAAAAGTAGCAAACAACTGTACCTTATTACTTAATATCAATTTGAAGTCGGTGCAAAAATATCTAATTTCAAAACTGGCTGCTGGTTTTTATTTACAGATTTAAGGCTCCAATCGATTTAAAAAAAATCCTGATGTGATGGGGCAATATAAGTTTCAGATTCGGTTTCAGCCACCCCAAAAACATATGCTGCACTGGGTCTGGTCCGGCGCACCTCGCAAAAATATTTTTGCTGAAACCGAAACTAAAATTTATTTTGCCTCATCACGTCGGGATCTTTTTTAAATCAAGGGGAATTTTAAATCTGTAGATGAAAACCGCAGCCAGTTTTGAAATTAGATATTTTTACACCGGTTTTAATTTGAAATTGATATCACAGCCCCACAAAAAAAAAAAGTTCAAAGCAGCGAACCAGACCCATGTATTCCTATGTATCTTTGGTCGCTGAATCCGAATCCGGGGTCAAAAAAAATCGTACACCCCCAAAATCATTAGCTAGAGCCAAAAAACACCCCTGAAATGGGGTAAAAGGAATATTAAGCTACGAGAAAAGTTGTTACATCTTAATCAATCGAATTATACACATCAAGGTTAAACAGCAGCGTACATACAATAGATCTGAAACACGCCCCTAGGAAAGGGCGAAAACTAGCCCCCATATATAAAAAATTGATCCAAAACAGCAATGACTGCTGAAAAAGCTCAAAATGTCTAAGTTTTGTTAAAGTGACAAGAAGCTGCATCAGGTCTGACGTAATCTTCTTAAACTGCCCCTATAGAGTTGAGAACAACCAACCCCAAGCTTAAAGGACACGAGAAAAACAAGAAAAAAACGTAAAATGCAACAGGATTTCTATTTTCATGGATACTATGATTGGCTGAAATTGCGTAGTACTCTAAAATAGAATTAGAAGCTTACGTACCATCAACATTCTACAGTGTCAACCCTCAGAGTGTGAAAACTACCCCCCATGTAAGGTTTGACCATAAAAAGTTACAGTGACTTTTATAAAAATTCGAAACAACTGCGTTGTGTGGAAGAGAGAAGAAACTAGACTATGTTCGACGCTGTGCTTGAAAACCACCCCCACGGGGTTGAGAGATGCCACCCCTATAAAAAAAAAACTATGGAAATGAAACGAATAAGCAACAGTATAGCTTTTTCGTTACATCTTGAATTACGGGTTTACATTCTTTCTGGAGGTGTTACTTAATAACATTTATAGGACATGAGTTTCAAACTCTAAGTGTGCAACGCGATTTTTGCCAATCATAGCATCCATAAAATGTAAATCCGGTTAGTTTCTCTCTGTTTTTCCAGCATCCTACACCCCGTTGGGGTGGTTTTCAAGCACATCGTCGAACATAGTCTAGTTTCTTCTCTCTTCCACACAACGCAGGTGTTTCGAATTTTTATAGAAGTCACTATAACTTTTTGTAGTCAAATCAGGTCAAAATAGGGGGTAGTTTTCACACCCTCTGAGGGTTGACAGTGTAGGATGTTGATGGTACGTAAGTTTCTGGTTCTATTTTAGAGTACTACGCAATTTCAGCCAATCATAGCATCCCTGTTGCATTTTACGCTTTTTCTTGTTTTTCTCGTGTCCTTTGAACTTAAAGGTGGTTGTTGTCAACCCTATAGGGTCAGTTTATGAAGATTACGTCGGACCTGATGTAGTTTCTTAACACTTTAACAAAACTTAGACATTTCGAGCTTTTTCAGCAGTCATTGCTGTTTTGGATCGATTTTTTTATATATGGGGGCTAGTTTTCGCCCCTCCCTGGGGGTGTGTTTCATATCTATTGTATAATTCGATTGATTAAGAAGTAACAACTATTCTGGTAGCTTAATCTTCTTTTTATCCCATTTCAGGGATGTTTTTTGGCTCTAGCTAATGATTCAGCGACCGAAAATACATAGGGATACATCAGCGGCGGCTGGTGAAATTTCAATATTTTTTTTCTCGTCTATAGCGCATGGGACTCATACGAAATTTGGGAAATAACATCTAGAGAAGCACTTCTCTAATGACCCCTAAAAAATTTTGAAAAAGCCGTTTGCGAAAAATTTTTTGAAAATTCGTTAGCCTCCCCTAGGTCTAGGAGCTCCTGTTTATTTTTATTTTTTTTTGTCATATGCATTTGACTTTTCATAAAAATACAACAACAGATTTTGGAGTTTATGAAAATATTTTCATTACTAACTGAGATACAACGAATTGAATTATTGTAATTTGTTAAATTGTAAATTACAAAATTTCAGTTCATTGTATTTCAGTTAGTAATGAACATATTTTCATAAACTCCAAAATCTGTTGTATTTTTATGAAATGTCAAATGCATATGACAAAAAAAAATAAAAATAAACAGGAGCTCCTAGACCCAGGAGAGGCTAACGAATTTTCAAAAATTTTTTCGCAAACTGCTTTTTCAAAATGTTTCAGGGGTCATTAGAGAAGTGCTTCTCTAGATGTTATTTCCCAAATTTCGTATGGGTCCCATGCGCCATAGACGAGAAAAAAAATATTGAAATTTCACCAGCCGCCACTGGGATACATGGGTCTGGTTCACTGCTTTGAACTTTTATTTTTTTTTGTGGGGCTGTGTATTAGGTAATAAAGTACAGTTCCTTGCTACTTTTCACTAATAGGTAGACAGATATTTGTAAAACTGAGTGAACTTTTATTTCTTACTTTTTAGAGATATGTTTTGAAGATTTTTGAAGGCGGTTCGATTTTTTAAAAAAAATTTTTTCAATCTTTTTAGTAGCTCCTTTTAATTATTTAATTTGTACATAGTGAAGGAAACTATTGTGAAATTCTCTTTATGTTGTGTACCATGTGAATGTTACTTCAAAAATAATACCTTCCCAAGCAACACACATTAGTATATTTCTATGGTGTATTATACGTATATAGGTATATTTTTGGTATAAATATATATATGGTATATTTAATAAGCATTTTTATACGTAATGTTCTTTATCGCGTCCTTGAACCCCAACGGAAATTTACATTTTTGCTGATTTTAAATAATGAAACATACAGTTTTGGTATTTCTATCTTGTTTATTCCAAGATTTTCAGTCAATCTTAAAAGATTGTTATATAACGTTTCCCTTTAACGTTTAATATACGTTATATTGATAGTTGAAAAAACCGTGTATTCAACGTTACAATGTAACTAATATTTCAAATTTAATTTTTATACGTTTTTAATAACTTCTTTTATGCCAAATCAATTTTTTTTACATGATTTTCACAGTTTTAATTTTTTAATTTGTTTAATAGTTTGTCATATACCGGCAGTATACGTTTACGGCGCGGACATTTTCATGTATATATAACCTATATTCAGAAAATCGAAACGATTTTAATACGTTTATTATACTAAACTGTGTTGCTTGGGCTATTTGTGAATTAATTGGTATTACCGGCGACTCCGCCAAATTTTCGAATAAATTTCCAATAAGGTCGAAATAGATAATGTAATTACTAATTAGGTAGTATTTACCTTTTTATCGACTAAAAATATTCCCAATAGTCGAATACCTCACTAGGTAGATTTTGTTGGAAATCCTACATAATGTATATCTAAATAGCGACCTATTTGGTCACTTTTATTATTATTTGAAGTAATATTAGGTCGACAGAGTCGATAAATTCTACCTAGCTTATCTACTATCTACCTGATTTCAACCGTTAAGTAAATTATCCTTAAATTGACCTTAAAATTACTCTGAAGAAATAAATGTTATTTAGAAGTAACCTGGCAAATCAACCTCACAGTGAACTTGATTATAAAACAGTAATTCTGAAGCTAAATTATTAATAGAAACAGGTATTAGTAACCAAATATATTGTGGGACTACAAGTACGATTTATCTGTAATTTTATCTGTCTTAGTAGATATAACATAATTTCGACGTCGTCTTATCCTCCACTTATGTCGATTCCACGTAGCGTCAACGTAAATTTTACCAAAACATGGTCAATTTTAATTTTGCGGCTAAATTTATTTTACATAATTTAGGTAGTTTTGACGACAAATAATACCTAAATGTTTGCTGGAAATATTGTTTGACATCCATCGTGTGCAGTGTAATCTGTCAGACAGTCCTGCTTCAGATACAATATAAAGATGACAGGTGTAAGGTGTGATATTTTTATGTACATTTTTACTTCCACATCCAGTGGAAGTATAGTAAAGACAAAAAAATTTTAAAAAATTTTTTTTGTTCAAATAGGCTTAGAATATCATGAAACGTCGAGATTTTAAGTTTGAGCGGAAAAAAAATTTCTGTCTGTCTGTCGGTTCAGTCTGTTTTTTTGTGCGCACGTTTACTCTGGAACCGTTTCAGATATTGACTTGAAATTTGGTACACATATATACTTTAACGAGATCTAGAACTAGATTACATTTTCATCTTGTTCCGTCGAAGGGTTGAGGGGTAAATTGGGATAAATTTGGGGTAAATAGTTAAATCAAGCAGGTAAGAGTCCATAGAATTGGTATTTAGTATATACAAGAGAAGCTAAGGTCTCAAAAAAAATTTTGGCATTAGCCACCCCCATTACCACCCCCACCCCATTATTAAAGGGGATGAAAAAAAATTGTGATTTAGTGTGTGTACAAGAACCAGAAACCTCAAAATATTTTTTTACTTAATCCATCCCCACTACCACCCCCTATCACAATCCCCACACTACTACCGATCTGGGGTATCGTTTTATGGGTTTTTGGGGTAGAGTATTTCAAATATTATATTATTAAAGTTCCTTAAACAATTATTTCCATATACAAAATTTTTTCGTTGAGTGACTTGAATAGAAAATCTGGATGTGGAAGTAGTGATTCATAGGGCAGCGGTTTTAATAAATGTAACTGTATTTACCTACCTACCTACCTTTTTTTTTATTACTTAAAGTACCATAAATAGAGCATTCTTATTACTGGTATTCTTGTTTTTGTCTATTAGTTCTAATTTGATATCTCTAATTAGTACTTTATAAAGTACTCGTACTCGTTACTCATTTTTCGACGAGTACTTTCTAAGTTTTGAAAAAGTACTCATTCTTTTGAGTACCTCTCAAATAAGTACTCGTACTCGAGTAGTTATGAGTATTTTTTAAAGGTACTCATTGTGAAGTACTTGTGAGTACTTTAACGCCAGTACTCGCCCAGCTCTGCATGCGACAAACTTTTTATTTGAACTTTGTTTTATGTGATTGTAAATTTTTCCTCAATAGAGCTGGTAATAGAGCGTACGCTGTAACACTGGTAGTAGCGTAGTTGTTGCGGCTATTACAGGGAGTCAATAAATATTTTTCTCCGGTTTTTATTAACTTATTTTGTAAAATGAACCTTATACGGTGTTCTATAGTACACATTTTGAGCCGTTTAAATCATGGAAGATGAAAGTAAGTTTTTTAAATCATTAGTACTATTGTATACCTATTATTTGATTGAGAAAATATTTGTAAAGTCAGAAATAGATTACAGATAATGCGTTATATGTCGAAAAGCCAGTGCTGTGACATGACAAAATGTAACGAGGGAGGCTTTTAATTCTTTAAAAGCGTCTAATAGCGGATTTTTATTCAGTAACATTGGACACAGAATTACAAAATAAACACTTATTATTTAGTGCCGTTATTTACTACAAGCGAGTGTTCTATATATAATATGTAAAAAAAGTCTCTAAATAAGACTAAATTACTTCCTTTAAAAACACAAGAAAAAGTATTTATTTACACTGTCAACATAAAGATGTGCTTTTGTGCGACAAACACACGAATTTAAAGGAAAATAGGAAATTTGTCCCAGTTAACACTTTTGGTATATAAGTGTCAATTTTTAATAGAGCTAAAGAACGTATAATGAAAATTATTATAACTTGGAGAGTTTAAATAATCTTTAGCAAAACCGCAAAATGATAATATTTTTAGAGAATATCGCGTCCTCCAAGATATTCGCGAAAAAATCCTGTATTCGTTCGTATTGTGTAGTAACATTTGAATCTTGCTGTGTTTATTATGTATAAACACTTGTCTGATCTAAATAAAATATTTAAATTTATTATTTTTAATGTCTGTTTCATAATTAATAGTAAAATTTAAACAAAGTAATTGTGTGCTTTTTCAACAAATTAATTCTTTGCGAAGAAACAAATATTCCATCCCCAATGTAATCTATGTATATCTCGAGCAGGCATAGTTAAGTTACTGATATCAAACTAAACTCCGTATTGCGGGCGCGAGAATATTTTAACAGTTCTTTTGCGCTTAAATTAAATAGCAACAAAAAGAAATATCGAGATTTCAAAAACTCTCTTGACCTTCAAACTTCATCTTTTGTCCCTATATCACCCTTTTATCTTTAATAATAAAAAAGTTCTCGTTTACTATCTTTTACAATACTTTTTGGTTTTTTTGTACGATATGTACTAATTTATACATTTTTTTGTAAAAAAATGATCTGGCAAAGTCATTTTGCTTCACACAGTAAACAAAAAAAATAGGAACGTACTCATAAAATTTGAGAACAATATATAGTTCATGAGATACTTAGTGAGAAACAAAAAAATATTTACTTTCATGTTTTTTCCGGCTTTGGCAAAAATATGCCTTTTTCCCCAATTTCGCAATTCCAAATTTATTGACGAATTCGAAATTCGAATGTGACAGAATATTTTACGTAAGAACCTGCTTTTCGATTTTGTGTAGCCTTTAGTCGACCCCCTACCTTTAAAATGCATCCCAGAGCTAAGTTCCCTACTACCCTACTCTGGTTCGACAACGCTCGACGTCAACCATTTTAATCTTTTACCGGACTTTTCGAAGCGAAACAGTGAAAGTGTCACAGTAAAGAATAAAATTATTACAGCTAGTTTACTTGTCCGTTTCCTGTTTCCTGACTAGTGAATATTCCGTCCATTTAGGAGAAAACGGAACGTTAACATAATGCGGTATTGTCCTGTGCTGACCGTCATCTTCAGCACGTACGTTAGTTATTTAAAAGGGGTTCCACCACCGGAATAAACAAAGGCCACTCAGGCGGACGGTCGCCTAACTAATTCTTGCTAATAGGTAGTTCTGAGAGAAACAGCCAGCGGGCCTGGAGCACTATGATTTAGGGATGACGCGGTGCTCGGTTCCCATCTAGGTTCTAGGAATCGCGAGTTCAATAGCCCGCGACTGACCCTTAATGCGTCCTTGTTCCACCTTCCCTCCGTCTCTAACGGCCACCCTGCTCGCATAGGCGTATGGTCTGAATTTTACCATCATGGTAAGGTTAGATATCTGAGACCTACTCTAAAAATTGCATTTTTTAGAAGGCGAACATTCCACATTATACGGGTTCTTATCAGATACGCATATAAAAGAAAGTGTTTATGTGTGTAATATTTTCAACGGTACGTATTATATGTATAATAGTACGTTTATAAGGAGCAAAATGTTGTCTCGATATGAAAATCATAAATACAGGGTGTCCCTAAAAAGTACAACATACTATATACCCATTTACAATGAGAACTTTAAAAAGTTGTGGAAAAACAAACGTTTATGCTAACCGTTTTTGGTTTTCCACTCAATATATTTAGTTCAGTTAGAGTAGTATTACTATGAGAAGATGGCAGCAAAAAATATGCGCAGAGACGAGTTTGTACACTCCATCATTCTAAGCCAATGAAAACGAATTACGTGACATTCAATGTCGACACCAGTGGCGGCGGTGGCCTGCAGTAGAGCGGTGGCGGCGGTAATAATGATAATAAAACAACTTTATTAGGCAAAATTTAGTGCACATTACTATTCTTACACTTAAAACAGTTGGCAAGTTTTAATCTACTCCATTATACAGCTCCTTGACCCCGAAACTTTTTTTGCAATTACACATCCCTATACCTCAGATGACGCTATGCCACCGGTAAAAATATTCGCGCATATTGACTCCGACCTTGTCATCTTCTCAGAATAATACTACTCTACACCAGTTGTACACAAATAAGAAAGCCCTCCCCCCCCCTCCTGTTTTCTTATGGAAAGTGGATTTCGGTCAAAATTACTATTTCTTTTAATACATTGTAGATGTCGACTTTCTTATTAAAAGCTCTCATAGGCCTAAACACTATGTTGTTTATTAAAGCAAGGAAACGTCGAAAATATTCTAAAACACTAAGTTCTAGAGTAATAATCCAGGCAACGAATGCTCAAAAAAGGGTGTAGAGGGAAATGTTAGGGACAGAAAATTTGACTTCGGAACTTTGTTTGGACTAGTTTGGAGATGAATATATCAAAAGTACCCTCTCCTAAGTGGGGGCACATTAAAGGTCCCATTTTTTAGTTTTTCGCTTATATCTCGGAAACTATGCATCGTATGGAAAAAGGTAATCTATGCAAAATTAAACATAATTATACAAGAATGTATATTCATTTTCCTCCTATGTGTTATAGTTTACGAGATATTCGCCAGCCAAAATAGATAATTTTAAAAAAAGTATTAGGTATCTTGAATATTTCTATCAAAGCGGTTTACCGTGGTCTGCTAATAAATCACAGTCACAAAACAATTTTTATTTTACAACACTCGACGTATTTACTAACGTAATATTTTGTCGAAATCTATGCATTTCCTTAAATATACAGTGTGACTCACTTAAAATGAAGACGCCCTTATAACTTTTTTATTTTGTTTCCGATTTGAATCAAATTTTACTCAAGTATAGAACAAATTAGGATCTACTTATAACCAGAAAAACATTCGCCTGCTACGAAGGCATAGCCTTCTGTCGTACCAAAATATGCTGAAGAAAATAAAAACATTTTGAATGTTAAAAATTCTAAAAAATGCATCGGATCGGCGCCACAACCGTAAATTCAACAAAATTTGATTTGGTTATGGATGGGGGATTTTTCATACATAAGCTCATCTGGCAAAGGGGGTCCTCAGTTTCCGCTATTTGTGGTGGATACGTGAAATTCCTCAGACCTATTAATATGATTTTTAATATTTTTCCACATATTTTGGTACCACAGGTGGCTTTGCCTTTGTAGCAGGCGAATGTTTTTCTGGTAGATCCTAATTTGTTCTATACTTGAGTCAAATTTGATTCAAATCGGAAACAAAATAAAAAAGGTATAAGGGCGTCTCCATTTTAAGTGAGTCATACTGTATATTTAATGAAATGTATAGATTTCGACAAAATATTACATTAGTAAATACGTCGAGCGTTGTAAAACAAAGATTGTTTTGTGACTGTGACTTATTAGCAGACCACGGTAAACCGCTTTGATAGAAATAATATTCAAGGTACCTAATACTTTTTTTTTAATTATCTCTTTTGGCTGGCGAATATCTCGTAAACTATAACACATAGGAAGAAAATGAATATAGACATTCTTGTAGGAAATTTAATTTTGCATAGATTACCTTTTTCCATAAGACGAATAGTTTCCGAGATATAAGCGAAAAACAAAAAATGGGACTTTTAAAGTGCCCCCTCCCCCCCGCTCACCACCTAGGAGTGGGTGGATGAAGTAAAAAATATTTTGAGGCTTCTGGTTCTTGTACATACACTAAATTACATTTTTTTTTTCATCCCCTTTAATAATGGGGTGGTAATGGGGGTGGCTAATGCCAAAAATTTTTTAGAGACCTTCTCTTGTATATATTGTATATATTAAATACCAATTTTATGGACTCTTACCTGTTTGATTTACCCATTTACACCAAATTTACCTCTATTTACCACCCAACCCTTCGACGGAACATGAAAATATAATCTAGTTCCAGATCTCGTTAAAGTACACATGTGTACCAAATTTCAAGTAAATATCTTAAACGGTTCCAGAGTAAACGTGCGCACAAAGAAAGTTACAGACAGACAGACAGAAAATTTTTTTCGCTCAAACTTAAAATCTCGACGTTTCATGACATTTTAAGCCTATTTGAACAATAAAAATTTTAAAAAATTTTTTTGTCGTTACTATACTTCCACTGGATGTGGAAGTAAAACTGAAAACCTCTGTACTGTTTTGACTTACGTGACATTAAAGAGAATTAAGAGACCTTCAAAATGATTTTTTTGTATGATTTTTAGCGTTAATTACAAATGAGATATGACCGATATAAGGGAGCGCGCTTCGTATTAGCAAATTACGATATTGCTCGTTTGGAGATAAAATCTCACAATATTTTCAATTTATAATTCTTATACTTTTTTGATCTTCACGCACGTTTCTTAAGTCGTTGCATTGCATGCATGTATGTACTTATAAATGTAAATGTATATAAAGAAGAATAATTATATTAAATTTATGTTAAATCTTTATATAATTAATGAAATTGGAGAATAAGCATTATTGTTTTATTAATTTGCTACAATTGAACTTGAACAGTTCTCAAAAATTGCATGCTCACAAAATTTCAATGTTGTTAGTAACTCTGTTAAAGAACTGGGGGAAGGTGAAATATTACTTCATAATTTTTAGCGACATTTTTTAAGACTGTTCATTAAAAAAAATAAGTCACCCTTTTTAGTGGCCTCTTTATTTAGCTTCTACACAGTATAGGAAAATATACGTCGTTTTGAATTTTTAAGATTTAACATCAAGCTTGTTATCAGAGAATTCTGAAATCATGTATCTTTCACGTAAATCTGCAAGGTTTTGTCTCGGTAGACCGTCAGGAAGCTGCACATCATCAATAAATGTCATAGCTATTAACATCATCAATAAAGAGTTAATTATCCTCAAGTAGCTCCCTAATGTTTCAACCGATTTCGATGTGGTTTTCTTTATATGAAAGAACATTAATAGGATTAGATTTCGAAGTTCACTCTCATCTTGGATCTTTCATATTGAAATATTCATTGATCAGAGGTTTTTTAAATCTTCAATTTTACTTATTTTGTGTGCGGTCCCCAAATTCCAGCAGGATCAAATCTGTTATTCTTTGATGTCACATGCTCATTTTTTGAGGGCGATCTATTTCAATCAAAGTTGACACGGTGAATTCCCACACTGCAGTGCTGCAGGCAAAAGCCCTGATTGTAGCCAAGAAATTATAAGTGTTCTCAACGACGTTGTTTATATACTTCTTGGAAAACTACCAGTTGACTTTTTTCTTCTTCTTTGTCGATGGTGAGGGTGCTTCCATTTTTTCAGGGTGTGCCGGGCACCTCTTGGCTACGAGTTCGCATTTCAATATAAGCGAATCTCGCGAAAAAGGTAAAAATTTTGCAGTATTCTGTGGAAATGCAAATATATCAACGTGAACTAAAATATTTGAGCTATAAGAGATTGTAGGGATATATTTCTACACCATTTGTACTCTGAGAAATACGTATTTGAAATTAAGTTATTACTTCCACATTCAGTATACTAATGCAAAAAAAAATTGAAAATTTTTATTGTTCAAATAGGCTTAGCATATCATGAAACGTCGAGATTTTAAGTTTGAGCAAAAAGAAAAATTTCTGTGTCTGTCTGCCTTCCTGCCTGCCTGCCTGTCCGTCTGTCTGTGTGTAACTTCTTTTGCGCGCATATTTACTCTGTAACCGTTTAAGATATTGACTTGAAATTTGGTACACGTATGTATTTTAACGAGATCTGGAACTGGATTATATTTTGATCTTATTTCGTTGAAGGATTGGGGAATAAATTGGGGTAAATAGGTAAATCAAGCAATGAGAGTGCGTAAAATTGGTATTCAGCATATATAAAAGAAGTTAAGGTCTCAAAAAATTTTTTGGCATTAGTACCCCTCTACCCCCCAACACCATTATTAAAAGAGGGTGAAAAAAATAAAATTGTAATTTAGCGTGTATACAAGAACCTACGGCCTCAAAATTTTTTTTACTTCATCCACCCTCACTACGACCCCCAAATAGGGTCAGAGAGTTTGCCTAGCTTTTACGATTATTAATTAGAATATCATGCAACCTGTACGGGGTTTATAGATCATCTATTATTTTCTTGATTCTATAATAAGTGGGTTACCTCAAGTAGTATGAATGCGCAGTAGGTTTCCCCGAGTATTATGGACGCGCAGTGGTTTCCTCGAGTATTTTGGGTGCGCAGTGGCTTTTCTCGAGTATTATAGATGTGCAGTAGGTTACCTTAAGTAGTATGAACGCGCAGTGGCTTTCCTCGAGTACAATGGATACGCAGTAAGTTTTCCCGAGTATTATGGATGTGCAATGGTTTTTTTCGAGTACACTTGATGCGCAGGAGATTACCACGAGTAGTATGAATGCGGCGTACGTTACCCCAAGTAGTGTGGATGCGCAGCCAGGGGGGGAGCCATGGGGCCCGGGCCCCCCCAAGCCGTCTTCCATGAGCCAAAAAATAAAGAAGCATAATCTCTATCAATACAAAGCAGTTAATTAATGCCAATATTATCTAGTAGAGGAATCTACATACACATTCGTTTTCAACCATTTTCTGAAAAATTTTCCTCATCCTCTGAGGAGGCCGGTCTATTGCCCCCCCAGATGAATTTTCTGGCTGTGTCACTGATGCGCAGTGGGTTTCCTCGAAGAAGATGCTTGAAGTAGAAGCTTTACTTCTATCGTGTAGTCCACGGCACACAAATGATAATTTTTTATATCTCTGCCATGCCATTTTTTGCGTATTAATTTTACATCTATTGGAAGTATACTAACGCAAAAATTTTTATTGTTCAAATAGGCTATTAATGTCATGAGACGCCAATATTTTAAGTTTGAGCAAAAAAAATTTCTGTATGTCGCGTCGGTCTGTCTATTGGTCTTATAACTTTTTGGCACTCATGATTACTCTGGAAGCGTTTAAGATATGGACTTAAAATTTGCCGCACATATGTATTTTGACGAGATCTGGAACTAGATTATATTTCGATTTTATTCCGTTGAAAAGTTGAGGTGTAAATTGGGGTAAATAAGTAAATCGAGCAAGTAAGTGTTCATGAAATTGGTATTTAGTAAATATTAGAGGAGCTTAGGTCTCAAAAAAATTTTTGGCATTAGCCACCTATTACTACCCCCACCGCATTATTAAAGGGGGCGAAAAAATATTGTGATTTAGTGTGTGTACAAGAACCAAAGTTATCAGGAATTTTTTTCACTTCATTCACCCCCACCATTACCACCACCTCCACTACCGATGTGGCATATCATCTTATGGGTTTTTGGGGTACACGATTTCAAATATTATATTATTAAAGTTCCATAAGCAATTATTTCCACAGAGTGGAGTGCAAATATAGTATTTTCGTTGTAAGACTTGGATAGGAAGTCTGGATGTGAAAGTAGTGATACCTTAAGCAGCGGTTTTTTTATTATATTCAAGAAAAAATTACAAATTCCTCACAGAAATGGCAATAAAAAATGTGACATTTATTTGTTTGATTGCGTTTAAACAGAGAGATACTCTACTTAAACAAGCCTGTAACTTTTTATTTTTCGCCGATTTGAATTTTTTTAAATGTAGAAAGATAAAAATTCAATCTTTAGGTGACATTAAACTATTACACAGAAATACATGACCACTAAATCATGTTAGCGATTCTTTCTTCATAAAATTGATTGCATATTCTGCTTCATCATTCCTTATAACGTCTTCATACTAAGTTTCATTAAAATTAGAAAATTCTGTATTATGGAAATTTTAGAAAATAATAAAAACAAAAAAAAAAGATTTTGACGACGTTTAAAAGTAGGATATTGTAAGCGATAGATTTTCCTGTTCCTCATTTCAAAAAAATATCTCTTAAAGGTGTTTCGAAGTTCAGATTTTGATAACGTTTAGCATCAAGATGTTTTAAGGAATACTAAAGAAGAATATGTGATTAATTCACTGGAAAACCAATCTCTAATATGATTTAGTGATTTTTGCTGATAAAAATTCATCACAGGAGGTCATGTAACAAAATGAATGTCACATAC